>CM018077.1:158602593-159135093 GCA_008658365.1 Alca torda
TATAGCCCAGACCACTAAACCTGTAGAAGTTCTGGAATGATGTTGACAGGATAAAGATGACAGAATTTGGCTTTTCGTTGTCTGCCCTCTCGTTTACTAAAAGTTTGCTTCTTCGCCTTTAATATTTATGGCCAACTCCAGAACTGAATGCAAAGTCTCACCATGGCAAAGTCTGAGCAAATGATGTGCAAGAAATGGTTCTCCCTGTTGTGATACACAGGACTGTGTAAATGATACCAGATGTCCAACTAGTAGAAGGTTGGGCACCTCTGTACTGCCTTGTGGAGTGTGCAGTACCTCTCCACTCCTACAGCAAGAAGCAGTGCTTTGATGTAGTCCTGAGAGAATCCAGAACAGGGACACTCCACTTTAAATGAACCACAGACCATAAGGCAAAAGAGGACATAAATCAACTCTCCGACTTTGGCAGCTTGATTTTGCAATGCGGAGCTTTCTAATAGTATCTGTAAAGAAACAAAGCAGAACGACCAACAGGCCAATCCCCTCCCCAATCCCCAAATGAGTCTTCTTAAATAGTACTAAGGAATGGGAAAGGACAGACTGAGATGGGTAGCACGTTGAAAAGAGCCATCCTCAGCTGGTCACATATGGGAAATAATCATTCCCAATTTAAATGTCTAAACAAGGCTATTGTTTTTTTTATATGCTATTCAGGGAGCTAAAAAAAAAATAAATAAGAAAGTCTGCAGAGATTTATAGTCTTGGATTTGTCTTGACTATCTTTAGAAACCTATGACGAAATTAATCTGACCAATATAGATGTTTACAACTGAATGAGTCATTTACATTTTTTCCCTGGTCAGTGGAGAAAAATGAGCAAGAACAAGGTGCAATTCCTGCCATCCCAAGGCAGAAAGCACTACTTGTCAGATAACATATTTTATTGTCCTAAATGGGCCTGATTCTTCCCAATGATTGTAAGGAGACAGATATGAACGTTTGTTTCATATTCATCATACTGGGTGAATCCTACACCCCATGATTTTGCTGAGTTTTGCAACAGGCCTTAAAACCAAATCTTCAGAAGATTTTCAGACTGTGAATAAAATGATGCAAATAGCACTTTGCTCAAGAGGCTAAAAAGGGTATTTGCATTTAGCAAATTTGCATGCGTTACAACAAGTACATTTGCAAATTAAGTGCCTGCTTCAGTACCGGTAGTCGTTTGAAAACCAAGCTAATTGTATTTAGAAAGCCCATATGTGCTCTGGGGTAGTTCAAGTTGTGGTCAACCAACCATACGTAACTGCCATCTCCCAACCTATAAGCCTGTGCAGGTGAGACACAAATCATCTATTACATGTGCCTGATAACCAAGATGCCTGAAGCATGAGTTTGGTTGCTTGTTGGATTCTGAGAGCTTATAAATTGCAAATAAAAATGCTGTAATTTATTTTTTTTTTTCTCATAGCTGGATTGAATAACACAGTATGTGCTCTTCCCACCCTAAGAGTTTTAGGCTATCTTGAAGGAAAATATACGCTGGGGAACAGGACATGAATTGGAAAATAAGAGCTATAAAGCCCGTAAGTCTGTAAAGTATAATTTATTATGTTTGATAGTTCTTGTATACAAGCACTATACAGTGAAACTAGAAAATGGTTTTTGTTCCTTTTTTAAATCTGCTGGCCAATGCAATCGACTCTCCTAATATAATTATCTCTGCAACATAACAAACTGATAACATCAAAACCTGTGTACAGAAATACAAAGATATAAAAACACAGATGTGAAATCATGAGCCACATTCCTTGAATTCAAAGAAAAGGGGGGGGGGGGGGAGCAGGAATTAGTCAGGGATGCGCCTCATTTTCACAGGAGCTCATGCTGTCATTACAAACATGACTAAACACAAATTACAGAGCTCCATCACGCAAACCCAGCCAGCCAACACTTGCACATTGGACCCAACAGGCCTGACCAGCCAAAAAAAGCTGCTGCCAAAACCAGAAAATCTATTAAACAATCAAATTAGGAAGAAAAACACAATAATTTTAAAAAGCGAGTTGTAATTATGTAATTGGCAGGGAAGAAATATATTGTAAATTGTAAATGAGGGAATATGTTTCAAAAATACTCATATCACCTTTCAGTTTTTTTCTTTTCAGTTTTAAAAAAAAGATGTTAGGGTCCTCCCCAGATCTCACGGCAATTCAGAACTGGAAGTTCAAGTCTTCAAGAAACAACTGGGCCAAAAATCACTGAAAGGCAAGTATTTTGAGAAATTTATCAAAACATTTTACCCCTCTACACATCAGGCTACTTTCAGTTCCTATAAAAGGATTTATATAAGCTGAGAAGGCGGTCGTTTTTAACATTGTGCAAAAAAAAAGCCAAACCACTAATCAGAAAACAGGGACAAAAATCCTCCAAAAATCTATGAAAAGCCCAAGAATTTTGGTACTACAATGTGTATTGAAAATGCAGTATTGTACAGTCCTCAGTGATTTTAAATGTCTGTTCACTTACCCAATTTCAGCTGTGGTAAATCAGGAATCTCCTTCATTATGAGCGTGTAGTAAATGTGGAGTCCTCTTTGAGCATTCAAGAGCAGAAGACAGAGGTCCTTATGCCATTTGTATGCATGCTGCATGCAGTTTTCGGATGGGACGTAAAAGCTGCCCTGTGCAACAAAGGATCAAGAAAATAAAATACAGGGATTAAAATTCATAGTCTCCATTTGTTCTAGAGGTTTTCACTAAAAAAAAAAAAAAACATTTGTGGGCAGCCTTTCACTTCTAATCAAGCAGTTGGCAAACAAAGAGAGATTTTAAACATCCCTACCTCCTAGCCACCTAAGTAGCTAGATGTGCAACCATAATAGTGTCTCATTTTATGTTTATATTTTGCCCAAACCGTACCAAAAATATTAAGCCCCAGCAACACTGTCACATGTACAAAGACCCTCAATCCAAACAGTCTAAGAGAGAAGTCCATCTCTGTCCTTCACACATGTCCCACTGTAGAGTTTGTGTCTCCCCACAACGTAGGGAGCGCTGTGCAAAAACACGTCCTCTCTGCCACAGGAGAAGGGGTGTAAAGGACTGTAAGGATGGCTACAATCACTTTCCTTTTTCCTCATATCCTCTTAGCCCCTTCTGCAAAGGCTGTAGCTTGATGTCATCATGGTATGTTTTGTTATGAGTACTAGTGAAAAAAATGCAGACCGGTATGAGCCACTCTGTCCTGCAGGATCAATGTCTGGATTAGTATATCTCTCGTGGGAGAGGAGATGTAATAGGACAGATCACAGCATGTTTAATGCAAAAATTCCCCAAACAACACATTTACACTTAGAACATAAGGTGAGTTTGCATTAGGGCACCGTAAATCAAAAGTTTTCCCTTCTGTCAAAAAACACCTCTTGTATAAATTGCTCATTTTTTTTAAATTTGCACTGCTCAGATTTAAAATAAAACTACTTATTAAACTGCGGGTTTGTGCCCAGGATTTCATGGAGAGTTGCAAGGAGTAGTACGACAACTATCAATAACAGCTCGTATTTCTGAGGTCTCTGTATGCATTTTACAATTTTTATCCAACAATGTGGTAGAAAAGTGTGTGAGCGCTTGCAATCCATGATCATATCTGGTTGTTGTTCCCCCAAACAGGACTAAGTTATCTGTACCGCAGGAGAAGAAAGGGTTATGAAAACAGAGAAGTGAGAAAGCCACCTAGGTGCTCTGTCCTTGAACTCTATGAAACTTGAGGTAAATTGAGAATACATCTAAATCTGCTTTTTACAGTATATGGGATGCACAAAGGCACCAGAATAGAACTCTCAGTGTTGCACGACTGTGGAGAAACATGAACAATCTGCAATTTAATCCACTGCTGATCTCCAATGGGGTAAGAATATGATTCCTACATGCTGACTAGGTACTGACTGCCTTTTTGGACCCTAACGGTCCCAATTGCTACGCATCTCCAGGAGCAACAGTGAAGACTCACCAACCACACACCAGTGTCTCTCCTGTGTTGTTCTCCCTTTGACTTCCCTGAAATCTGTATTTCATGACTCTCAGGTCAAGCTGGGATGTTTCTCTCAGCTTTCTCATTCAAATCTTCAAGATGTTAACTAGCATTCTGTGGTAGACACAAAGGGAACTGCTTGTCTTGACCCACAGAGAAATGGCTGATGATAATTGAGGGAGCTGTTTGTTCTTGGAAGGTTTCAAAACCTCCAGGCTCAGCATGAATCTATTTTTTTCTCACTATGGAATATAGAAAAAAGGAGCATAAAGCAATGCTGCTGGAAACAATAGAAAATTGGAAGTGGATTGACATACAATGTCACAAAAAAATGTCCTTTTGTATAATCCACTGCTGGGTTATTTTAGGCAAAAATTACTCTGGCATTTAAATGCTACACTGACGAGAAGAAGGAAAAATATGAGATAATTTCACAGTTCATATCAATACTATAACATGGTATTGTTGTGCAAGACTACACTTTAATAGGTCTATTTTCAGCCTTTCTTGGCATAGATTATTGTTTAAAGCTAAAAATAAAAAGTAATAGGAAAATGCAACTGCAGGTGCGCTCAAAAAATGTGTGAGTTAAAGATGTGGAAAATCTGTTTTAAATTCTTTAGTGTTTGCCCACTTCTTTTATGGTGTGCTTTCAAGTTTGACCTCAGTTGAATTCATAAAAATTCTTAGAGACCAGACAGGTTTCAGGAGAATATACTTTGCAAAGATTTACACAGTAGTAGGACATGAATGGGGAAAGAACCATTATAAAAAAAAAAAAAAAAAAAAAACAAAAACATAAAATCAATTCATTGGGTGTTATATGTTCGCAACATAACTTGGTCACTGTTATAGAAATTTAGAACAATTTAGGCTGGAAGTGACCTCTGGAGATCATCTAGTCCAACTGCCTGCTTAACACAGGTCTAATCAGATCAAGTTGCTCAGAGTTTTGTCCTGCTGAGTCTTGAACATCTCTGAGGAAGCAGATTCCACCACCTCTCTGGGAAACATGTTCCAGTGTTTTACTGCCTTCACAGTCGTCTTTTTTTTCCCCTTGTATCAAGTCAGAATTTCCCAGGTTTCAACTTGTGTGTGTTGCTTCTCATCAGAAAACACCTCTCATCACATGTCATGCAAAAACAACAGGCACCTGGAGTCATCGCCCTATTAATCTGTCAGCTGAGGATTTTAAATACGAAACTAAATTTGTTTATTTACTGTAAAGACAGCTCTAGGATTGATATCACTGGGGATTTTTAATGTGTGAATAACAAGAGTGTATGTATGGGGGATTAGACTGCTTCTTTAGCAACAGAGATGAGCCACCTCATTAATTGTTTCAGAGCTCTAGGGTCCTCTGGAATAAAGAGAAAGAACAGAGCCTTTGCCACCATTTTAGCCATACTCTATACAATTCAGTCTGGATCCTCATTTTGGAAAAGGAAGTGATTTAGGATGGAAGAAGTACAGCTAGCAAATGGTACAGTCCGAAGTGATGTTGGTTTTCTGCATAAGTAGGATCATAGTGAGTCCACACAAGGCGTTCCTTCTGCTCCCTCCTTAAAGGACTGACATCTTCTAATATTAAGCGCTAAGCACTAAGATGTATTTCTCATAGAAAAATGTTCCAGTTTTATACCTTCCACTTTAAGAGAAAATATATAAGGAGAAAGATTGTCAAATATCTTCATTAAAAGCAGACAATAAGAAAATTCTGGGCTCTGAGAGGACTCACACATGCAAACTTAGATACCTATTTCTGAGCTACCACCTCTGTTGAGAGATGGAGAACTGATAATGAAAAACACATTGCTGAGGAATGATTGTTTTCATCATAAAGCTGACATCTAAAATCAAGGAACTGAACTGTGGTCATTTCCTCCCATTAATTATGAAGGAAGCACAGGACAACTGACCACGTTCTACACTGTAGTCACAGAATCGGGAGCACTGAGTACAACCACAAGAGACAAGACAAATTTCCTCTAGCACTGCTGTCCATTGAAATGTAAACTTTATTCAAATTACTGTAAGATATGGATCATATACATGTGTGCATAGAGGGCTGAAAAGATTGCTCCCAGATCTCCTTTCTCTTCATGTCCTGTCTCTCTGGGAGGAATACCTGTGCCAAAGAAAGTTGCTGTGCTTTGAGAAAATCATTGCATGGTTGGAACTGCACTGCACAGTTGCAATTCAAGGCAATGCCAAACTGGCACAGACCAGTCCATGTCGTGGGTGAGTGAGAGGCCATATCATTAAGCTGAAGGATTTTGATGAAACTCTATCAAATGGCAACTGACTTTGAAACCTTATTGTTTAATAGGAACATCCATCCTCATTTGAAAAATCATCATGTCAAGGTGGAAAGTGAGCGTGATGGAAAAAAGACATGAAGCTCCAAATCTCTGGTCCTTCAGTGACTTAAAGACATTACTGCTCTCACAGGACTGTTTCTTTTGAAAGTTGTCACACACATAGAGGAGGCAGAGCAGGACATAGCAGCGATTATTAAACCCACCTCAGGGACAGTTTAAGCTAATGTGAACTGAAGTCTGTGCATCCTCATCTGCAGGGATCCCAGCAGGGCAAGCATCTGTCAGATGATGCCACTACGAACAGCTTCAGCTAAATCAGCTTTTCTGTCACCGTTCAGTTATCTGAGAAATGTCAAGAAATGTCTTCCTTTGGAATGGTCTGAAGATTGCAAACCTTCCAAATTTGTTATTTTAATTGCATCTTCTTCTGTGCATTTATTTACGTGGTCCCCTATTTCCTAGAATATAGCCTGAAACAGAGATTCAGTCTACAATACTAACAAATCAAGTTCAGTAACAAACATAGTACACGTTATTCTGAGGAAAAGCACTGTCGTAAAACTATCAGTCAGGAAAAACAGTAGCTGTGACCCATTAAGCAGCTCCAAAATGCCCAGCTCTCTGGGTTTCTTGAATCGGGAGGACAGATATTTTATATTCCAAAGAGTTTACTTCTGATCAAGACAAAATTATTAAAAAAAGAGTTCATACCAAAGCTGACAATGCCAGTTTGTGCAAAGCATGATGGCTGCCCTGGCCTTGTGACATCCATTGTAAAAGTACAAGTTAGTTTCCTTTGTAAAGAACCTCATGACCCTTTGAATTAATTCCTTTGGCCTACTGTTATTTTAATCTCATTAATTTGTAGATTGACAGATTTTTCTATGCTAGTTTTAAAATGCACCTGCACTGATTTCCTTTTCCAAGACCTTATCTGTAACAGTAGACTGTATCTCCGGCTTTTGCCATTTTCTACTTCTGAAAATGTTGGGAGCAAATGAATGCCTGACAAACCTTCATTTCAAGACTTACCACCTAAAGGTACTCTGATAGCAATGATGGATGACAACACAGAAGTTAATAGGACTGACACCAGAGAAAAATATGACTTCTATTGTGCCAACATCATCAGAGACAAAGCAGATCAAAAAAAACAAGACATGATGGAAAAAAAGGAAGTCAGGAAAACAATGCAAACAACTGCAAATAATGCTGATAATTGCAGACTCTGCAATGCTTTGTTTTAAGAATTGTTGTTTTTTTTTTTTTCCTGTGTGTTTGAAAGAACATCAGCTGTATTGATTCCAGATGAAAAACAAAAAAAAAAAAAAAAGTTGTCCCGTTAGCTGACAAATGAGATTATTCTCCAGAATTTATCTGATGAACTCAGCAATGGGATTCCTTTTCACGTTGAGCAAGTTACCAGTAGAGAGGCAGGCATATTACCAGGACTGAACTATTTCTGTGAGTGCTAGATTTGAAAATCTGGAGACAAGGAGGTTGATGAGGTTGTACTTTGTGTAATTTCTGATAGAAAATGTTCTTTTGTTGTGCTCCCCAGACTGGAAGTGAGGTATCAAACTGCATGTATTATACTGAAAGTAGAATCATAGAATCATTTAGGTTGGAAAAGACCTTTAAGATCATCGAGTCCTACCATAAACCAAGGACTGCTAAGTCCAGCACTAAATCATGTCCCCAAGTGCCACGTCTACAGATCTTTTAAATACCTTCAGGGATGGTGACTTAAACTCTTCCCTGGGCAGCTGTGGGACACAGCATCGAAGGCTTTACTAAAGTCCAAGTAAACAACATCCACAGTCTTTCCCTTATCCACCAAGTGGGTCACCTTGTCATAGAAGGAGTAGTTTAGTCAAGCAGGACCTGCCTTTCATAAATCCATGATGACTGGGCCCAATCACCTGGTTGTCCTGTACGTGCCATGTGATGGGACTCAAGATGGTCTGCTCCATAACCTTCCCTGGCACCGGGGTCAGACTGACAGGCCTGTAGTTCCCCAGATCCAAGTAAGTGTGACATTTTCTAACCTCCAGCCAACTGGCAGGTCCCTGGTTAGCCAGGACTGCTGATAAATGATGGAAAGTGGCTTTGTGAGTACCCTCGGGTGGATCTCATCTGACCCCATAGACTTATGTATGTCTAAGCGGTGTAACAAATGCTAAACATTTCTTCTTGGATTACGGGGGCTTCATTCTGCTCCCTATCTCTGTCTTCCAGCTCAGGGGGTTGGGTATCCTGAGAACAATTTTCTTAAAGAGCATATTCCTATTGGAGCCCTGTCTGGGAAGTTGAATCAGTCGTCGTGGGTGCAGAGTTTAGGAGGACGGGGCCTTCTGCCGGGTGGATACCACGGGCCAAGCCAGCAGAGTTACAGCTCCCTTCCTGTGGGCCCTTCCCATGCAAACTGGAGCTGCTTGCCTCAGCGACTGGGTAAATGTGAAATACTTCATAGTTCCTTGCTTCTCAGTGGTGAAATAAGAGAAACTAATTTTCTTAAGTGTCAGCTGAGCACATAAGTGTACACATTATATCAAAAAGGACATATCACTTAAGATATGTTTGCAGGGTGTAATGAAGAATCATGTACGTATAGCCTTAATTGCTCCATTTCTCAGTTTACTGAGCTGTGATGACATAAAGAAAAAACTAGTCAAATGGCAGATAAAAGCAACTGCCTGGTGTTTTAGAAATGTCAAGGCTTTGGTCCAACGATTATGTTCTGCAAAGCTAAATCCCAACACCGGACTGTGACTATCCTTTGTCCACTCTCCTCTAACATGTTCTCCTAGATTTACCCAGCCAAGTAAAATATCCTACAAAATCAACAACTCCAAACAAACTAAATATTCTTGACAATATCACTGCTGAATACATTTAAATAAATCAGCCTTTTAAATGAATAAGTGTCCTGTGCAATGGTCTTTTCAGTCAATAGATTTCTCCTATAATTAGAGTATATTACTTTATAAATGTACTTCTCCTTTATTAGAAGAGAAAGGAAAATTACTTGAGAAAAGCAAACACTGTAATTAAATTAGGTTCATGCCAATTCATTATTCAAATGCAGAGAACAACTTGTGAATATCCACTTCCAGTGTACTAAATCCATCTAATATCAAAAGGCACCAATTGGATTTTACGCTTTGTAATATACAGTAAGTTGCTTGTATTTGTTTTGTATTAGAGTAATTTCACAAGCTACATTAACTGTGTGCGATATTGAACAATAGCAGTAACAGTTGGTAAATTACACCCTTTACATTTAATCCAATTCAAAATGGCATTTCATAGTTCAGATTCAAATTCAAATTGCCTGTGAAGAATTTTAAGATACTAAAAAGCCCTTCCAGATTAAATAGACAAGATATGCAATCTCCGGTGGTCATATATAGCAGAACCAGCTCACCCTGCCTACTTCTAGTGAAGACCTAGGGAGCTGTTAGAAACAGGAACAAACCCCAGCATCCCGAGACGAATGCAGTTTCTGAGAGCACAGTGTCTGCCCATTTGTCTGCATGCCCATATTTGTCACCTAATATATAAATTTTAGATATATATATATATATATATATATATATAGCTTTGAACCCACTGACCAAGGAGATTCTTCATCTCTACTTTGGAGACTGTTTTCTAAGATAGGAGATTTCCTGTTATTTGGTGGTTGGAAATGAAATTATAGCTATGGCTTGAGCTAATATATTAGTGTTTACTCCCCATTATCATTTTTTGTAAAAGAAAGAAGATTAAAAGATAACAGTTTCTGGTAATTAGGGATATGACTGAAACACACGCACACAATACTACTCTTTCACATGTGTAGGACAACCAATGGCAAAGAGAGATATTTTTATTTTATAATTAAAGAAAAAAAGAGGCCAAACAGGAAAGGAACCAGGAATTACATCATGCCAGCTATGCTTGTTAATTACTTCACAAACATTTATATCTGTAAAATGTTTGTTAAAAAGCAACAACCAAACAATCAAATAACCAAACAAACCCCCCCTAATTGATTGGGATCTTGGCATCGGGTGACACTTGTATGGGAATCCAGTCTCCTGAACAGGACAGTTGGTTGCTGTCCAGAGGATGATGCAAGTCTCCATTGCAAGTGTCCTTACGCTGACCTTCAGCTGGATCAGGTGAGACTCCCCCAGCTGTTGTTCTGCTGAATTCCTACACCAGCCAGGCTGTGGTCCTGTGTGACCACTCCAGCACACGCATCTTCCAGTGTTGTTAAGTATCTTAAACTACATCTGAAACATCTCATTCTTATCTCAACTGTTTATGAAAGACTGTTCTAGAAAGACCTCTGCAGGAATACTTCCTATTCACCACCCACAAGAGTCTTATCTGTGTTCAGTTTGATCACTTCTGCATCAGGAACCTCCCATCAGAATGCCTGTGACAGCCAGACTGACCACCCAGGATGTTTGTCACCCTACCAAAGCACACCAGTTGTACTGATGAGTTTTTCTAGGAGATGCTTGGAGGAATCTCTATGTCTGATCAAAATTCCCACCCAGAAATATTCTATAGCAATGAATTAATGCTGTTTCTAATTGTTGTCACCTTATCTCAGGTTGATCCATTATCTCATCCATATAGGAGACAAACTGAGGGGTTCCTGGACCACCAGAGAATTAATGCTTAAGTGCCCTGAGTGTCCATACAATTGCAACACTGACACCCTACTATTCCATAGCTACAACTATAGGATGAACTTGAACTTCATATTTATAACACATTTCACTTAAATTCATAGCTCTTGCCTCCAATGATAAAATGCTTTATTTTACAGAAGCTGACAAATGTTTTCAGAAGCACAATTTCCAAAAGGTTCATATTACTTATATTGCAGTTAAGACAGAGGCCACAATAAAAACAGAATGTCGCCCTACTTAGCACTTCCACAGAGACGGACAGCAAACATAGATTTACTAAATGGCTAAACTTGTTTTAGTTTTTCATTTTTCCTGACCTTCATTTCTCTTTTTATCCCTTAAGCCTGTTTTTTATTTCTTGCTGAGAAACCAATAGTAGACCCACAGATGTTCCCTTTTCATATGCATATAGAGGGAGATATGATATATCCTTGCTAATCAAATCAGTGTTGTGCATGTTAAATGTAAAATCTAAACCTTCAGCAGAGAGCATCAGTCGTGGGAGAAAGTTTTCATCCCATTTACTGAAACCAGTTGCATGGCAGAAATTATTTTTGTCTTAAAGAAATTATCATGTAAATATGCTAAATTGAACTCTGAGAGAAGACCAAAGAGGCAAAGAAAGCCTTATGAGCCCCAAAGTAGTTCCTATGTCAGAAATTACATGGAATCCAAAGGGGAGAAAAAGAACCTTGATGATTTAAAATGAATTAGTTTCAATGGGAATGTTTCATGAGAAAAACAGAAAAAAAATGCATAAATATATATCATATATATAAAAAACCCTATATATATCAACATTTGTGTATATATGTATATCTACATTTCCATACAGCTATGAAAAAAAACCCAAACCAAAAAAATTCCCTTTCATTAATTCACTCACCAATTGAAAATAATTTCTATATCCCTGTGCCAGACAGTGAAAAATTATTGGCAAATCTGAAACCATGCCATAGTTCAAAGATATGCAAGTCCACAGTGGCCAACGTGTGGGTGCCATCCTGTGGTGACATACTGTTTCTCCTTAGCCTGGTTTCCTCAGCAAACACTGCATATTCAATCCTCCTGTCTGTGTATGTATCACTCCGCCAGGGCTGCTGGCAATTTTTCTAAATGTTGACTGAATTCAACTTTCTTTGAGAAACAGGAAGAAGTCCCCAAGAAAACTAAATGCCTAGAGGTGTCGTGAAAATGGGCAGGCAAGAGAGAAAAGGGACTTTAAATATTTGTCTAACAGAAAGACTGTAGACTATGTATAAGAGCATGGTACGCAAATCTTTATCCTATCTGACGGAGAAAGAATACATCTCTGTGTTCTCTGTCTATCAGCAGCAGATCTGTGAACACGAACTTTCTTGAGGGATGGGTGACAACCACTTAAGCCAGCTCCTGTAAACCTCATTCTTCTAATAACCACTAACAGGAAGACAATGTGCTTATGGGACAAACAGTGACAGAAAATTGGGAAAATGAAGTATCTTCCATCAAAAAAAGTGAAAGCTAGAAACAAACATGTAAGATAAACAGATATATTGGACTAGGATGCACTTGAATGTGCATATTCTATCAACATAATAAACTGCCTTTCTTGTATTGATTTACTAGTCTGCTATATGAAATGATGGTTCATTACCCAAAGCTCTAAAATAGAATAAAAAGAAAATCACTGTATTATATTTACCTTTGATTTATATGACACTAGTAACACTAATCAAAAATGTCCATAAAGGACAATAGTTGGGAAGGCATTGACAATATACGGAACAATTTATGTTTCTCACTAAATCTCCTATGTAAGAAAATGGTATTTCATTAATATAAGATGCAATTTGACACTTATATTAACTCTTAGGGTTCCTTTGTCAAAACCACTGGGATGATAATACAGAAGAAAAAATATATGAGATTGGAGTCAGATTTTGGGACAATTTACACTTTGTACAAAATCAGCAGGAAGAAAGTATTTGACTTGAGAGCCTTAAAAACAGGAACCATTAGGTTTGAAAAAGAGCCATCCTCTGAACACGTAGTGGAGAATTACCTTTGTCAGCTCTAAGCGTTCTGTCTTAGGGTTTCAATACTATAAGTTATTGTTGAAAACACAAGCTGCAGGTTTCTTAATTACAAGTGGCTGAGAAAGAAGAAGTGGTCAAGAAAGTATTTGACAAGAAAATTTCCATCTAAAAATAACATCTAAAACCAAAAATGCTTTACAAGTCACATCAAGGTTTCCCTTAAAGTCCTTCTAGGAGAAAAACCTAGTAAAACACCGATAAAATTCCAAATGTTGACACTCTTTGAATAAATTGATTTTTTGTTTCAAATACAACTTCTGGCTTTTTTTTTTTCAAGATCATGTTCAGATAGCAGTATATCATACAGTTTAAAGGCCCAAAACAAAACGAAGAGCTTTCTTCTATGCACAGGTCGTTTTGTCTGTTGTGGCTTTTTCCCAGATTTTTCTTTTAGGTGACATTTCACAACTTTTTGATTTCTATTCATTAGAAATGAAGCCAAATTCTGAAATCTGCTCAACTTGTATGAAATCTCTTTCCCACATCACTTTGAAAACTGAACCTGATGTCTAGAGGTCAAGCTACATCCTAATATATCATCACAAACATCTACAATCATGATGGCTCTTCATGTTAAAGGACACATGGGGTATTCTATAAAAGTCTTAAAAGGTTCTGATGATGATGAGTAAGAAGAGAAAAAAAATTACATTCCCTCCACCTGATATCTAGGCTTATACATCACCACAGGGAAAATTAAAGCCATAAAAAAATGTCTTTAGCAGTAAATTAAGCACTGGGGAAGACGTCTCATGAAAGTTAGAGCAGGTGTCTGACAGGAGGCATATTTCTTCCAAGATGAGCACTGAATCATCTGGCACAAGAAAAGTCATATGCTTTCCTTTCCTTCTGTTGGATATATGTATGAAAATGAGACATAATTAGTCCATATCTTCATCTTGTTATTATTAAGAATCTGTGTAGGGAACATTCACAAAGCACTCTGAAGTGTACTTTGGCTAAGAAACGATACAGCAATACTGAATAGTTATTTTACGGGGGAAAAAATCATTGATTTTCAAACTGTTTGAAAATAATTGTTTATGCAAAAAAGGGGTCAGCTTAGACATATAGGTAGAGAGACAGACAGACAGACATATATATAAAAGCTGGTCTTTATATGTAATTTTCAATTTAATATTTATGAATACAGACACACACATACAGTGTAAATTCTGACCTCCTAAACAAAGTAACACAGTGGAGGCATCAGAAAGGGCCTTAATACGTTGTCCTTTCTGATTAAAGAGAGTCCGTGCTGCTCACTACAGATAAGGAAAGCAAATCCACTCCTGTTGCTGTGATCAAACAAGGGTCCCTGAGATGAAGAACTGCTTCGTTATTACACATCACTGCAGGGAGCAGTTATAAAACCAGCCAAGTTTCAAAAGGACACTTGTTAACATTTTTTTGTCTCTCCCACCTGAATGTACACGCTCACACATACAGAAGGAGATACTGCTCGGTGGCGTAATGCAGCTGTGCCGTTAGAATTGGCATTCAGGGCAACAGAAAGTACTAAAAAGGTTTTGATTCAACTTTTACAGATAGCAACAGGGAAGGATATGTTAAGGTGATGCTGTGGCTGGGGTGTAGATGGCTTTATGCTAAGTAATCCTGCAGATTAGCAGCTGGCGGGGGAATTTTGCTCTTTGCATCAATGCTCTGTACTGCCCGACACTAAATACGTTAATAAATAAATAAATAAATAAATAAGTGCATCGCGGGATTTTATAGCATCCAAGTAGTTTTGTTTTTAAAAGTTTGCAATTAATTACAATGATCAAAGCTCTAACATATACCCCAGTTTGCTTACATAGGAAAAGTAAGACTAGTTACTAGCAAAACTTTTATATTTGGGCTGTAAACATGTCCAGCTCAGTTTATCACCCTGGACTCCCTCCATAGCACATAGATAAGCAGGCATTTTTGGAGCACAGTTCACTCCCTCGTCTTCAAATATTGATGTTATGATTCATTATTCCTTAGAAATGCTCCTTGTTTTCCACAGACTGTGCATGAAGGAAAATTAAACTAGAAGCTCGGGTGCAGACAATTCAGAGATGTGCAGAGCAGTTCCACCCCAGTGCTTACTAAAAAAATAAAAGTAATTCATACAGTTTTGAACTGTCCTTCCCTAGTGATCTGTGGCATTTCAGGTCTTAGAGGTAACAGAGCTTTTAATTTATTTTACTTTTTTTAACTCTCCAGATTTTGGAGCAAGAATCAGGATTTAGTTGAGGGGTTATATTTATGTCAGCCTGGAAATACTGAAATATCAATGGCAATAAAAACACATGAAGATTAACAGTCTCTGTTTTTATATAGCGCTTGTCATTTATAAAATCTGAAGAGTACCGTAAATAAGTCAGTACCATTTTTCGTGTTTTACATTCGAGAAAACTAATGCTCAGAAAGATCATCCAGGCAACTCTTTTCAGGTGCAGGCAGAGGAAGAGAACCACAGGGCATCCTGGATTTGAATAGATATTGTCTTCCTTCAAATAGCACGAATGTTTCAGACATAATGGTTTGGATTCTTCACCCAGTGGTAACTGCTGACTCCAAGGAAGTGACCACCAGTCCCAGAGTCTTTATCTGAGTCTGGTGTGAGCTTGGAAATCCTCTAACTTAGAGCAAAAGCAGGAACTGGAGGGATCCGAGATAGAAGTGAAGAGGTGTGTTGGGAAGCAAAGGTCCCATCTTGTGTTGTCCTCACAGTGTTGCCTGCACGAGGGTATGGCCATGGCTGATAGAAAAGCCAACTGAAGATACTTTGCCAGAGCATGTGTGCTAGTTTGGACCTGACAAACAAATTAGTTAAAACCAGTTCTCTTACAGATGCCATTTCTTTCATAGTGTTTGGCACAATTTGCTACTGAACACAGAGAGCTTCTATCACTGGATGCACCAAACTCCTTGGCTCAGTGTTGCTTTCTGATGCACAGACACAGAGGAAATGGTCGCTCTGAAATACTCTTTTATTTAATAAAAGCAACAGCGAGGACCACAGCTTCCTATTTAGAAATGTCAAGCTCTATTAAATACTGCCAGTCACTGCCAGGGAGAAAGTGACTTCAGGCTTGGATCTTTATTCATGCCGGAATAGAGCTACAGGAATAATTGATTTTACAGTTTGACGCCCAAACGGGGAAAAAAAGAACGTCCTAGGTCAACTTAGAAAGTAAGTATTACCTTGTTCAGCCTGAAATGAAACACACTTTTTTTTTCTTTTTTTTTCTCTTTTTTAAATACATTTTTAATAGCAGTTGCAAATTATCTAATTTTTGTGGCTTCACATGTCAAGACTTGTCATTAAGCACCGTAACAAACCTTGCACGCTCTCTTAATGCACTATAGATACAAATTAAAACATACCTTAAAGTCATCTGTATATTCTGAAGCTAGATAAATTGCCATGTGCTGAACCATGTAACATAGCACAGGATGCCATAGCCATTTTTTAAGCTGGGGAACAATAGACACTAGGATCCAGAGACGATGTTCCTACGGAAAATATACTCCAGCCTACTACAATATGTGCCTATTTCACAGTTTCCCACAAAGGTGGTGGACTGAACTCAGCGATTGCATCACCCCTTCTGATCTCTGACCACAGGATTTGGGCTCTCCCGCTTGTCAGGAAAGTGGCATACCAACGGGTTACAACATATATGAGAAGAACTAGGCTGACCCTGCGTCTTCTGCGGGTCATTCAGTTTTGAGAAATAACCCAAGTTTCAGTGCACTTGTCCCACTGCTACTCCATTTGGCCTTTCTGAAATTTGGTTCCTTTTTTGCCCTTCCAAAATGTTCACTTAAATTGCCTCAAAATTCGATATCACAGTGATCAAACATTTGATGAGTCTTATTTTTAAGGTGGAGTATTATCACTGGAATCAGAGGAAGAGGGTCCTGACTGATATCCTGCCACTGAGCATAGGATCAACTCAGCAGCCTCATTAAAAGAATCTACCTATAGCAGCCAAGCTCACTTTGTTTATGCAGCAGATCATGACAATGAAAACTTAGCCTGGGCCTAGTGAAACTTCCCAACAAGCTGTGCTTGAATTGTGAGAAGACCTTGAGAAAGCAGCACACAAAGCCGCCATTTTAAGCCTAAAAAGAACAACCATTCTGCATCCTGCTAATCTCTTAAAACAAAACCATACTCAGCTACAAATTTGTCCATATAGGGAGGAAGAGTCAATTAGTTCACACACTGGAGCACCAACTTGTTATAACATGAAGGACGGATTTTTAGTGCTACTGCAGTCTGAAAAAATTGTTTCTTCTGAAGACTATGTTCCAAATCTGGACGTTAAGTAAAAAAATATAAGCCAGGAAGTTATCATAGAATTGTTAGGGTTGGAAGGGACCTTAAAGATCATCTAGTTCCAACCCCCCTGCCATGGGCAGGGACACCTCCCACTAGACCAGGTTGCTCAGAGCCCCGTCCAGCCTGGCTTTAAAAACTTCCAGGGACAGGGCTTCCACCACCTCTCTGGGCAACCTGTTCCAGTGTCTCACCACCCTCATGGTGAAGAAATTCTTCCTAACATCCAGTCTGAATCGTCCCATCTCTAGTTTTAATCCATTCCCTCTAGTCCTACCATTACCTGACATCCTAAAAAGTCCCTCACCAGCTTTCTTGTAGGCCCCCTTAAGATACTGGTAGGCCACTATAAGGTCTCCTTGGAGCCTTCTTTTCTCCAGACTGAACAATCCCAACTCTCTCAGTCTGTCCTCATAAGAGAGGTGCTCTAGCTCTCTGATCATCCTCATGGCCCTTCTCTGGACACATTCCAGCACGTCCATATCTTTCTTGTAATAGGCGCACCGGAATTGGACGCAGTACTCCAGGTGGGGTCTCAGGAGAGTGAGGTACTTATGACCCTGATGGTACACAAATCATGCCCAAGTTAAACAAAACAGTAATCTGAGTTAGAGAAATTTATTTTAATTGAAAGGTGAACTCATTTGTGCAGCTTATTGACTATTTATCAGCATTATATATAAGGTAAGCAGAGAGAAAAAGAGCACAGTGGGTGCCAAAGTGGGCGTGAATCCTGATCTATGGATAAATTAGATGGAGACATAAGACTGGAGTCTTTCTTTGCAAGATGTATAATAAGAAATGGGAGGAGATGGATTGCTGGTTACTCCAAGAAGTAGTATTCTGTTTCTGTATCTCTTCTTTCATGACTGATGTAAGACTTACAAGTAGAAACAGAATTTGCTTCTCAGATATCATTGAGACAAGTGTGTTTGACATTTGTGCATAAGGGAAGATTCAAAGGCAAAGACAGGGATCCTCCTGTCCAAAGAAACAAATATATAAAGAACCAGGTGGGACAAAATGCAGAAAATGTACTAACAAGATTATAAAAAAGGCAAGTTCCGCTTAAATGAGGTGATGAATTTCCTCATTTCCAGTTCACATTTTGCAGAAGAGATCTTTATGATTTGATGCTGCCACAAGGAAAATTTGAGGACCATTATTCAAGCATCATGCACTATAAAATATTTCCTTTTCTTGGGGAACCTAGAATTAAAAGAGGCTGGGAAAAAAAGCCACCAAACAACAAAAAACAAACCAACAAAACCCAGAAAGAGGAAACACGATCTCTGTGTATTACATTTGTCTATATACCCTATCAAGCTAATGGCCTGAGCCTTTTCTTTAATCAAGACCCACTGTTATTAGCTGTGGGGAACATATATCTACTGTCTTGCAACATGGCACGGTGACATCAAGAAACCAAGAAGGCTTGTGTATTATTTTAATAGAAAGAGTATAGGGACATGGGCCTCTTGGGATTTGTGATATGTTGTCATTCCTGCCTATGAACAGGATGTTTATAAATTGCACCATTTTCTTTTCAGACTACTTCTGCAGGTGGCCAAGACCGCTTTGAATCCTGTCATTCTACTCCCACTGGCTTGGCTTCTGAAATGACTTTTACAATAGGTATTATCTGAAAATAGCTTTCCAGTGGGTCATTTTAGTTCTTGATCACACAGAGTATCATAGGAGAGAAGGGATATGGTGCCAACCATGCCCACCCAAATCTGTGTATTTGAGGGCTTTGCCCAGAATTCAGTGTGGAGACCTCTATAATCAGTGTTGGCTAATTACCTTTGTCTTCACAAATGGAGATAAATATTAGAACAATCATAACATTATTTCTGATCTCTTCCTTAACTTGGTAAATTTAAACATTAGTAATGCTGTCAAACAATGGCTAAAGAGGAAATATTTAGTTATCATTTGGCAGTGACAAATTACTTCAACCTTTATGGGTTCATTTTTTTAAGCAGTCTGACATTTCGTTTCTAAGGCAGATTTTTTATTTTATTGTTTCTTTCAGTCTGTTACAAAGCCACGCTGTTACCAAGTAGGTTCCAATGAGTCATACGCAGGTAGGAAGAAATCATGTCTCTATTGATAGAACTATTATTTTTTTTATTATTATTTGCAGTTTTTCTTGCACATTCCCCTCTTTCTACTTGGTTCAAGTTTGACTTCGTATTTTTTCCCAAAGATGTCAGCAAAATGTGCTGATATGTGTAGGATCTGTGAAACTGGATCGGGAGAGAAGTTCAACAAGTATTGTGTTTTGCAACTGATCATAGTTAAGTATCAAACACTCAGTGAGGACACAGAGGTAAACAAAGAAAAGAAAACCCAAACCTAAATCCTGACAGCTTCAGAAATTGCATGCCTTGAGGAAAAAACTTCCTTAGATTGCCCAAATATTGGCTTATGCCACAGCCCTCACCGTTCCCACCTTTTATGAACAAGGACTGTAGGAATTGTCCATGCTGTCATTTTGCACAATTGTGGCAAACCCTACAAAGTTCCCAGAAGCACCTTCTGGAAATGTGTTATACCAGCTATCTTATGGTCTATAAAACTGGAGGAAAACTGGAGAACCAACCTTTTGTTGGTTCTAAATATGCTATTTTTCTGGTTACCTGAAATTTGGCCATTCTTGTATTGTGAAAAATAATCAATAGACCTCTTACAAGACCCTACTCCAAGGTTTGTTGTAAAACAAAGTAAGATAAATCAATTTTCATTCCCTTCCCAGTTATTTTGCTGAAGATAAATTTGAGTCTCAGAGAGTTCCATCACTCAGATAATTCAAGGTTTCAAAGTGGCCAAATGAGATCCATTGGCTTTCTCTCCTAACAATGTTTGAAAACAGGTTCTTTCTGGAGTATTACTTTATTTCAACCAACCTCACCCCAGAATAATAATTTACAGACCTGGTTACAGGCACCTTCCTTCTTGCAAACGACTATTCTGCACAAGAAATGCTCCGCTTATGCCTAGGTCTTTTCTATCGCTGGTCTTTTTTCTCTGAGAGGGGCGGGGGGGGATGCCTTTGCTGCCAGGAAACAGCTCAATGTCTAATGCTGTCATTATGCTGCATTCCTGAAGTCTTCGCTTATGACACTCTCAGGCAATGAATCATTTATAGCTCCTTGACATGCATGCAAACATATACCAATTCACAAAGCCAATTATACAACAATGTACAGTCCTCTTTATCACTTGAGAAATCCACAATTTTTGTTTAACACTGAAACAGAGGTAATGGCTAATCAGAAACTTTCCTGGGTATGTTACTTTAAGGCAATTATATTAATTTGCTATAATTTACTGTAACAAAATGGGTAACTTTTGAATAGCTGGAGCTGTATAAATTTGCATAAGTATTACATTTTCACAGGTTCATTTTCCTAACCCAGTAGTTACCTCCTGTATTATGTGTAGTACATATAGAAGCCCTCAAGTAATTTATACTCAAAGACAATCAAATTTCATGAGCCATGAGTAGCTTACCATTTATTCTGCAGGCCATCATTTTATGGTTTTAAATAAAATACTTCTAGTGAGTTTAGCAGAGGAGAAAGAGGGTTTGACTGACAGCTCTGGAGAGTCAAACTGTATTTGTTTGACAAAAGAGACACAATATGTAGAGCAGAAACAGTGCTTTACCACCCCAAGGAACATGACTTAACACTGCTTTGGAGGTACGCCCCTGTCCTGTTCAGGCCTTCACCCTTGCTTCTCATCAGCCAACTCTGCCTACCAATGCAAGGTAGACCTAATTCCAACAGAGACGTTGCAGATTGCTTCAAGAACTGACAAAAACCTGTGAGATGACAAAGGCTTTTGGTTTGAGTCATCAGAAAGTAGACATATAGTGCCTTCAACCGATTTTATGGCTTTCTCTAGCACATGTAAAGAGTTCGGGAACACCTTGGGGGACCTTATTGCAGCCTTTCAATGCTGGAAGGGGGCTTATAAGAAAGATGGGGACAGAGTTTTTAGTAGGGCTTGTAGCAGTAGGACAAGGGGTAATGGTTTTAAACTAAAAGAGGGGAGATTCAGACTAGATACAAGGAAGACACTTTTTATGCTGAGACTCTGAGCAACCTGGTCTAGTTGAAGATGTCCCTGCTCGTTGCAGGTGTTTGGACTAGATGACTACCGTGGTTTAACACCAGACAGTAATGAAGCACCACGCAGCCACTCGCTCACTCCCCCTACAGCAGAACAGGGAAGAGAATCAGAAAAGTGAGAAAACTCGTGGTTGAGTGGAGATAAGGTTGAGATAAGGACAGTTTAATAAGTAAAGTAAAAGCCACACATAAAAGCAAAACAAAACAAGGAATTCATTCGCCGCTTCCATCAGCAAGCAGGAGTTCAGCCATCTCCAGGAAAGCAGGGCTCCATCACGTGTAATGGTTACTTTGGAAGACAAAATGCCAGAACTCCGAACGTTCCCCCCTTCCTTCTTCTTCCCCCATCTTTACATGCTGAGCACAACATCATGTGGTATGGAATATCCCTTTGGTCAGTTGGGATCAGCTATCCCAGCTGTGTCCCTTCCCAGCTTCTTGGACTCTTCTTGTTGGCAGGCCCGTATAAGAAGCTGAAAAGTCCTTGACTGCTTAGCAACAACTGAAATATCAGTGTGTTATCAAAATTATTCTCATCCTAAATCCAAAACACAGCACTATACCAGCTGCTAGTAAGAAAATTAACTCTATCCCAGCTGAAACCAGGACAATGACTTTTAAATATCCTTTCCAACCTAAATTATTCTATGATTCTATGAACTTGACAATGAGGAAAAACGATGGGAATACACTGCTGACCTTATCTGACTTACTAGAAACCAGAGGCTACAGATGAATAGTACTGCAGCTACTCTACACTTCACAACACACAGAGCTACCCTGGGATAATACAGTGACTGGCTGCGTAGACAGGATCAACACACCAGGTCCTATTCAAATACCATACTATGAAGCTAGGAAGCTTGATTTCTCCAGTTTTATGCCAGTCAAAGAAGTAATATAAACTCATATGCATACTGACTATGTCCAGCTTACCATAGATAAATCTTTAGCCCCAGATTCTCACCCGAATGCTTGTACGTCTAACTGCCTGAATACGCACACCTTTCTCAGTTATAAAAAGAGCTTCCTTGCAGCATTGCCTAATTCTACTCAAAAATCACTTTTTTCCCACTTATCAAAACACTCCAGTACAGGCTCTGAACATGTGACTAAGTCAAATCAACTTTAGGGGAAGTTATTATTGTACTGAAGAGCTTCTAAAATTATTCTTATCTTGTCATGAAGCTTCAAAAAATGTTTCATCTTTACTGGCTAAACTTTTGTCTAATGTTATTCACCTCTGACTAGCAATACTTTTGAGAATCATAACGCACTGACCCATCTCTATTCTCTTAGCCCATTTTTTTTCTGTTTCTCAGATTGCTAAAACTTGTCTGATCCTCAGAGAACTCATGAGATCATTGGAGCAGGGACAGTAGGTTGTGCACAAGCTAATGTTGTGGGGAGTGTGCTTCTCAGTGTTCCTCCCAAGCACTGCACCAAAACTTATAATTCATATTAGCTATGAAACTGATTCTTGGGTCGTTATGACTAGCGTGATGGCTTTGAACAGAGGTACAGGCTCTTGTTGTCACTAGAAGATTTGTTTCCACAAAACAAGACAAAGTGGTTGGAAAAAGAAGGAATCTCTTTTCTCATTCCCCAGTCCCCGAGCTGCTGTCTGGGACACTTGCCAATAGCAAAGAGTTAGCTTCCAGATGATGGATCTCGACTGTGCTGTTGTTGGCATCTGTGCTCCTGTTGGAAAGGCCGTCAGCTCGGAAGCTATGAGACTTGATTAGGTCTCCTTTCAGGAACTGCCTCACCATCAGTCAGTGGGAATTATTGTAGTGTTCTTTAGGGCATATGAAGATAATTTTTCAACAAAGTACCACTGGGGAAAAAAACTGAGAAGAAAGAAAAACTGGATCAT
The DNA here is from genome assembly GCA_008658365.1 of Alca torda. Classification (NCBI taxonomy): domain Eukaryota; kingdom Metazoa; phylum Chordata; class Aves; order Charadriiformes; family Alcidae; genus Alca; species Alca torda. The sequence continues at coordinate 158,626,025 of CM018077.1, forward strand.
AGAGCAGTCTATCAAAAGGCAGAGAGCAGCCAAGTCCATTTCCAGAAGTGAAGAGCAGGAAGGCCATTCCTGCTGCTCGTGTGCTCCTTTTCAGGGAAGAAAGAAAGAAACATCTGTTGCAAGCCCCCTCCTATAAAATTCCTCAGAAATCAATGCTGAAATCTTTAGAAAGGGAAAACTTTCATTGAAAGAATGTCAGTCGAGTGAATGACCATACAAACTACATCAGTGGATTTCAGCCCAAAGTGAGAAATTATGGTGATGGAAGTCAAATAAGTTCTTCAAAATATAACTGTAATAGTAGCTGTGAAAGAGAAATAAATGTTCCATGCTCAGTCTGCCTTTTACCACTCTACTCACAATTACTCTAAATTAACCATAAAATACTTCTTTTCAGTTATACAAGTCTAGGTGCGATTGACTTTTTCACAGTAGTATGCAGAGAAACAGGGAGATTTGTAAAAAGAATCCAGCAGGGAGATTTTTAAAGAGAATGCAGCAGTCTCATTCTTTCCAATACATAAGCATTGCAGAAAAATAACAGGAAAAATAGCAAAAAAAAACATATATATGAAAAGTGGAACTTTCTATGCAGTTTCTATTGATTTTCAAAAGGAACAAAATATCAGTCCAATATGAGCAATTCCTGAGGATTTTCTCCAGAAGGAGACTCCATCACCTTCCTGTCTGGAGTCTCACAAGAATCTCCAGATGATTTCATGACATTTTAATTGAAGACCCACAGCGAAAAGATTACAAACCTTTTTCAACACCATGTTTTAGGCCTAATCCCAAATTAATCTCAGTTTTGGACTCTACCATAATGCAGATCATTGCCTTGCTGTACCCTTCATATGCCAGATCAAAAAGTAAGAGCCACAGAAAAGAAATATGCCAATGATTAAAGAAACCAGTTATTTTCACATTATTAGTTACCATGTTTTCTGCTACAGCTAGGAAATCATTTTGTTCTTTCTAAAGATCAGCCATTTATCTTCAGGCAACTGAAGATTAAAGACTTCATCAGTAATTATCACAAATGGTGCCCTGAACACACTGATTAAAGATACTTGTCATTATACCTTATAAAGAACAGTGTATCAGCTCTCTTAGTATTTCAGAATAATTATGTGTTGGACATCTGCTGGAGTCCCATTCACAACTATTCACCACTTGCAGAAAAAAGACACTGAAAGAATTCTGTTCCTTTAAAACCAGCTATTACAAACACATGCATTATAGATGTGCTTTCCATACTACATTCACACCAAAGCAGATAAGGATGAGACAAAAAAATAAAGCCGTTTCCATGTAAAATTAAAAATGTTGAGTTAGTTCTGGGTTAAAAATCTGAATTAGTTATGTGGAATAATTATAAGTAAAAGCTATTTTAAATACTGGGGTTTTTTGTGGGTTTTTTTTGTTAGTTTTTTTTTGGGGGGAGGTTGTTTGTGGTTTGTTGGGTTTTTTTTGTTTTTGTTTTTGTTTTGTTTTGTTTTGTTTTTTTAATTTGATGGTTTTAAATGTTAAATAGTACATACCAGCTATCTTATATACTCAAGTTCTAAATTGGTAAAAAGCAGAATCTTAACTATGCCTTAAGTTTGTAAATAGTCAGGTATAGTTTGTGAAACATCTTCCTTGGTACACAGTTACAAAAAAGAAAAACAAAAGAAATTTAAAAAAAGGCTTGGCAACTTCACAGCCCTCTAGACACATCAGATCCCTTTTTTTCCTAACAGGAGATAGAGAATGTCTGCTAGTTTGAAAGGGAAAAAAAGAGAAAAATAAACATTGCCCTTCATCTAAGAGGGAACAGCAGAGTTTTAGTCTTTTGCAAAGCTTTAATTCTTTTGCAATGCTAACATCCTTTTTCTGCCTTGCCTTGCTTTGCCTTACCTTCCCTCACCCGTACCTCTGTCCCTGAGCCTTCCCCTTGTCCATCCCTTCCTCGTTCCCTCCCTCTCTCTCTCTTTCTCATACAATTTTGTTTTAGGGTCAGGACACAGCAGATGCCTTGGGAAAAAAAAAAGAAAAAACAAAACAAAACAAAACAAAACAAAACACAAAATCAAAACATAAAAAGACAATAGCAGTAAGTTAGAAAGATGGCTGCTGTGCCAAAAAATACAAAAAAAAAAAAAAAAAAAAAGATAACAGTAATGTTCCTATGTCTGAAGAGGAATTAAGTTTGCAGCTATGTATACCTCTTCTCCCAGCTAACCTGGGATTTCAGGGCATATTACAATTCCCACGATAGATCCTACACAGAGTAGTCTCTGATGCACACCCTTCCTTTTTCAAGAGCTGAGAAAGTGAAGCATTGTGGCCAACAAGCCATAACTATACAGAAGAAAAGAAGAATAAAACACAGATGACTCCCACATGACATAAAATTGCAGGTTTGAATAAGGTTTTGATGTTAGGCTGAAACAGCCTAGGTTTTTCATATGTTGCTGAAAAGATGAAAATATTAGCAAACCATCTGTGGAAAAGAACTCTTATCATCAATGCAATTTTATTTGAATTACATTCCTAGTTCTTGTATTATGCCAAGCATAAACTTGATGTCTTTTGGGATAGGTACATCAATGCTAGATTGAAGAACACTTCTTATCAAACACCAGTGCCTTATTAATGGGAAGTCATATGATTAATCAATCCGATTACTTAGAAGTCAATTTATCTGCAGTGCAACTGCTATCCAAATGAAAATAAGATTACTGTGAGTACAGTTTATTAATAACCACCAGTATGTCATTGACTCAACTTGATTACAACACAGCAGGCATGTGATGCACAATATTACAAAGACATTAAAACAGTCTGACAACAATGGCTACAGAAGAGGTGTGTGGTACAGGGCAAGGCATAAAACTCCTGAAGTGTAAGTGACCATTCAATTTTCAGTTCTGCAAGGAAAATTTTCTTTTTATTTTATTGTAGATGTAGGATCTGTAGATATTTTTCAGCGTCCAGCTCCTATGGCTGCTGAGGTCACCTGAAAGCATGAGTCAGTGTGACATTCAGAAACCGACCTTGTAACATCCGAAACAACCCCTTGAACTTCCTCACAGGGAAAAGCAATTTAGCAGACCCAAAGGAGAATTCAGATGTCCCTGAGGGAAGCCAGTCGCAAATAGCTCATGAGTCTGTTTCACCCCACTAGATCTCCCAAGCCTGCAGCAGATATGATCCTATTTTGAACATACTGTTAATATACTGTGATATATATTCCCTGCGAGCATAGGTTATGGGCTGAAGAGAGCTTGACAAAGGTATAGCACATTTTCTTATACTGTAGATTGTTCTCTACTGGTTTTTTGACCATAAAAACATCTTCCTTCATATTTATCTGACAACATAAAAATCATATTTCAATAAGAAATATCTTTGTTGTCTTAATTGTGCTTGAAAGTAAAAGTGTAGTATAAATAGAGAGAAAATATTAGAGAGGGAGGGAAGGAGGAATAAAGAAAAGGAAGACCCCTGTTTGCTGCATAGAGTGGGAAGAAAGTGGAAGACTTAAAAAATAAAAAATCACCAAGGCTTAAATAGAATTAATTATTATAACTACTCTCCTAAGCCAGGATATGAGGAAACTGTCAGTGGTATTCAGAAGTCACTTGGGGAGAGTGAGGGAAAATGCACATGTACAGTCTAAAGCCGCTGGCATTTAATTAGTCGCTGCACTGAGAACTCAGAAGTCCAGAACGAGGAGCCTTCAGGATCTGTCATTAAGCAGTGGCACCTCAGCAGCCCAAATGTAAAAGATTTGCTCAGGAAGTGGCAAGAGGAGCTGATGACTGATATGGACTTTCTTTAGAAATGAAGGCACTCGCATTTTCAGTAAGGAAAAACCAAATCAACTACATAAACCAGATGAGAACTTCCACAGTCAATCTATGGGCCCAAAAATAAAATTGTCTCTCTGATGCATCCATGTTTTATGAGGAAGAAAGAGGTAAAATGGGATGTATGACCTAGAGATGATATGTCAAGATAAGACTCCTCTACTTTGCATTCAAGAGATGTCTGGAAAACATGACTTAGTAGTATTGACATCACATTTCATCACAATTCTGGCTTTCCTGAAGGCTTAGCACTACTGTAAACAGAGCCACTACTCTACTGAAGTTATGTGTTCAAATCTTGTCTGAACCTTGTGTGGCGGGTTGACCTTGTCTGGCTGCCAGGTAGGGACCCACCAAGCTGCTCTATCACTCCCCCTCCTCAACAGGCCAGAGGGAGAAAAGTACAACAAAAAGCTTGTAGGTCAAGATAAGGATGGGGAGATCACTTACCAGTTACCATCATCGACAAAACATGGGTAAATTAATACTTAGGGAAATTAACTTAATTTATTACCAATTAAACAGAGTAGAATGAGAAATAAGAACAAATCTAAAAAGACCTTCCTTCAGGGCACAACCACCTGCTCCAGCGTGTGGTCCCCCGTGGGCTGCAGTGGGACAACCTGCACCACCGTGGTCTTCTCCACAGGCTGAAGGGGAATCTCTGCACTGGCACCTGGAGAACCTCCTCTCTTCCTTCTTCACTGACTGTGGTGCCTGAACTGTTGTTTCTCTCACAATTTCTCACTCTTCTTTCTCACAGCTGCTGCACCGCATTTTTTACCCTTTCTTAAATATGTTGTCACAGAAGTGCTACAAATGCTGCTGATGGGCTCGGCTTTGGCCAGCAGTGAGTCCATCTTGGAGCCAGCTGGAACTGGCTCTGTCAGACATGGGGGCAACTTCCAGTGCCTTCTCACAGAAGCCACTCCTGCTCCCATCCCCTTCTGCTACCAAAATCTTGCATCATAAACCCAATATACCATGCCACTAGCCCATCTACTCAGTATAACGACACTAGTGAGAACAAAGTTTACTTTTGTGAACCAGTCTGCTTTATGACTTTCTAGAAGTTATGGCAAACCTATGAAATTGAATAAATTGTGGACGTAGTAAGTGCCTCAGACACAGCAAAACACTAATTCACTGGGGTTTCAAGTCATACATCTCCTATATATGAGGAAGAGGATGCAATAGGAATGATTTAGAGTTCCTGTCCATTACAAGCTTCCACTCAAATAGAAGTATTCTGGAAAAAATAATCTGGCTGCAACTATGGGGAAAAAAAAAGTTTTTTTTGGTTTACTCACAGTAGGTAAACCTCAAATAAGGAAAATCTCAGTTGTTTGCAGTCTTACAGAGAACTGAATAATCAGGTTCAGTTCCCCAGAAAAGACTTCAGACAGAAGACACTTGCCCAGGAGATGCATTTTAAGAGCTTAAGCCTGGAGACTTCTCAGATATGGAAAAGACAGAAACGTACATGAAAAGTAGAAGGATCCAAATTCAGCTTTGCAGAGATGAAAATAAAACAAAAGAAAAAACAGGACAGACCAACATTAACCGTTTCACAGCATTTCACAAAATAAAAAGGAAATAATCAAAGTCCCTTTAAAATTCATTTTGTCATGTCCTGCTGCCCAATGAAGCTCTGTCTGCCTTGGAAGACAAGATATATTAATTGTTCTAGCTTAGATTTAACCAGTTGCATCAAACTGGAGTATTTTACAAAGAAAAAAAAAAAAGTGTGGTATATCTTGAGTTAAGGTATTCAACAGTAACTAATTTGGACTTGCAGTAGGCGAAGTCCAAACAAAAATATAAATAAAGCAAGTAGAAAAGCCTGCAGTTTTTATCTAATGTCCAGACAGTGATTGCAAAATTCCCCAAACCTAGACATGTCTATAGTCCCGCTGAAGTTACATTTAACAAACACCTTCAAACAACCTGGAATGGAATCTATAAATTTGGAAAGGGAAGTAAACTTGACCCAGTGCAAGCATTGCAGCATTGTAAGAAATAATATTAGTCCTCTTCCTTCAGTTCCTTATGGCTTGATATAAACTCCTACATAAACCAGCAGTCAGTCACAAGTCCCTCACTTGGAGTTAGGTTTACCCCTACAGCAGTTTCTTTTCAAGCTCTGAATTCTTATTTTTTACGTTAAACCAAGAGAAATAGTCTTTGCTCATTATCATGCATCCTGGATAGCATATGCAAAAAGGACATCACTGTCTATTAAATTAAAATGCTCAGATCAAGAGCAGATGTCATGACATACAGAGGTTTCGGAAGCTAAGTAAATCCACCTCCATGTGGAGGTGGAGCGTGCAGCATTATATTTATGATTGTTTGGTGTGTGACATTCTGATGACCTGCAGGGTAGCAGGGTGCTAAAGCCGGTTCATGATAAAGTGCTTTCATTTTGGTATTTAATAGGTCACCTGCTAGGATAATAATTATGCTGTCACTTAAAAAAAAAAAAAAAAAAAAAAAAACGAAGAAGAAAAAAAGCCTCTAATCAAAGAAGATTAGTCAACCAAGACAGGTAGAAAATAGAGTTTGCAGCTAAGGAAAACATTTGGGAAGGAAATAAGGTTTCCTAATCACAACAGACTAAGATTTTTCTATGGAAAGTAAAAGGAAAAATGGGAGTGGAGAGTTAGCCTTTCCATTTGTCATCTTACAATAGAGTTTTGTCCAGAAGATAATGAAAATTAGGAACCGCTCTCCTAAGAAACTTCTCTCTTGTGTGATGTACAGAGGTATACAGAGATTAGTCTACAAAGAAAAAAATTCAGATCAGTTATTTAAATTTATATGATGTGACTGTCCACCAGAGAGGCAGAGGTTGAGGTCAGTTTGTTTGCCAAAAGCATACAATGACCCAATGGTTCGGATAGCAGCCTCAGGCCAAATATTGTCTCAGCCTGAGTTAATTCCCTGGTAGTTCTTCTGCACCAGATGCTTTAGGCTAGTGTATTTTTAATATTTATACAGAACAGAACAGCTTCGACAAGAAAGGTTGGGGAAAGCTGAAGGCAGCATGTTAATCAGAACCTTTGAATCAGGGTTTCTGAACAATTTAATTTAATTCAATATTCTGGGTTGAGTTTCTAGATCTGAGTAATATTTCTGACAAAAAACACTACAAAGCTAGCACTTAAAAAACCAAACAAACAAACAAACCACAAACAAACAAAAACAACAAAAAAACAATCCCCAATTAATAATTTTTTTTCAAACCAAACAACTTTGTACTAAAAATTGCACAACAAGCTCTCCTCTTCACCTGCGGTAAGGCATACACTACCTGTGGGACCTTCCTTGAGTAAGGCAGAGTGCGTAACGCCCCGTCACCAACACACAATATTCATTGTTCCAGACACAAACCCTTCCTTCAAAATATCCTTAACAATGATTGAAGTCCTCTGGCTGTTGAACGTAAGACCTGAAAGCAAGGATCTTTTACTGAATAATTAATTTCACCTTACAGCAGACACCTGGTCAGGTGAATCCAGCCTCAAAAGTGTCACTGGCAATCAGGGTTATATTCAGATTTTTCTGAAATGCTTCATATAGGTGGGGGTTGAACACCCAGGAACTGTGTATTCAAGTCCTAGGTGGTTCATGAAGAAATGCTTGAAGGGTTCTTCTTCCAACAAAATCCCTCCACTAGCAATATAAACCAGGCACGTTCTTCACAGATAATGTGGACACTACACTCTATGTGACCAAATGGAAGAAAGATATCATTGTTCATCCTCCTTACCTCTGAAGAAGTGGGTTTGCAGTAGCCAGCTCCAAACACTAGATTTTCTAATGACATACTGGACTGGTCTGGTCCCGCCTCCAGGTTTCCCTTACCAAGCCATGAACCTTTCCCTGGACGAGCAAAACTAAAAGAAGAAAAATTGAGAAGAAAAATAATTAGAGCAGTATGGTTATAGAAGAGTAATTGTTGTCCCAGTGCTATTTCCTTCCTTATAAAATGTTTGCAGTTTTGGTTTTGGTGGTGGTGGGTTTTAATTTTATTTATTTCAAGCTGACACTGTAAGTCCACACATTTCCCTTTCAAAATTAACATTGTCCAATATGCACTAGCTCAGAGGATGTGAATGGAATTTTCCTTCTTCGTATTCAGTCCAGTGCCTTGAGTGTTGTTTTTCACTCAGTTCTTTCTCTGCTGTCTTACAGATCTTCCAGCATAACTTCTCAACAATACAACCTTTCCATCTGTCCACATAGATAATACTCTTATCCGACTTCTCATCAGCTTGCATCTTGATTGATGCAACATCTTTCTCTTTGGCTTTAACCATATCACCCTTCCTTACTGAATTATGCACCATCTCTGTTCACTATAAATGTCTTTTATAGCTCATCCTGATCTTTTTAACAGGTTGGAAGTTTAGTTCCCATTTTTCACTGTCCCATGACATAAGCCTCCAGCACTAAAATGACAAGACTTCAGTGCAAAAACTTCATTTCCTTTTGCTGGGTGCACTCCATTCATCTGGGATGGGTTCTCCCATACTCATCTGCAACATGAATTCACTGTTATCCAATTTCTTCCTGAAAAAAACTGATAGAATTTAAGTTGGTTTAGTGCTGAGGTCATTACCTCTCAGTGCTGACTATTACGGTCACAGTGTTCCCTTCTGACTGTACCTTTATGTCTCCTATCTTCGAGCATGAACCCATTAAGAGTGGAACACCTTATTTGGAGTTTTCTCAGCATCGAGCCCACCAGAGTCCTGATGCACAGCTAGGGCTCTTACCCTGGATTAATCTGAGCAAATGTCTGCATCCCCGTTAATGATGTAGGCTGCCTTTATATTTGCTGGAGGCGAACTGGCATTTCCAGGGTATGAGTCATCTCTTTCTGAAGTAGTGATATCAAATAGGTCAGACGTATTTCACCCTCAAAGTGTTTATTTCTTATTGTGAACTATAAAGAGAGGCCAGGATGATTGCCTCATAAACAACTTAATTTAGGTGAGATAAACCCCACTGTTAGTCCCTGTGATAACCTGTGCTTTACATAAACCTCATCAAGATTTCAAGAGAGAAATCAGGCTACTTGTGGTGAATACAATAAACTAAATTACTGAATCTAAATGGTGGTGCAAGCAACCGTGTTCTTAAAAAGCACGTAGGCAAAGGTGGCATTGAAATAATAAACTGCCAAGAAAAAAGAAAACCATGTTTGCTGTTCATACTCAGTGCAGACGTAATGCCACTGAGCTTGTGCTACAGCTTTCCAACTGGGATCACCATCCACAGGCACATAATGCCCATCCAGACATCCCAAATTACATCATACCCAGGAGATCTGGTATCCTTGAAACAACAAAAACTTACAAGGTGGGGAGCACAAAAAAAAACATTTTAAAACTATAATGTGCCAGCAGGCACAAGGCAGTGCCATTCATTCTGTCAAAACTTTCCAGTCTGAGGATGTTCCTCTACATGGATGTGTATCATGAGGCGATGTCAGCTCAGATCAGCCATAATTCATGGATATCTACACTTGATTCAGTTTTTAAGGACAGATGAGAGTCCAGGCTGCTGTACAGACACACAACAAAAGAAAGGATGCTTATGCCAAGGGTACAAGACAAAGGAGAGGTGCAGCAATACTTGTTATCACCCGAATAACTGGTGAGCCTCTGATGTGCAGGGAAACTCAGTGATGTGTGGAACATCAGAAGAAGAATCTCAACCAAAATTAAGAGTTGGACCAGTTTCAGAAGGTTAACCACAAATCCCTGCCTTGCCTCTAAGTCAAAACTCGTTTGTTATATATCACCTAGCATTCACATACTGGCAAAAAGGACATCCCACAGAATCACAGAATGGTAGGGGTTGGAAGGGACCTCTGGAGATCATCTAGTCCAACCCCCTGCCACAGCAGGGTCACCTACAGCAGGTTGCACAGGAACGCGTCCAGGGGGGTTTTGAATGTCTCCAGAGACAGAGACTCCCCTACCTCTCTGGGCAGCCTGTTCCAGTGCTCTGCCACCCTCAAAGGAAAGAAGTTCCTCCTCATGTTGAGATGGAACTTCCTGTGTTCAAGTTTGTGCCCATTACCTCTTGTCCTGTCCCCAGGCACCACTGAAAAGAGCCTGGCCCCATCCTCCTGACACCCACACTTTAGGTATTTATAAGCATTGATAAGATCCCCTCTCAGTCTTCTTTTTTCCAGACTAAACCGACCCAAATCCCTCAGCCTTTCCTCATAAGAGAGATGTTCTAGTCCCCTAATCATCTTTGTAGCCCATCCCATAAGGGGGAGGATGGTGTAGAAGACCATAGCATATACCTGGCCTTGCTTATGTCTGTTTAAATTTGTGTGATCCAAGAAACTTCCAGCTGGCTGCTTCTAAGCAGCATCAAGTCTTTCCATGTATTTCCTACGTGCAATGTTTAAGATAAAAATAAATAAATAAACTAAAGCAATTTCAAAGAGCCAAGAGATAAGCACTGCTCTGAATAATTTCAGCTGTTATTGGATGATGTTGTCTGCCCTGGTCTGCTGGAAAGGCTCAAGAAGAAGAAATAAAAAATGATTGCTGTGGTATCAGAGAGAGAAGCTTAAACAAATGTTGCCTGCAAATGAAAACCTCCTCATTTGAATATGAGCAAAGCTTTCAAAGGTTTTAAGGGGTAGAAAAGCACTTTTTAATGCCTTTTTTATTTATTTATCTTTTGTTTTTACAGCAGAGAAGGGATTTTAATCTGCTGGGTTTATGGAAATTGATTTCACATAGAACCGTAAAACAAAAACCTTTTTTGGGAAACCTGCCAAAATGTCATCTCTCTGTTGAGGGAAAGTTTAACTGGAAGGCTTACAAACTGTTGAGGTTCCCCTTATGCTTTCTGAAGTACATAATTCTTGAAGACAATTTTTATTAGCAATAACAGGTTAATTTGCTATGCCACATTCTGTTTTCTGTATTTTTTTTTCCCTGCATTCCTAATTATTGCTGCAACCATGCTCATTTGTATGGATCTTGAAGCCTGGTTATTTAAATGTCCATTTTGACTATCTATTTAGTAGCATTGATTTAACATTAACATTTAGATCTTCATCCTGTATGTTAACTTTAGCTTTTATTTGGAGTCAGGATAAAAAAGGTCAAAAGAGGTATGTGTGCACGTCCAAAAGAATGAACATGTGTGCAGAATTATTAATGTTTTCAGTGAAAGAAACAAATTCTTTTTACTTTTCTTTTTTGTTTTGAGATGGTTTTTTGATAACCTTATCTGTGAGATGCCTTTATCCTTCAGAGGAGTTTCATAGTGCTAATAGCAGTCGTTTATGGACACATGTTATAGTAAGCTGCCTTGAAAAGTCCATCTTTTTTTTCCTGTGGTATAACCTGCAAGATACCAGCAATCAAAATTCAAGAACTTTCTGACTCAGAGGTTATAGTCAGGGAATTATTTCCAGCAGTCACGGTTACCTTCTGTGAATTTGTGTACATGCCTTTTTGATTTATATTTTTGGCCTCTAACATCTTTTGGAATGAATCACGCGCTATAGGATGTGCTGCACTTTCTGTTTGTTTTGAATCTGCTGTTGGAGAATTGAATGTGGCACCTCTTAGTTCTTGTACGGCGCAAATTATTAAATAATCCTTCCCTGTTTTTTGTCTTCTGTGGACAATTCTGTAACATAGAAACGAGGTGACAGTTCCCTGGCATAAGAAATGGTTTGGCCTTGATGTATTATTGAAGTAATTCAGAATAAATGTGTTTTTTTTTTTTCTCCAGTTTAATAAAACATAGTATTACTCTTGAGATTAAACCGCCCCAAAATGAAATAACCTGTTTTAATTTTTCATTCACTTTTTTCAAGTGAATGAAAATTTTCAATACATTTTGGTTTTTTGAGTAAACAAAACTTAATTTTGTCACAAATTGTAGTTTCCAGCAGAATGGGGCAAAAAAAATTAACAGATTGCGATCTGAATCTTGTTTGGGGAAAAAAAAAAAACAATCCAAACCAAACCTATTGTGCATTATATAAAATGGTCAAAATGTAAAAAACTGAACAAACAAAACCCGACACAATCATCACATTTCTAATGACAAGAAATGATTAATTCTGTGACTAAACCAAGAGTGGAAGTTCAGGAAATGAAATCGCATCCCATTTAGGCCAGATCCTCTGGAGAAATCACTTCTTTTTCTCTCAGTCCCTTATGCATAAAATATTACTGATTTTAAAATGAAAAATGTAAGTAGGTCCCATAGAAATAACACACCTCAGAATCAAACCCTCACATCCTTCACTGACAGCACTGTTTGCATTTCACCAGGAACTTCCTCCTAACTCCCACAGATAAGGAAAGATATAATGCACAACACTAATTTCCCTCAGTGTTTTAACTCAAATGTTTAACATATATTTTTTGGCAAATTACTACTTATTTTTGAGAATTATATGTGGATATTTACAGATTGTGCTCATCTAGACATGTTTCTCTCTTCCACAAGGACTTTCACTAAGATTATAATACAATCAGTGACTGTAAAACAGTCTGAGCTTCTTGGGTAAAACTGATAAGATTTATTAAAATAAAATTTGTAATGGAAACAGATATCTATCACTAGATCCCAAACAGAGCCGGGGCAGAATCTGGTTTGAAATCTCTAGTGATTTTGCTTAAAAACGATGGTTCATTTGTCCTGAAATTAAACTTGGTTGCTATAAAATTTGAAAGCAGGTAAAGTCACCTTGAGAAGTGGGCCCATGTGAACCTCATGAAGATCAATCAGGCCAAGCACAACGTCCTACACTTGGGTCATGGCAATCCCGGGCACAAATACAGGTTGGGCGGAGAATGGCTTGAGAGCAACCCTGAGGAGAAGGACTTGGAGGTGCTGGTAAACGAGAAGCTGAACATGAGACAACAATGTGCACTTTCAACCCAGAAGGTCAATTGAATCCTGGGTTGCATCAATCAACCGTGGCCAGCAGATCCAGAGAGGTGATTCTGCCCCTCCACTGTGCTCTGGTGAGACCCCACCTGGAGTACTATGTCCAGCTCTGGAGCCCTCAGCACAAGAAGGACATGGACCTGCTGGAGTGGGTCCAGAGGAGGGCCACGAAGATGATCAGATGTCCTCTGCTATGAGGACAGGCTGAGAGAGTTGGGGTTGTTCAGCCTGGAGAAGAAAAGGCTCCGGGGAGACTTTATAGTGGCCTTCCAGTACCTAAAGGGCACCTACAGGAAGGATGAGGAGGGGCTGTTTGCAAGGGCATGTAGCGATAGGACGAGGGGCAATGGTTTAAACTAGAGCAGGGTGGGTTTAGATTAGACATTCGGAAGAATGTCTGGGTGAGACACTGGCCCACGTTGTCCAGAGAGGTGGTGGAGGCCCCATCCTTGGAGACATACAAGACCAGGCTTAATGAGGCTCTGAGCAACCTGATCTAGTTGAAGATGTCCCTGCTTACTGCAGGGGGGTTGGACTAGATGACCTTTAAAGGTCCCTTCCAACCCAACACATTCTATGATTCTATGACTCAAGGTGCACAGGGTAGTACAGCGTGTGTATCACATACAGATATAACAGTTGTGCTTTTGAAGAACAGGAGGATGCCTGGGAATAAAAAAGTTTAAGTGAGATTAAATTGCTCAAGGATGGCCAGGGTTGACCTAATTCCTCAGTGCAGTGGAGCAGAGCAGAATTAGGTCAGGGCTGAAACCTTTAAATACCCTGTGTCCCTTTGATTTTTTTTCCTCTTCCCAGAGCGGAACAAACTCAAGGCACTTAAAAATTCAGTAGCTGTGTCTTGGTTTCTCCACCTGCAAAATTTCTGTTATTTCCCCATCTCAGATGCCACCAAAATTTCTTGTTTCTCATACAATGATTTGGATGTGGGCAATTAAGACTTCAATGTTAACAAGTAATAAATATCCTGAAAGTCTACTTTGTTTTTTCACATATGTACAAAAGTGAGGAAGAGAATAGAAAGCTGAAGAGAATCCAGGAACCTGAGGAAATTAGACCCCTTTCTTGTACAAACAAGAACAGTTATGCTAGCTGCCTGTGATGAAGGATCTTGCTGATATGCAGCAATTTCAAGCCTTTTTTTTTTTTCTTTTTTTCCCTTAGTCATTTGTTTTGCTTTGGTTTGGGTTTTTTTCAGACTGAAAATGTTGTTAGCTGAAGCCCAAGAGACAAAGTAAGACTGCAGATGCTGTGGCCATCGAATGAGCTGGATTCTGCACAGCCCTTAGACAAAGCATGGCTTTGGGGAGACCAGCCTGGGCAAACAGTAGCAGTCTGGTGCTGAAACACAGCTTTACATTTCCAAAAAGCTTTCAGGGGAAGAAAATATAAATCACCTGAAGTCACTGGTTAAACTTTCAATAGAAGACTTGCCAACCATATCCTATTGTCCATGCTGCTTGACAGGAAATACAACGTATAGGGCATTGTTTTCAGTGTTGGAAACGATATGTGTGGGGGGAATAATGTATTTGGGTACTTGTTTCAGAGATATTTACGAGTTGTATTTTTATTTATAAACAGTAGCACATGCTAACTCCTCTCGGGAAGGAGGGGTGCAGAGGTCTATGGAATTAATGAAGTGGGTAACCATGTTTCTTGCTGTTTGCTGCCTAAATGAGTCCAATATAGAAAGGCACAGAGCTTGCAGCATGCCTGAGACTTAAGTAGACCTGTACACCATAGACGCGGATGTATCCCTTTGGGAAAAGCAGAAATATTCCTTGAAGTCTGAACTGTGCTGTAGCAAAGTGCCTTTTCTAACAGCTGATGTGGGGCTAATAACTGCTGGTTCCACTTGTGGACTGGACCAGTTGCAGAGCCAGTGAAAAGGAGCTAAGGGAGACGCCAATGCCTCAGGCCAGAAACCAAACTGTTCTACACAAAAGAGAAAACTGGAGTCCAAAAGCCCTAACTCTGCCTCACCTTCCTCCTGCAATTATCTACTCACAGTTAGCCTCTGGAGCCTAGGTAAGAGAATAAAAAAAGGTAATTAAGCAGTTTGTGGAAGCTAGTGCATTCAGCAAGGGAGTGCTCTAAAGCTTGAACATCATTCACTTTTTCTGTTTATCTTTTGACAGACTTTCTGGGATCATCTTCCGTCATCCTGGGTAAAATGAGGTCACCAGAGACAAGCCGTTTGCTTTCCAAAGAGAACTGTCATTGCTGTGGTGTTAGGAAAGATGTGTCAGCCAACTCCTGCTGTAGATTCTCCTCTATTTCTCCCACATCCCAAAAGTCTGAAAACACTGCTCCGGGATCGGCAGCTGCCAAAAGACACAGACGGTGTCTGTGCAGACACCGTCGCCCTGCACAGCAGGAGAACAACGGGCTTGGGGTCTGCAGCAGCACAGCTCGAGCCTTGTGGTTTGCAAGCAGTGGTGTGACAATGTCCTGCTGTGCCTGGTGGAAGGGTTTGGGTGTAGGACAAGATGCAGGTGAGGGGTCAAGGTGTTTCAGGTTGAGACAATAGCTATCCCAACCACGGCACCCTACATCCCGGTTCTCCCCTATTACTGCACTCCTGCCTGGAATACCAAAGTTTTGGACTTGGGCCCAAGCGGTCCAGCTTCCCCAGCCACTTCTGGGGTGCTTTTTAGAGTAATAAAAGAAGTCTAAAGGTCAAAGTGAGAATTTTTAACCAAGCTCTGTCTCAGTGCTCTGTAAGGACAAGTCGAAGCCACCCAGCTCCTTCCCTGCTGCTCAGAGTCCCCTCATTCATAGAATAGAATCATAGAATCATAGAATCTTCATGGTTGGAAAGGACCTTTGAGAACATCAAGTCCAACCATACACACACAAGAAAACCCCCTACAATCTCTGCCACTAGAGCATGCCCTGAAGTGCCAAATCTACACGTTTCTTAAATACCTCTAGGGATGGTGACTCAACCACCTCCCTGGGCAGGCTGTTCCAGTGCCTGACCACTCTTTCAGTAAAGTCATTCTTCCTAATACCTAATCTAAACCTCCCCTGCCGCAACTTCAGACCATTTCCTCTGGTCCTGTCATTATTCACCTGGGAGAAGAGGCCAACACCCACCTCTCTACAGCCTCCTTTCAGGTAGCTGTAGAGGGCAATGAGGTCTCCCCTCAGCCTCCTCTTCTCCAAACTAAACATGCCCAGTTCCCTCAGCCTCTCCTCATACGGCTTGGTCTCCAGACCCCTCACCAGCTCGGTTGCTCTCCTCTGGACACGCTCCAGCACTTCAATGTCCCTCTTGTACAGCGGGGCCCAGAACTGAACACAGCACTCGAGGTGAGGCCTCACCAGTGCCGAGTACAGAGGCATGATCACTTCCCTGCTCCTGCTGGCCACGCTATTCCTGATACAAGCCAGAATGCTGTTGGACCTCCTTGGCCACCTGGGCACACTGCTGGCTCATGTTAAACTGGCCGTCCACCAGCACCCCCAGGTCCTTTTCTGCCGGGCAACTTTCTAGCCACTCTTCCCCAAGCCTGTAGCGTTGCTTGGGTTGTTGTGACCGAAATGCAGGACCCGACACTTGGCCTTATTAAATGTCATACAACTGGCCTTGGCCCATCGATCCAGCCTGTCCAGGTCCCTCTGTAGAGCCTTCCTACCCTCAAGCAGATCAACACTCCCACCTAGTTTGGTGTCATCTGTGAACTTACTGAGGGTGCACTCAATCCCCTCATCCAGATCATAGATAAAGATATTAAACAAAACTGTCCCCAAAACTGAGCCCTGAGGGACACCACTGGTGACTGGCCACCAAGAGGATTCAGAGGGATGCAGCTGCCCAAGAAGCCAAGAGAGGAGGCGATCCAAGCCCCAAAGCATCCCACCATGCTCCTGGTCATCCTACATCTAGACCAAATATATTGCTGTAGAGAAAACAAAGCTAGATGTAAGTTAACTGCAAGTCTGTCTCATCACCTTCCTACCCAGCCTCTCACCCCCTTAGTAAATGCATAAAGCCATCAGCAGCTGCCATTAATTGGGACCTCACTAAATAGTTGTGGGTTATACTCTGTAGAAAAGCTGAATCCCAAAATTTCCATCCAGAATCAAGCGAAGGGTCCCAGAAACGTGAATTTCGCTCATTCTCAGTTTGATAAGAGGTGAGGGCTTCAAAGTATTAAACCTAATGTAATATTTATTATATAAGAATCATTAACCAGGACAAACATCAATATCAAAACATTCACTTGTCAAAACACAGGAGGTGTCGGCAGCACCCTGGCAAGGTTTGCCCAGCAGGAGCTATTTGTGGGTGTACGTTACCCTGCAGGGAAAGGCCTGAATCGGTCTTGCTGGTTTCCCTACTGTTTTCACTGTTTAAATACAGGCAACAGGGAAGAACTTTGGCGAAGAATATCCAATTTGCCAACAGAGCTGACAAAATAAGAAAAGCTGAGTCCACAGGGCATATGTGAGCAGATAGCTGTGCTTCAGGCAACGTTGTTTTCCAGGACAACTTCAGGACAGCAGTGAATTTCAATTTTACATAATGTATGATCCTTATTTTCAGGGTAGGTATAAAACTGTTGCTGTTGTTTTACATTTAGATGTATACATATATGTAGAAATAATATGTATATATGCATCATGTACGTACTATGATGGGGCAGCTCAAGGTAGCAAATTAAAACACAGTGAAATACTGCATAGACACTTTTCCAAGACAATTTAACTATCTGGTGTTTATTTTTTTCGATAATGTGACAAAAAAAGACTTTCCAGTCATTCAGGTTCCTTTGTGTTACAAAAATAAAGATCTGATTTTACAGTTAAACCTTTTTTTTCCTATGTTCCTAGTAAACTCCAGTGATAAGCAGGAAAGCTCTGAGCTGTGAGAAAAACAAGCAAGTTTCAGTTGGCTGGTTTTGTTTCAGAATGCTTGGAATTGGCATTTCTTTTAAACTACTTCTAAACCACGTCTTCACCCTGATTTATATTTAGAGAACACATGATATAAAAACTCTTTGGGTTTTGAATATTTATCAAGAAAAAGATAAATCCTCAGTATCACACTTCAAAATGATTTTACTGGCTTAAGCAAATGAGACTCTATATTGTGTTGTCAAAATTCTTCATTCCACTGCATTAAGTAAAAATACCGTATACTTCATAAATGTCCACAAAATCATATTTTAAAAGCTATAATAATCTGACTGTGTTGCTCATCGTGTGATTTATGCCTAATAACAGTAACAAGTCTTTGCAGCCCCATTCATTGGAGAATAACAAAGCACTGAAAACAGTGATTAAGCCTGTTAGCTGTTGTTCTTTCATCCTTTTATATAGTAGAACAATAGGCAAATTATCTGAGCAAAATTATCTGGTTAGAAGTAGTCTGTTACAATCTAATTCGCTATTTAAAAAGTCAACACATAGCAGAAGAGAGATACAGTAGTTACCTGTATCTCAGCAGCAGAAGAAATGACAGATATGTCACTTCTGGTCTACGAATACGACTCACGTCACTGTCACAACTCAGCCTCTTATGATCTTAATTAATTCTATGGCATTGTGTACAGCCAATGCCTTTAAACAAATGGAGAACTGAAGCAAAGTTGTATTAAGTCAAGACATGAAACCTGAGGAAAAAAAAGGGTCTACAGGTTCATCTTTTCTTTCTGACACAGTGCTCTTCGCACAATATTTGACAAACTTAAAAGAGTCTACTGGTGCTTTGGCAAACAGCAAGGACTTGCTGGAGTAAGGGAAGCTGACAACGCTGAACACAGCATTTTGGCTTCAGGACCAAAGGAGTTCCCTCCCTCTCAGCACTCTTTATCTCACGCGATGACAAGATTGGACACAAAATAAATTGCCAGCAAGACCTTTGCTTCCCCTCGCCTGCTCTAAATATTAGAGGATATTGACCTCCAGCCCTGTTTTATTTGAAGGAGTTCTGAATTATTTTCTTGTCATTACGAAACAGATAACATAAATCACACCTAGACACCATGGCAGCCAGTATCATGCTGCCGCACGGCTAAATCAGATGATGCTGCAAAGGAAAAATTCAACAGAGCCTTATCCAGCACTGACTCATGCATGCCTCCTTCTAGCCCTGTTATGAATTATGCTAATGCACAGAGGCCACAGATGAGATTAGAGTCCAACTGTCCTAAATGCTTTACAAAACAACAGGAGAAAAAAAAAAAAAAAACATAAATGCTCTTTATTGCTTTTAGACTAAAGAGGAAAAACAGACAAGAAGAGGAGAATTTTCACTTCCCTCATGTTACAGATGGGGAATAGAGAGATCAAGACTAATCAAAATTTCTGAACCTCTTCACAAAGATTTTGCTAGTTTTTGATCACACCCCGAGTGTTTTATCAAGGGAAGGAACCAGTGTTTAGGCTGGCTCTAAACCCTGATCTCCAGAATCCTATCCCAGGAGCAAAAAAACTTGAAATTAAATTATTAAATTATCCTCTCTGCTTCTCTTATACAATAAGCAAATGAACTCAGAAGAGGAATCTCCCTCTGCCTTTAAACAGACATTCCCATGTCCCTTACCTGATCAGAGGCTGGTGTAATGCTACCAGTGACGCATGCACCGTGACGGATATCACTGACAGGTGGAAATAGTCAAACATGACAGGAACATGGTGGTGCAGACCTCTGCGGGGGTGGAAGTGAAGACACAGTGTACGGCTGCTGATCATGGGGATGGCTGGGACATCTCTCAGCCTGGAAGAGAAAGAGGTTTAGAAGGGTTAGTGAAAGCTTGAGTTGTCGCAGCCTGTAACGCGCTACAAGCAGCAGGCTGGGAGTCGGCTTGAGGTGAATTTTTATCACTTCCCAGCTTCGTAAGGGTTTACATAACTGCTGAGTATCTTGTGTTGTACTTGTGTCTAGCAGAAATTATAAATATAAATGCAAATATACATATACATAGAAAAATAAATAATAAATAACAGATCTAGAGATATCTATAAATATACAGTATAAAAGAAAAATAGATGTGATGCAATTCCAGTTTCCCCTGGTGACTGTCCTTGGTGTCAACCTATGCGCTAGTTCTGGGGACATCGAGAACTACATAGCAGAAGGAAACATATTTAGCAAACTGCTCTTCTTATTTGAGTGTTCATAGCCAGGACAGCTCGCTACTTGTGATTGTCAGTGTAAGAACAATCAACTCGGGCAATCTGTGAGAGGTAGAGTAGAAGCAGTCTTGTGTCAGAGAGCTGAAAGTTTCAGAGTACCTTTCCAGAGAGCTGATCTTCTGAAAAAAACTTTTTCCAAGAGCCCCCCCCCCCCCCCAAAAAAAAAAGAAGAGTAGGTGAAGTAACTGCAGAGAAAGATACAAGTTGGTCTGGCTTCTCCTTGTTCCAGTAAATAAAACACAAAACTTTAATTTAAAGTTTGATTATAACTATTCCAGAATAACTTTCCTAATGTGCAGTCAACCACATAACACCTGAATCACCTATAGTGCAGGAGACTGAGATGTGAATCTGGAGCATGCCTAACAACACCCTCCCAATGCAAGTGAAACTCACTTCCAAAGAAAACTTCTTTTACAGAACCTTCTGAAACCAATTGTTTCCCAGAACTAAGAATGAGACGGTTGAGTATGGTGCATGGTTAATCTCAAGAAGGGTTTCAATGAGATTTGCAGAATACTCTTTTATTAAAATCACTGCTTTTGTTTATAGTAAATAGGATTAATCATTCAGATGATAACAGAAATTAAATGTATGTGTTAGAGCACACTTTCATAACTTGGAAACTTCAGTTCTTTTTATCCTTGGCTATCACTTAATGTTTGTTTTTTCTCTCTTCTAGACCCATCAGTGTCACAGCTGATGACTGATGGTCCAGTTCCATCTGCCTGAGAGAACAAGTTTTCACTTTTTGTATCTTGAAGAAAAAGGAAGTGTGTTCTTGAAATTTGTTTAGGTGCCCTATGGGTATGAATAAAATCACATGGGGACAGTCTGGGCCTGAAACATGGCTCAGACGATTTCTCTGCACCTGCTCCCACCCCCCCATAAATTCTGCTGATGTCATTGGAAGCCTTTTCTGTGATTCAGAGAGGCTGAATAATGTCTGTGATCACAGTTTCCGCTATGTCTCAGGAAGGGATGCTACTCCCACTTCACCTAAGATTAGGGAATCAAATGCAGTGGGAAGCAATCAAAGTCAATGGGAAGACTCTTTCCTCCTGAAATATAGAGACAGCTTTAGTTCTTATACAAGAAAAGTGCTTAGCATGTTCACACACTCATCTTCAGCCGGAAAATATTTTGTTGTCTCCTGAGATAAATCATTCCTGAACCATAGCCCCTGCTCTCATGGAGGTCAGTGATGATATTTTGTTTGGCTTTAACAGCAGCAGAGATAGAGCAACACTTAACATCTTTGAAAACCTCACACTTAAAGGAGAAAAAATGTTGTTAATTTAAAGAGGAGTATGAGATACACTCTTCAAACAGAGAGGACAAACAGAAAGACTTCAACACTGATGCAAGGGAAAGACTTATCAAAGTTATCCCTTTTTCCAAAGGGCTCTCACTTCATCAAAGCAATTTCCCAATTGAACAAACCTCTGCATTACCAATTGAGCACTTTAAAACAGCACTTACTGTTGTTCGTTGTCAGTAAAGTGCAGGTCCAACTTGAGCTGAAAATCTGCCTCACTCAATGCATCTTCCACCTACAAAAAGAGAAAGGCGAGGTTACCTTTAGAGGTCGGCACCTACAACACTGAATTCAAAGGTGGATGGGTTTGTCTGATAAGAGGAAAGTCAAAAATATGCAGCAACGACAGCACCCCACCACAGTGTCAGAAAGGAGCAAATGAGACAGCAAGTCAAGGTAATTGCTGAAGGAGTCAGAGGAAACCAGGGCAGTCAGAGATGTTATCTGCTCCCAGGTGTCCTGTCTTGTCAAAAAAATATCACTCCAGGCAAGAGTAACCAGAGTGCGTAGAGTACTGCATTTGTTGGATGCATGCTCTTTGCATGCTGCGAGTCACTGGAGTATTTACGAAGCTGAGCTCCCTCATTCAGTGAGTATTCGCTTGGATCTTCTTGTCAGCTGAATGAGAACAAAGACTCAGTTTTCTTGGTTGAGAAATAGCCATGAACCCTTCTGGTAGCTTGCCTGTAACTAATGCAATGTTCAAAATTTACAGCTTAAAACACACAGCAATGGCTCAAATAATTCTGACAATTTCTGACCTGTCACCATTAGTGTTTTAGTTTCTCAGTGAATCGAGGCTTTCCCTGCCTCCCAATCACTCTTTCTGGCCTTTGACAGATTTATGGAGGAAGTTTGTCATTGATTCTCATCTAGATCATTTTCTTTGCAAAGGCTTTTGTTGTTTTAAAAGCTTCAATTAACAGAAGTTGAAGGATTCAACTTCTAAGCAGGATTCATCTTACCAAATACACTGAAGATATCATGTGTGGTCATAGGCCGTCTCACTAGTACCTTCATCTAATAGGTCCCACCAGCAAGATTACCTTTCTTTTATTGTCAATAAAATACTTTAATTGGGTTTTCTGAAGCGGTACATGAAGGGAGCTGTCAGATCGTTACCTTCACCTGGAAAGGACTACATTGGATAACACATCCCAGCTTGGCACATTTAAAGCAACTATAACCAATGGACATAAATAATTTAGAACAAAAGAAGGATGAAGCTGCTCAGCATTTTCTCCTTCACTCCTTTGAAATGTCTTTTCTTCCCCAGCAATGTAGGTTTATCAGAATAAAAAAAAAACATTATTTCTATCAACCTAAATGGAAGTATGAATAAAAAATCACTCACTTATTAGCAAAGTAGTCTTTTTTTCTGTGATTGTAAACATCCTTTATTGTATAAAAGAGTACAACAGGAGATGCACAGGAATGCAGGTGTAAAAGCAGAGTTGTTCACTGGGGATAGGGTATACAACTACTTTTTACCCAATTTTTGCCACTGAAATGTGGGATGAGACATTTAGGTTCTGTCTTTTGTCAGTGGAAAGCAACAAGCAGAAGCACACAGTGAGCTGAGCCATCCTGGGATACACATCTGAAAAGGACAAGTGATTTCTGTTAGTGCCTGTCTCTTTCCATTGACAACAGATAGAGCCTAAAGAAATACATTGGTCCAGAAACAGTTGAATTTTAGATAGCCTTAGTTAGGCAAGATGAATTCTGCTTTCTCCAGCTGATTAGCACCTTCTTAACTGCTGACTATACCAAAAAGGCACTGAAGGCAATGTCAGAGGCATTTCCAAAGATGAAACTCCCCCTACAGTGTGTCTTTTTCTGTTAAAGCAAGAGAATTGGGAATCAAGAATTGATTGCACTTTGACAAAACTATCAAAGATGCAAAATTTAAATCCTTCTGAAGTGGTATCGTATTCCTTCTAGCAGGACCACAGGTACAGAGGTGTGAGGAGAAAATTCCGGCTTCTGTTTACTGAAAATGTTCTTTCTCTTTTGTTTTTGTCTCAATACACCTGGAAGTATGTCTTTCAGAAAAAAAAAAAAAAAAAAAAAAAAAAAAAGATGATGACTTCGTTTTTAATGAGTTGTTGTCACTAAAAATCACAGTTGCTGGCAATTGCAAAGGAAATAATCATTATTGAAGCTACAGACTGAATTTAAACTAGGAATTTAACTCAAGTATAGTGCTTCAGACAAAGCAAGCCTCATCCACCAACAGAGAGGATGAAATTTTGGGTCTGTGCCTAATACTGCTGAGCACCTGCAACTGCCACTGAAATGTGAGTCTGTGTTTAAAACAAGTTCAATAGGGAGTCACATCAAAACACCTTGAGGCAATGAGCAGATGTCTGAGAGTCTTGGAGTTATTCATCACTGCATGGGGTCGTGCATTAAGGTGCAAGTATAGGATATTTTTAATCCCCAGACCCTATTGAAATCAGGCTGCTCAGAATAGTGCAAAAACCCGCATAAAATTAAATCACAGTTCTCACTACAGAGTTTACATGCTTCCTTTGTATATTGGAGGTGTAAATATTAAGACAAGTGAAAATTGGACAGTTGTTTAAAAATCACTGAACTCTTCATGAGAAAAATATCATTAAAAGGATTATACATAGGCTGAGATATAAAAGAATCACGTGCAGTAATTACATGACAGAATTTACTATACAGCTTTGATACCTGCTGGACTTTCCTGTGGTTTACTTTCACTTATTAGAACCACAGGTGGATAAGATCCTTTATATGGGAAAAAATGAAGTGGCCTTCCCATAGCTCATATAGATGAGGAGGTGAGGCACTGAAATGTCTATCATTCCTCAGACTCCTGTGCGAAATACTATTGTCCTTAAATTAAATATTGGCAGCATATTTTAGCACTACTGGGATTATTATGGTACTTTCCACAGTTCTCATTTACAAACTGTACAATTTTCCAAAAGTTTGAGACACTATCAGATATTTTTTTTTTTCCTGAAGAAAAGTTTTATTATTTCACACCAACATACTTAAGAAATTAGCCAGAAAAATGTCTCTGGAATATAATTAGTGCTTGACTGGCTAAGCCAAGCAGTGTCCTCCTAGATACTCAGTGACGTGCCTTCCAGTGGTTTTTACAAAGTTTTTGACCTTTCAGCTGTGGTAATGATTAAAATCAAGACTCATGAAAGAAAAAAATAAAGATCAGTGTTTGTGGAAATACATTCATACTAAACAAGGAATATTTTGTTCTGTAATACTTCATACAACCAAATAAAAGTAAAGGAAATTCAGAATGTCTGACCTTTGGGAAATATTATTGCATTTTATATGCTGATCTTATCTCCAGTCAAAAATAAAATAGGTAAAAACAATTCTGAATAGAAATTTTGAACTTTCTTTGAAATAGTATATGCATTTCATTCTTTTTTTTTCCCCCTGAAATCAAGCAAGGCTAAAATTAATTTTGTTATTTCTGATTTGATTGGTTCTTCATTGTTTGCATCGGTTTAATATTACTCTGCATTTACTCATTACATCATCTTGTGTCTTGTGGAAAGTAAAGTCTGCAAACTCAGTATCCCATTCTCCAGTGCTGGAGTGTGCCTACATTTCCCCTAGTGCTCCTTCTTTGGGCCCCATTGCTCGTGCAAAAGACCCTATACTCATCTGTGAGCAAATGCAACTTTCCAGAAGGTGCTTTCTAACCTCCGCCTCTCTTGCCAAGGGCTGCACTGATGGGGAAATGTATTTTATTCAACACTGTTTGGAATCTGTACAATAAAAAGTATAAAAAGTAAAAATATTTATACAACAAAAGTGTACACAAGGCAAAGTACTCCAATTACTATTGAACTGGCCTTGAATTAACTGTACCATTGCAGTTCTGAATTCTAATTTTTCAGGTTTACATTTACAAATTTGGTTTATGTTTTAAGAGCTGCAATAATAGTTATAACTGAAGTTTCCGGCATTCTAGTGATGTACTTCCATAATATTTATCCATTTAGCCAGAATGTCAGACTGAGTGATCCGGATGTCCCATCTCACTTAAATTTCTCTGGAAAGCACAAAACCTAATATACTGTGATATCCCAGCATGCCTCACACTGTCCTCTCCCTGCTACCAAATTGTCCCTGTATGGAGCCAGCAAGCAAGGAGACAGACAAGTTACCTGTTTTATTGCTTGATGAAAGAGGCAGAGTTCCTTCTTCAATAAGAACAAAAGCAAAGGCTTATGAAAATAAATTAGACTTCTTTGTAACACTAAAAGGTGCCTCAGCCCTGCAATATTGTTTCCTATAATGAATTCAAAGAATGCTGCATTCTGGGATAATATAGAAAAAGGTATCTAATAAACCAGAGAGTTTTAAAGCACAATTTACATGGTGAAAGGTATGTTCAGTGCCACTTCTAGATGAATAATTGAAGCTTCTTCCATTTAATGCCAGACAAAAAAAAAAAAAAAAAATGTATTTCCATATTTAAGCTTATCTAGGGTTATGCAAGAGGAGGGGGAAAAAAAAAGAAAAAAAAAGTAGCAAATTATCTAATCTGGAAACACACATTGGGTTTTGTTGTTTGGGTTTTGTTGTTTTTTTTTTTTTGTATTCAGCCTAACTCACCAACAAAACTACCCTAGAATCATGAGGAGAGAGCATATTGCTCGCTTGGTATAATATTTGATAATTCCAGCTCTGACAGAAGAAACTACATGGAGCATGCAAACTCAGCACTTTCATTACCCACTCTAACTTCCTCATCTATTTATCATAGAATTGCCTAGGTTGGAAGGGACCTTTCAGATCATCTAGTCCAACCATCAACCTAACTCTGACAAAAAACATCACTAAACCGTATCTCTGAGCACTATGTCTACCCATCTTTTAAATACCTCCAGGGATGGTGCCTCACCCACTTCCCTGGGCAGCCTGTTCCAACGCTTAATAACCCTTTCAGTGTTAAAATTTTCCTAATATCCAGTCTAAACCTCCCCTGGTGTAACTTGAAACCATTTCATAACTTCCATTTACAGAAAAAGCAGTGAACAGATCCTTCACCCTCAACCAGAAAAACTGACCGTGGCACACAATTGGCACAAAAAAGATTTGCATCTATCTGTTGTGTGCTAAATAAGTTAAGATGTTAAGAACAGAGATAACATTTTAAAAACACTTTACAAATCTCTAGTTTTGCCAATGCCACATTGCAAGGATCACATCCAATATATGAGATCACATGGCAGAGGTGCAAAATGTTCTCTGAACAATAGTTTTTGGATATAGTAGGTTTCTTCTGAGCATGGTGCCTAGTGGAGTAGCACACTTTGATCTCTCACATATTTATATTAAATTTGTAAAGTTGTGGAGGGCAAAACATCAAAGCAGAAAAAAAAAGGCTTGGAACCATTAAGCAGAAGTGAATTGTGCGAATCTGCTCAACACACAAAAGTTTTACAGACGTCTATTTTTTTCATTTTGTTCTTTAGAGTTTCTTCAGCAACTCATCCGGGACCATCAAACCTGTTTACCCTCTTATTCTACACCCCTGAAAATCCAAAGCAACTTCATCAGACAGAGATAATGGAGCTTTCTCTGTGCAAAACCTTTCTGTAAGTACAGAATTGGGCAGCTGTCCTTTTCCCAAGGGACCTCCTATGGAAAGACAAGAGTGAAGCACACCGCTCATCCAGAGTCAGAATGTGGTTTAGCCGTGAGGAATATTGTGGGATTTTTTTTTTTTTTTTTCCAATTTGTGACGTGCACAACTTTCCTGAATATTAATGTAAAAATCATCAGAAAGCATCCCTGCTCAACACAGCAGAAACTACTATAATTTGAGGGGAAGGACTTTTAATCAGAGATGTTCCACTGAGGAAAGATAAAATTAATATTCAGTTAAGCATGTTGGAACATTTCCCTAACGAATATTGATAAACTTGCATTTAGCAATTTTTCATCTAAACACAAAACAGCAATTCTAAGGAGGAATAAATTGATGACACTATGCTAAAAAAAAAAAAAAACAAAAAAAAAACAAAAAAAAAAAAACACAAAAAAACCCCAAACCACCAAGAAAAAAGTGCCAGGGAAAGGGAAGCATGTGAAATAAGCTTAAATTAGGTTCTCCAGCTGTTTTAATTTAGATCTTTATGTAAGCCATGCATATATCGGTTGAAATCAGATGAAACAGTAATCTTAAATCTTTTCGTGCTCAAATATAAAGTTACATAAGAAAGGACAGGTGAGAATCTCTGGCCCCAAGTTGAGCACACAGCATTTGATTCACACTGGCTGAATAACTAGTTTTGATGACATGCTGATTTTGTGAAAACAGCTGATGTCATAGAATCATAGAATCATCTAGGTTGGAAGGGACCCTTAAGATCATTAAGTCCAACCATTAACCTAACACTGCCAAAACCACCACTAAACAATGTCCCTCAGCACCACGTCTACCCATCTTTTAAATACCTCCATGGATGCTGATTCAACCAATTCCCTGGGAATGTGTCTCTCTACCAATGGAAAGCAAAGGGGTGGGACTTATAAGGAGTTGCTCCAGCAATTCTGCCATACGCTCCTGCAACCAGGAGCAGTGGAAAGGAACTGTAGCAAAAACCAGTCACAAGGAGAGAGGAGGAGAAGATAGCAGTAATGGATGGTAGGGGTAAAAGCTGGTCATAACAAGATGCAGAAGATTCCCGGTTTTCTCAGGTGAGGTTGATCTATGTAGATATGTAGAACGAGCTACCTAGTGCACAAATGATAAATTACGGTTGATACACTTGAATGTCTGATATACTGATTTACCAGTATATGTCAAGACTTTATTCTACTGGAAAGCCAAGGTGCAGACTACTCTTCATAACAGGCACAGTGCAAGGGTCTATCTGACCTAATGCAGATGCACATAGTGTCGGCATTTACAAATAAACAAATCACAGCAGGCACCCTTGTCAGCATAGGTAATGATGGGTACAGGATAGTCGACCACCTTCTAATGCAGATGCTGGTATTTGATCAGATAAATCATGCGTTTACCTCCACCAGCTACATTGATGAGACCTGTAACAACACGGGGACCCCCCGGCAGCTTCTCAAATGGAGATATCTATGCAATGGACACCTAAAGTTAGGCAAGGGGAATCCCAGCCCTCCTGTTTTTTATGTGTATCCCAAGACAACTCACCCTTTCGCCATCCAGCAGCAGGTGCACTCTGAAGTTCATTGATTCATTAAGAATGATTTCTTCGTTTCTGTACAAAATCTGAAATATTCTGCTGTAAACACTGTTTTCATGAACGCAGGCTGAGCAGAGGCTGGAATCACCTGCACAAAACACAGACAGACTTCTGGTGTGATTTCTGCAGAGACACCATTTTTTCTCCTACGCTTTCACTTCAGGATTATCTAGGCCAGTTGTATTAGTACCTGTAATGAAACACTTGCATTCTCAATAATTAATGGTAATGGAGCAGATTTTTATTGTGGGTTGCAGGTTCCCAAACATCGTATTTAAAAAAACTAAATATTGAACTGTAGGCAGGCTGGATTTCAAAATGAAGCTGACCCTGTGACAGTAATTACCCTCTTGACTTTATTTCTAATGACAGCTAAAACACCAAATGTCTTCTAGGGAGGTTTGCTACAAAGCACCGTGAAGACTGTGAGTGTTCACCTGTGAAATTTCATCTTTTATCTGCAATGGGCATCTTTCAGAAGAGGGAGTTTTTTTGTCATCTCTGGTGCTCCCAGAAGTTACTACTCAAAAGTTATTACCTGGGAGGGGGGACAATGGCCCATATCAGATCTCAAATGTGGAGCCTGGAAGTGCAGAAGCATCTTAAGTTAAAATACAGAAAAATAATAATGATGTAGCCATTTTTTCGAGTTGCCAAAAGTCCTGTGTAATCTTTCAGGCCCTTGACCCATGTGAGAGCTGGCCCATACAATTGGGACTAATCTGAGGAACTCAAGAACCGAAACCCTAAGCTTCTCCACATTGAATTCAGACAGTCAGTAGCTTCATCTGTGTGCTGATGTATCACATCATCGCAAATGAAATTCACATAAACTCAGGTGGGATTTGTCCTTCCTAACTTTTAGGTGCTTCCAGTATATGTATTTTGTTGTAGTTCCAATGGAGACTGTGGAATTTAAAGCATCATTCATCTAATAAAAAGAAGTGCATGATTTAGACTGAGGCAAATTTTTGCTTGAAGTCCACAGCTTATTGAGTCATTTTGCTTTCACTAACAGGAAAACAGTGTGACTTGCTTATCTGTACAAAGCCACATTGGAGGCGGCGACATTTACTACAATGAATTCCTTCTAGAGGATTCCATAATGCCTGTGTGACTATTTAATTAATAACTGGGCACCAGAGTTAAGTACTTTCAAGTTGCATCTTGGCTATTAATGAGAATCCCCTGCTAATTCCACTTCCATAGTCCCTGAGCAACAACTTCTTGCAAAATTTGCTCAGAACCAGTTTTGTTTCTTTCCAGCATTCATCTCTGTAGGAATTTGAGATTTTGAAATATATTCTTTTAGCAAATGGTATTTTGGAACTCTCCTGACAAGACGTGCTTAAAAAAGGTGTACCAGTTTCAGTCCTTCAAAGAGAGATAGATGAAGAAGTCCGGAGGCACATGCTTTTTACAAAGAGTAATAGTTTATGAGAAGGTACTTCCAGGAATTTGGGCCTTTGCAGAATTGTTTTCAGTCCGTGAGCTGTGGTAAGATAAAAGTCTAGGTCAGAAAGTCTTAGGGACTCTGGTTTTTCAAGTGTCTGAAATCAGGACAGGTCTATTCTGCTGTGCTAAAGCTACTGCTTTGCTTTTCAGTGTGAGAATCATACATAATTTGCAATCAGAAGTCAGCGAGTTGAGACTGACAGAAGACTAAAGATTTCCTGAGGTAAGGTTTGTTTAGGTGGAAAAAATAAAAGAAGAGAAAGCACTACTTTTTTTTTTTTTTTTTTTTAATAAAAATGCTAAAGGCCCTGGTAGACAAGTGAATGGAGCTTTGTCATTACAGTGATCAGTTTTTGTGGCGTCAGTCTGCTGGGACTGGAATAGTGCAGACAAAAAAGCACCTTCTTGGGAAAAAAAAAAAAAAAAATTCGCATGGAGCAGAGGGAAGAGTTGATTAAATACCAATAAGACTAATAAGACTTGAGCTAATTAATTAGCAGAACCATAGGGTTGTCATCCAGACTGCATTCAAATCATTTTCTTATTACTGACTTTTACCAAGCACACCCAGGAACAGCAGAAGTGTTTCACCCTGCTATTGTCTTCCCATCACGTGTCCTGTGCAATAGTTACGCATAAGTCCAGGCAGCCTAGAGAACTACACATTTATTTCCTTGTGCTACACCAGTTAGGCTAGAATGTTTCAGCCTGATTAGCTCTTCACAAGCATGCAGTGATATTTATTTTAATTTAAACCTCATCATATTAGAGACACTGCAAAAATCAAATTAGAGGTATAATGCATTCTTATTCCTAGCTGGCAGACAAAGGAAGCTTTATATTATTTGATTTGGATATTGATATACTGGTACTCTTCTAGGATGGAAAGTTTAATGTCATTTTCTTTTCAAACACACTCTTGCGCAAACCTTTCTTAGTGTGTAATTGCTTTAGGAGCTTGATTTGCAAGGTGACATAAAGAATCATTTCTCTTCCTGGAAAGGTCGAAGTCAAAGACATGCTACAGTGCTTAGGGTTGTCTCAAATCAGTGTGAGTGCATATGATACTACAGGGCCAAAAATTGCTCAGCTTTAAGCACAGAGATCTACCTTTGAGGAGATCTGGAAGAGAATTACAGCGGATGTGCCTGATCATCTCCTAATCACAACCCATCCCCACCTATTTCAATGGCCACAGCCTGCTTCTTTCTCTCTTTAAGTATGACAAAAGGCTGTGGCAGGAGTTTCCCCAGTTTCCCTGGGCAGCATGAAGATATCTCAGTAACACCGACAGCAGGTGTTTGCCCCTCAAAGCAAAGGGGACTGATCTCCATAGACACTGCACTTCAGGCAGTAGCACTCAGACAGGGACTAGGCTGTATGACTGGGCTCAGGCTTCTTTCACTAACAAGAAGTGGTACCTCACCACTAGGATTTGGACTATTTTCTTCCCTTTCTCAGAAGCTTCTTCTGTTGTGTGTGAAGTCATCAATGTATTGCAGGTGTTCCGGTGCTTCACCCTGCTCCAGTGCACTCTGGATCAGTCCATGGCAAATGGCAGGGTTGTGTTTTCACTTCTGGGGCGGTTGATTCCAAGTATACTGGATGTTCCTCCAAGTGAAAACAAACTGTGGCCTGCACTCTGCTGCCAAAGGGATTGAGAAGAATGCATTAGCGATGTCAGTCATGGCATGTCACTTGGCTGCCTTTGACTCCAATATGTACTGAAGTTCTAGCATGTCCAGCACAGCAGCGCTCAGCGGTGGCGTGACTTCATTCAGGCCATGGTAGTCTACTGTTAGTCTCCACTCTCCTTTGGACTTTCACACTGGCCCTATGGGACTGTTAAAGGGCGAGTGAGTCTTGCTGATCAATCCTTGGCTCTCAAGTCAACAAATCAGCTTACGGATGGGAATCAGGGAGTCTCGGTTAGTGCAATACTGCCACTGCTGCACCGTTGTGGTAGTGATTAGCACCTGTTGTTCTTCGACCCTCAGCAACCGCACAACAGAAGGTTCCTCTGTGAGACTGAGGAAGGCAGACAGCTGTATAATTTCCTAGATCTCCAAGGCAACTATACCAAAACCCAACGGTACCCTTTCAGGTCCTTGAAATGCCCTCTCCTAAGGTAGTCTATGCCAGGGATGCATGGAGGCTTTGGGCCAGTCACAATGGGGTGCATTTGCCACTTATTCCCAGCTAGGCTCACCTCGGCCTCTAAACACAGTTAGCTGTTAGGATCCCCTTGTCACTCCAGAAATACAGGTGGGTTCTGACCCTTTATAGCTTGATGACATTAGAGTACACTGTGCACCAGTGTCCATGAGAGCCTTATACTCCTATGGGTCTGAAGTGCCAAGAATATTCAAAATTCTCAAGACCTATTGTAACTAGCCTGGAGGAGAAGGGGAAGGTGAAGGAGCAGGGGAACACGGTCCCTCTTGTCTCCCCCATAGATCGTCATTCCAAGGAGAAAAGGTAAAGGGTGTAGAGAGATGGCTTCGGAAGTATGGAGGTGACAGCAATGTTGAGAACAAATATCAGATTAGTCCCATGACTGGTAATTTTATCATATCATAAACCAGTGTTACACAGTACAGCAAAATTATAACCTTAATCCAGCCCCCAGCCATGATAAACAGCATCACAGGGAGCATATACCGCAAGTAAGTTGTTACATAACACAACTCTGACAACACGCACAACAACTCTGAGAACAAATAAACCAACATTGCAACCAGCAATTACTAAACTAAGAAAATGAATGCTTATAACAAATTTGTTTTAACACAATCTGGTCATGCTTGTTGGTATCTCAATCCTTCTTGCCCCACGTTGGGTGTGAAAAAGGACTGTTGTGGTTTAACCCAGCAGGCAGCTAAACACCACAAAGCCATTCACTCACTCCCCCCCAGTGGGATGGGGGAGAGAACTGGAAAAACCGAGGTAAAAACTCATGGGTTGAGATAAAGACAGTTTAAGAAGACAGAAAAGGAGGGTAAAATAGTAGTAGTAGTAGTAGTAGTAACAATAATAATAATAGAATATACAAAAAAGTTGATGCACAATGCAATTGCTCACCAGCAGCTGACAAATGCCCATCCATTCCAGACCAGTGGCTGCCATCCCCCAGCCAAGTCCCCCCAGTTTTATGGTTGCATGATGTCATGTGTTAGTGAATACCCCTTTGGCCAGTTGGGGTCAGCTGTCCTGTCCTGGCTGTGTCTCCTCCCATCTTCTTGTGCACCCCCAGCCTCCTCACTGGCAGGGTGGTGTGAGAAGCTGAAAAGTCCTTGACTTAGTGTAAACACTGCCGAGCAACACCTAAAGTGTTGCTTTAGTTATCAGTGTGTTATCAACATTATTCTCATCCTAATTCCAAAACACAACACTATGCCAGGTACTAGGAAGAAAATTAACTCTATGCCAGCCAAAACCAGGACACTTTTACAAAATCCCCCTTGTTTCTGGGATACCTTCCGACACTCATATCTCTCTAAACCCCCAGACTTGTCTGCTAACAGACAGTGGCAATAAGGTTGGGATTTGCCACAGCTGACATTGTTCAGAGAGGGTTACTGGCAGGAGACACAGCAGATGTACCCCCATGTTCACACAAGCACAGGATGTTGTGAGAGAGAAGCTTGAAACTATAGGCTTTCCCAAATGTCTTTAGCATAATCTCGGATATGCAACCAGCTCTGAGCTGTGCCTGCACGGCTCAGCAGACACATGCAGTCCAAGGAAGACAGACTTAGCGCGTGGCAACTGCTGGGAACTCTCACTCCCTGGTGAGAGTTGGAACTAAGACTATATTGGCCTGCATTTATCTCTTTATTCCACAGTTTCAAAGGCTTGAGCTTTGGTAAACTCAATAACGAAAGTCTAATTTTGTGGTAATGAGCTCCTACTCAGTGAATTTCCTTGTTAGGAGATTTATTTGTGACACTTGCAGTGTCCCCTAAGCTAGAAGGGATCCCATGTTCCTGTCTTCTTTTCCTAAGTAGCTATTCCACTTACTGCTTATCTTCTTTGGGTTGAATAGGTCTTCAAATTATCTGGAAAGTGAAAGAGTTCTCAGGACTGTAAGAACCATCGCAAGCATGAACAGGACAGTTGTGTTCCACAACCATTTGTTTAAGA
The DNA here is from genome assembly GCA_008658365.1 of Alca torda. NCBI lineage: Eukaryota > Metazoa > Chordata > Aves > Charadriiformes > Alcidae > Alca > Alca torda. Next base: position 158,660,155 of record CM018077.1, read on the forward strand.
AAATGAGAAAAGCCATCAATAGCAGCTCTCTCTTTCTATTCTTTCCACAGTAAATATATTGTCATCCCACCACCACCTCTAGCAATCCCTTTACAGACTATTAAGTAATGGCATTTTTAAAAAAAGGAAAGGAAAAAAAAGGCTTTTTACAGTTGTGCACAATTTCATACACATAACTTAGGCTGCCTGTACAAACCAGTCAGTATATCATGTCCTGCTTTCCCCTTGTCTCCATATCCAATTTAGAAAGCTCCCCCAGTTACGTCCTAGTCTACCTAATCTTCCCATCTGGAAGTTTCTAAATGTTATTGCAGCACATCATACAGAAATTATTCATGCCTTTAAAGAATCAGAGAGAGCCATTGTTACTTAGATCCTGGAGGCCCCTGAAAACAGCTGGCCAGATAATCTTACAAGGAAGGAACTGATGGACAGGTGACATGTACGCATTTTTTTTATTTGTTTTCAGCCTAATTTAGTGAGAATAGAAACTATATGGTTCTGACGACCACTGCCAGCAGGAAGGCACTAGGGCATTGATGGTGGGTGTCTGGCAGATGTGCAAAAGCCCCTGAAAGAATAGAATAGAATAGAATAGAATAGAATAGAATAGAATAGAATAGAATAGAATAGAATAGAATACTTTTGCATAATTCCTCAGAATATATAATAAGGGTCGGGACAGGAAAATAGAAAGAAGTAAGCAATGGATAAGAAAATCTGGTTTAACATCTTCAAAAAAGCACATTGGAACCTGAAGGACACCACCAGAAACCATAGTCCCCTACAGAGACATGTGACTTCTGGTCAAATTCACTTAACCATAGCTTTGCTGCTGGTAGTAGGTATAATTTGATAAAGTTGATAATGAAATCAACTTTAATTGACTAATGTGCTATTCTATTTGTGTTTTGATGATGTATGATAACCCAGAATAGATTGCCCTTCTACTTGAAGGACCCACTAGTACATCAACTGCAAGTATTGCCTGGCCAGACTGGCAGCATCCCTCAGACGGTGCAAAGCTGTGACAGGGACCTAAGTTTTCCTGATTTTCAAATGTTCTCATTTGTGTTGTTTTTCCCAGAAACACCCTCACACCACTTCTGTTCATGTGAGGAGCGGAAGACATTTCTGGGGAAAAGTAATCAAAGATGCTGATAAAATTCTGCAGGTCAGCACTGTTCCCCTGACCTTTCTAAGGTCCTAGTACACACACCAGATATATTAGCACTCCTTCTCCCAAACTCCATTGGCCAGCTATCCCAGTTGTCCTCTCCAGATACCCCACTTCCTTCTTTTTCAACTCTGAGCTTTTATATAATCCTTCTTCTGCTTTTACCATGACTAAATTATCTCCCTTCTTCCCTTTAAATCTCCTATATTTGAACCATCCTTTACTTGCATGTTTTTTTATAATGTCTATAAAAATGGTTTGATCAGTTTCATATTTGTGCTACGTCAATAACATTTCCATGGAGCAAACAAACAATGAACTCACCTTGGCAGAATCAACTGACAATGGCACGCGCATACTTCAACCTCTGATTTCTGTCAAGGACAGACTTTAAAATGTCAGTGTCTTGGTGTAGCTGAGACTTGATGATAAATTATTTCCCCAGAGCCACCTAAGTCATATGAGCCCTTGCTATTTGCAAAGCAATAGGATTGGCCAGTTTTTATGCCCTCTGCAATTTGTTTGGCGTGTAAGTGTTTAGCATGTTCCAATCCCGATAGCTAGATTCTTTCCGTAATTATATTTTCGATTGTGCTTCCTCCTGATGTCTATAACTGCCAAAGAAAACAAGAATAAATGTTAAACAACAGACCTTTTCAAGGATGGTAGACATTCTGGTCTGAGACCTAGATTTGCCCAATCGGACCTTTGAGAAACACTGGAAGTTTTTTGTATCTATTTATTTTCAGGGCCTTAAAACATGTAAATGTCTAATAGCACAGCCCCTAACTCAGAACTCTTGCATGAGGTAATGTTCCTATGAGGGTGCCTTCAAAGCAAAGAGTATGTTTTAGAGAGTTTTTGAAGACAAAACAACAGTTAGAAAGGAAGAGGTTCTCATCTGTAGTACTACAGAAACCATACACAACTAGCGTGATCACCATCACATCACTTTGCATTACTTTCTAACTCTTCTTCCAACAGGTGCCAGAAGCATGAAGAAGGACTTAGAATTAGGTCCTTGGTTTATTTTAAAATTTACTACCCTGCTAAGAATAACTTTTACTGTTAGATTTCCTGACACAACAAGGAGCATGAGATTTAAATGAAATGTGAAAAACTGCGTTCTCTTGAGGAAACACATTAAAAGCTCCTTCACAGCAAATTTTCTCCTATACAGCTTTTCTGTTAAACTTGTAGGACTTGACTAGAGTTTTGCTGATAATTAGAAGGGAAAATATCATATTTATACCTCTCCATTACCTCTGCTTTTAGTATATTTCAACTGCTGGGTTTAACAAAGAAAGAGCAGAGGTAGGATTTACTCTGAATCTGTCCCCTATTCAGTAGCCCAGAGAAGTAAGATTAATTACTACTTTTTCAAAATAAGGAAGAAGGAAATGTGACGACTCAGTCCCGAGTCTGTGCTGCTGGAGAGATTACATCGCTTCCTATGCCCCACGCAAGGTAGAGAACAAAGACAGACTTTTTTTTTTTTTTTTTTTTTTTTTTAATTCTAAATACAAAATTACAGCTCCAGGGAATATAGCCTTTCAGAAAGATGACTTCAGGTTTACATCCCGCTTTCACCAGAATTATTTCTCTATGGTTTATTGAGATTGTGTAAGAGGTCTAAAAGGAACAGGGAATGATTATACAGTCAGGAAAAAATCCATATGGAAAACAGATCTAACTTCAGATCTAGCCTCTTTAATGCCTTTATGACTATAGTACTGGAAACAAGATAATTACTCAATTGCTGGCAGCTTCTTGAATCTCTCTTACTGTCTGAGAAAAGCAGTACTATTAGGCTGCTGTTCACATAAGCAGAAAAGCAGGGCTCTGCTAAGTTTTGCTTTAATGAAAGAGTTGCTCTTCAATAACATGGGGAAATCAAGATGCTGCAGTTGTAAACAGAGCTTTACTGTAGATATTTCTTTATGAATAACAGTGCACACTTAAGCGTTTGTATTTCAGATTAATTCAGAACCACAAGAAGCATATCATAGTCTCTCTGTTGAGGTTCCCACACAAGGAAATCTCAGAGACGTATGACGCCTTGAAACGTAGACGGGTTCATTCTCCCAGGTCACTCGTGCACAGAGGGATGAAGGGCATGGCAACGCACTCACTTGAGAAAGAGCTGTGAGCGTTTTGAAATCTTCCTACCCACAAACCTTATGCCACTACCCATGCAGACATGTTGTGTCAACGGTTCATGCAATCTTTCCTGTGATCTGCTTCAGTGGAAAGTCAACTGTTGGCAAACCACAACAGAAGGCATTTTAAACCGAGCTAGATCTCCTTGCCTGAAGCAAATCGAAAGCAATCACATAGACTATTAACACAGGTGAACAGGGAGGGTGATAACAAATGGGTGTAGATAGTATTGCCTTTAAAAGCTCATTCTGGACTAGCTATAGCCCACCGACCTGTAATCTGAATGATCTCTAGAGCACACATCATCCTGGTTGGTACCGTCATAAACATAACCTAAATCTATCTTGCGGATAACCACCCCACTCACCCATCCAGGCACGCACTTTGGGCCTACTGGTCTTCAGCACCTGAAATTCCCACTAGCTTCACAAAGAGAGTTGGTTCTTGTTCAGAGTCCCTGCAAAATAGGTATGGATTTTCTAATTTCTAAGTTTCCTAGTTATGTAATTTCTACTATTTCCAAAATTCTTAAACACTTGCAGACCATATTGATTTTGCTATTTTTTAGACAAAATTAAGACATGTGGGCATTCCTCGAATGAACAGTATGCCATCTTGCTAGAACCTAAGCACTGTACTGCAAAATATAACCAAAGGAGACCAGAAAATCTTGTGCAAATAGCCTTGTTGATCTAACTTGCTTTTTTTTCCTTTACCATCTGTTGGAGCCATATGCCTTCTTAAATAAGAGCTAATTATAGGTCTCTACCACAACTAATCAAATACTGGTAACTGTTGAAAACTTCAGCTGTAAATATCATTTCTTCTTTATAAAAAATTCCCCCCAAACCAGACACTGAGATGGTTGCCTTTCTCTGGTTTTCTGGATTTGGGTACACAGTAGTCGCAGTTGATGCACACATGCCTGTGTTAACATATGGGAGAAATTCGTAACAAGCTGGAGAAATTAATAATAAGAGCCAAAGTACAGCTACCGCCAAGCACGTTAGGAGGGGTGACTTTGGGACAGAAAATGACTGTGTCTAATAAATATCCACTGACCTGTACTATAGCAGAGCTCTTAGTGTTTTGAGTTTTCCTTCACTGCCCCTGTGCTGTTGTACTGAGTGAAAGAGAGAAAAAAACAACCTTGTCACAAAATTATCTGTCTTGTAGCACTGAGGAACTAGAGAAAAGAAGGATCCAATACTAAAATTAAATTTTGGAAGAGAGATTCCAGCCCATTTAGAGAACAATAAATCTCCTAATGAGCTCAAAAGAGACAAGACTTCACTTTCATGTCCAACGGGCATTTGTATAAATGTCCGTTTGTATAAATGTCAATTTACACCACTCAGGCAAATGTTTTATAACTGCCTCTGGTGTCACTGTCACTCTGCATTGCTGTGTAATGCGAAAGGACTTCAGGATAAAAATTAATCCAGTCCTAAATATGGCAAATAAAGAATTGAAGTGCCTTTTAAAAATCCCAAACACTAAATAGCTCTTTCAGCATCACAAGACTGTGGCAATTTCAGGCCGACATGCTGACCTTCCAGGAAGTTTTGAACTGTTCTGGCAGAAATTAGGATTTAAAAAAAAAAAAAAAAAAAAAAAAAAAAAAAAAAACAAAAAAAAACAAAAAACACACACAAAAAAAAACCACCAAAAAACAAACAAAAAAGAGAATGGAAAGAATGGAAAGAGTGTGGTTTAAGGTAATTCATTCCAGCCATCAGGCAGGTAGTTGTTTCCCGTTAAAACCACCACAATTTCTTTGTGTAAATGAGTGGTGCATATAGAAGAAAGAAAACCCCTCCAGGATTTCATTTCAGCTAGTCTTTCCATTTGGCTACAAATGGGAAGGTTCCCTTCCGCTTTTCTCACCACTACTCACAGGATGTTTTGAAAGCTGGAACACCGCAAGTGTTTAAAGATCCAGCTATGTAAGAGTTGAAATACATACTAAAAATGTGAATATATGCACTTTACAGACACTTCTACCATGTATACAACATTAGCATGCACCTGCTACTCCTCAGTGCCACATAGCATATCTGGCATCATCTCATCAACAACTGAATCAGAAAAATCCTGAGGTAAAATCACAGACTTTAAGTCAAACTGGAAGTTAAAGATTTCCTAGATGGGGCTGTAACACTTTCAAGTCCTCTGATCAGTGGTATGGATCGGGAACTAAATGCTCTGTTAGTATGCTATTCAAATGCCGCCTGTGTTCCAGAAGGTGATGAATGCAGGTTGTAGATTTACCAAACTTTTATCTTCAGCATTCCAGCCAGTTGCACTTTACTCAGAGGGTAAATCACTGTGAATTACATATGTAAAACATTTTGTGGCAGTCTAATGAAAAATCTGAAAATAATTTGTCAGGTGTAAGAGGTAGTCCTTAACAACCCACTGTAAAATAAAAAGGCTGAGCATTCAGAGTGAAGGACCTCAGACTCCCACTGGAAGAAGCCACCTCTGCTGGTTCGTGTTTCTGAAAAGCCAGGCAAGTTATCTAGCTATTTAAATACAGGTTTCTGAACCCCACTCTGGATCACAAAGGTAAATACACAATAAAGGCTTCAAGGTCCTACAGGTTTTTTCCTCTTTGAGTACAATATCAGTCAGGAGGTCTTTCATGTCCTTTTTGTGATCCATCTTCAGAGCTAAGTTACATACAAGAGACCTGATTCCTCACCTGCAGCTGCTTCAGCTGAGGAACTTTTATTCTACAGGCTGCAGATTCAATTTCTAATGTGATGTTCAAGGTGGGTTTGTCACTTCCACATTTGCGAGGTGATCCCTCCACATTTTGTTCTTCCCCCATGTTCAGGTGGACATAATCAGATCTCTTGCTTATTCAGGAGAGACCTGATCCTAGCGCCCAGGTGGTCTGTGATTCTGACCACTGGATTTGGTATTTGTATTCAGTGGGAGAAAGGGTAGAAACACGTATACCTCCTTACCTGCCCATAAAATGGATGGAAGAACTCGCTGAGTTCCCAGGGCAAGATAATGAGCTATAAATGACATGTTCCTCTTCTGACTCCAATTCTTTCCACAAATGACTATACAATCTTTGTTCTGGAGACATTTCACATGAACAGCACTGGTTTCTCAAGGTGAAGAAATACAAACCTGCCTCTGGAAAGGCAGTCAATGTGATGGAGATTGGCAGAATCAGAACACAAGTAAGTTATGTCAAGGCCTCATATTTTCAACAAAAGTTCTATCACATCCCTTGAAGAAGATGGGTGGCACTTAGATATTCAAGCAAAACTGTACAAAGCAAAACAGTTTTGTCTGCTTAGTAAAGAGGCTAAAGGAATAAAAATATCACCTAAACACTAGCATACATGCACACGAAAATAACTGCAGTTCCATTTGCTGAAAAACAATTTCTGTTAAATATAGAAACAATGTCATTATAAAGTAGCTTCCAAATAAGCGAACTATATTGCTAATCTGTAACAGGAACTGTTTCCATATAACCCATTAACTGAAACAAAAAATGTTCTTATGTATGTTTTGTATCTTTTGAACATTCCTTTGAACAGATATTTTAAAACTTCCCATCCAGCTGAGACACGAGATTGCTTCTTTCCTAGGTCAGCCAGCTCTTGTCTGATTAGTGATTTAATTGCTGAACTGTTTATACAGCTCAGCACAGAAATGCAATGGAATTATTTTTTCTTATTCATTTACTTCTCCAATTTGATTCTATCAGCCTCTGCCACTGCATCGGTAATTTTTTTTTTTTTTTTTTTTTTTGCTTTTTAATCATGCACATTATCTCAATTGAAATCCTGTAGCTTCATCTGGATCACACATGCACATAAATCAGCAAGAGACCGATCATACTTTGTCAACGCATGTCAGGCACGAGCCATTTGGTTTTCTGTCTGGGATTTCATTAAACTGCATTAATGTTCTCTCCGTCTGTGATGTGCCAAGGGTATCATTAGCTGTTCTCTTTCTTTGGGCTGTTTTCTGCTAAGGCCATTCCTCGCCTTCAGTCTGAGTTAAGGGTCATTCAAGAGAAGGACGTTATCACTTTCTCAACAGTCTGCCTTTTTATTTGGCAAAAACTTTGCGTACATATGATGGTCCTGCAGTAAGCTTTTAAATGGACTAAGCAATACAAGACAAAGGGTCCTAAATCTAATCCTACCCACCTTCCTCCATAAAACCCATCTAACACTTAGAAAATTAAATGAGCCAAATGCTGCCTCTCCAAAAAATCTCATATAAACTCCCCTATACTCAAAATTTTAAATGCCTTTACCTCTCCAAGACAAATAAAGGTGCTAAAAAAGTCTTATTACTCTTATTACCACCACACTATAGTGAGTACACTTGCACAGAGTTATGGTAGATTGCTCAAGACAGTCCTGAAAACAATGGCAAAGCTGGGAATGAACTCACATCTAGTGTGACAAAAATCCTGTATTTGCTACCAAACATACACACTGCTGTTGTATCGGACATCACCTAGGGGTATGTGGCTACACAAACACTACTTACACAGCACTCGAGAGATCTGGATTCCCATGCTATCACTGTCTTCTTGAGACACATTAGAAAAATCATGAGGCATCTCTGTGCCTCAGTTTCCCCTCGCTCTGTCCCTCATTTAACCAGTCTCCAGCTGCCATTTTGAGCTCTGAGTTTTGTTACAATACTTACCACACTGCTCTCAGTTGTTATATCTAACTCAGTTGAAAAATACTGCTGAACCTGGGATGCAAGTTTTTAATCACTTTCACAATAGATAAATTGTGCAGATATTTCCTGAGATATTTTTTGCCTTTTGACAACCATACTCACAAGTTTTTCTAAAGATTTAATAAAATCTTGTCTCCTTTTGTTCATTCTCTGAACTTATCCATCAACATTCCTAATAATTTTGGAAATAACGATCCCAAGTGCAGTCCATGGAGACAAATACACCTCCCTGACATAAGCTGACAATATTCAGGACACGAGATTTGCAAGAGTTGAACTGAAGTCCATGGGATCATTTCCTGGATGTATTATAAATTTTCACCAGGTTTGCAGAAGACGACAGATTAAGCCTGTATTGTGGCTGCTTACAGGTCCCTTCCTAGTTTTTAAACTCTTTCCCAAAGAATAATAAAATGAACAGTATATATTCAAGTGACATAACTTTGGAAACAACCCATCATTTCTGCTGTCACATTTGAATTAAGAGAAGGGACATCTAACTGCATTCTTCCTCTGGATATTGGTGGTAGGAAAGTCTGAGAGAACAAATATTGGAGATACCAACTAGCAAATATTGCACTACAGTTATCAGAAGAGCACCTATAATGTAGGGTAAGAAGACTCAAAACTAGTAAAACAAAGTTCCTTCTCTTTTCAATACTTTTACAAATGCTGAGAACCAAGGAGAAATTGTTTTCCATCACCCAGGGAATGGTGATTTACATTAAGATTGTTCTACAGATAATACAAAGGAGGAAAAAAAAAAATGCAGTGCCTTTTGCATAAGGCTTTTCCACATGCCTATATCCTTGTAAGGACGGCTGTCCTTGAAAATGAGAGCTATGGGAAATCATATAAGAGCCCGTGGATATGAATCATGGGGAAAAGACTAAGCTTGTTCTTATTTAAAACTAATAGAGGGAATTTAAAGATTTGATGGCAACTTCTCAGGAAGGCAAAAATAATGAAAAACTGTGGGGAAACTGGAAAGCATCCAAAATAGGCTTGGCAAGGACCTTTAGTAGAAATGGTAGAAAAACTTCATAAATTATAAGCAGAATAAAAAAGAAAAAAAAAAACAAAAAGAGGGAAGGAAGGAAGGAAGGAAGGAAGGAAGGAAGGAAGGAAGGAAGGAAGGAAGGAAGGAAGGAAGGAAGGAAGGAAGGAAGGAAGGAAGGAAGGAAGGAAGGAAGGAAGGAAGGAAGGAAGGAAGGAAGGAAGGAAGGAAGGAAGACTTTATTTTTTTTTTTTCTCAGGACTAATTCATTACTATTGTATAACAAACACCTTACTGCATGAGCTGTTCAAACTTCCCTGGTTTCTGGGAAAAGATGTGTAAAACTGTACTGGACATCTAGTTGCTTCCTTAGTGCTTCACAAGCAGCTGAATTTTTTGAGGGTTCGATAAGCAGCCTATCAGTTCACTTTACTTTTTACATCCTATTGAGGTATCTGGATATACTTATGCATCTTTGTCCACTGTTATCGAATTCAACAGTATTTGGTGTCAGCGAGTTTCAGAGGCTCATTATCCTGAAAAAAATTTCCTTTGATGATGCCTAAGCATCCTGGATACTCCTTTGTTCCCTTTTTGTCTGAAAGGTTGAATTCAGGGGTCAGCCTTAGAATTTATGCTTTTTGTAGGAGAGGTGCAGACAAGAAGTCATTAGTTGAAGGAGCTTAGCTACAGACATTAATTTATCCATACAACATGACAGCCATTTCCATGCCACAGTTACTATTTAGCTGTTATAGACTTTCTGGACAGATATTTTAGAAACTACAACTGAAATTCAGTAGTTTTCTATCACATTGCTCTTCCTGTGTTACTACTCTTATTTTCTTCTGCACATTGAAGCCGGGTACTTTCTTCTTGCACTGCCTGTCACACGTCTACTTTACATTTTAAATCACACTTCTATCCGGACACCTAGCCTTGAGTAAATAAACAGCACCAGAGGCTTAATATGTCAATCAAGACCAGTAGATGCAACTTTTGGCAGATAGCTCTTCCAGAATTTCCATAACATTGCCTCTACCAGTTTGTGAGCCAACCTTGTAATGATGGTCAGAGCTAGAATTATCTTGTCTTTGGAAGGTGACCCTGGGAGTTATTGTGAAACCTCTTAACAAAATAAGCTTGAAATAGAAGACATGCACAGTCAGATAGGTGTTTTACCAGTGTTTTGTGAAGAGTTTGTGCTCCTCCCTTACTTATTACAAAAAATACAGAGCTGAGAAGGAAAAAATAAAACCATGGCACAAATGCTAATCCTGTTCCAATGAGCTCAGCACTGAACTTGCAACTAAAAACTCCTGTTCCATCTTTATCAGACACTTGGTCTGTGGTACTAAGTAAATTACATGTGACTGGATTAAAATCCTGGCTACGTATTCCTGAAGCTGGATCATTAATACACACCTCCTCACCTACTTTTCTATACCCAAATCTTGGCAAAAGCAAAGTATTCTGGTTCTCTGAAGCATTATGCAAACAGAAGACCTTTCTGGAGACAGATTTGGTTGTTAGAAGCTCAGAACTTTTGGAAAAGTGGGCTGAACAGCTGACTGAATCTTAATTTCTAAAATCAAATGAGTAATTTAAAGCACACTAACATCAACACTTGGTAAATGTTTCTTTAATATCTTGTTGCCATTTTCTTAATTTCTACATTTGTCTGACTGAAATTACTCAAATTCAACCAGTATTCCTTCATACTTTTAATATGGACTTTGATGTCTTTTTGAGAAAATACTCTGTCAGGAAAAGAAATATAAGTGCATCAGTTTCAAGCAAAATTTCATCTAATGCTGGGTCAGCACCTCTGAAAGGAGCTCATGTTGGAACAGCAACTCTTTCTTCAGTGCAGCTGTGATTTTCCTGCTTGAGAACATTGTCGAATCATTTATGATGGGGTCATTTCTGGGAACTGTCTCAAAATATATGAAAAGGAAATGTTTTTCAACTCAAGTCTACAGGCGTTAAGGAGTAATCCTTACCGGAGTGTTTTTGTTTCTTTTCTGCTACAATCTACTAAGATGTTTCATCAGGTTGAGCTCTTGCAAGCTGAGGGTGGCTTTTCCCTTCCTGCTGTTCCCTTTCAGCAGCAGTTGTATACTAAGGTCTACCATATACTCAGATTGTCACAAAACTTGCAACCCTGATCATCTGGTGAAAAATAGGAGACACTTTGATGAACTCACCCAGTTACACCTGTTACTCATCTTTTACCTTTTCCCTTGTTTAACTCCACCTTCTGATCTTTTAAATCATGGACAATGCTGAGGTCTCCTTGGCCTGTGTTGAACTACGTTTGCAGAGACGGGAGTGATATCAAAATGAGGTACCTTCAACATGAGGTGCAGGTCAGGGGAGAATCAGCTTTTTAGTGGACTATAAAGTATGTGAGCCCTGTGATTAACCCCCATGGAAGCATTCCTCCTTCCTGAATTCTTTGAGGAAAAAAAGATGGAATTTGATAACTTGTTTGCACAAAAGCACCACCAACATACTGTTTACCCTTGCCCTAGTGATGGTTCAGCCACTTGAATCAAGAAGTAAAAGTGAATGCAATCAAACTTCTGTGCAGGAACAGGCTGGCTACATCAGGTGTCTGCATTCCCTGTTTTCCCCAGGCTGCTGGTAGACCTAAAGGCTTAAAGAACAAGGAGGTTTTTTTATCCTTTTTATCCATTATTATATTCTACATCACAAGGCAGGCTACAAAGCACGTATTTAGTCTACGGTGATCGCACTGCATGAAATAGTGCTACCTCTACCCATACTGCCCTGAGTTCGCATTCACCATCTTGTTTTGCTGTATGAATATAGTCATCAGGCTTTTGTTTGCAATCACCATGCAAACAACTTCACAGACACAGGCAAGCACTAAATTCAGTTCAATTCACTTGTGTTTTCATTAATTGGCCGGCTAACATGAAATGTGTCCCCTAAGACCACCCACATCCTGCAACCGAACACTGTGTCAGGGAGCACTCTCTCTTCTGAAGGTGCTTGTCACTAATGACACTCAGATTCCTTCCTTGCATAAGCCAATTTCCCATTGCACAGAGGAAATATGTAAACAAAGGTGAAGTTCCTGATAACTTCCATTGGTTCTTCTTGGCTCACAATTAAAGAGATGAAAAACACTAAATAACTTTCATTTCAGTCTAGAGAAAGGGCTGTCTACCCAAATGAAAAAATAAAAAAAAAAAAATAAAAAAAAATCTTTAAAAAGGACATTTTAAAATGGGTTTTCCTCTTTATGCCAAAAGGACAACAACAAATGGATGAAAACCCACCTCCAAGATGATATTGTTCAAAGAGTTTACTTCATTGTGTGTAGTCACTTAATTTCCTGTTGCAGCTAACTGCTGCCAAAATCAGGCACTATGCAATGTAAACAGTGAGCCACATTCTAGATGAAATTTATTTGATATGACATGAAAGCCTTCAACAGTGCTTGAATGGGTTAGAGGCAATCTATCGTGAACATTTTTATGGCCTTCAGCACAACCTCACAGTAGGAGTTCTTCACCTTCTTTATCTCTCACAATGCTGATTGTAGATATTCTTCATACCCCTTTTACAGGCGGGAACCTGAGGCAGAGCATGACTCCGGCCTGTCTCATCAGGAATATTCAATATAAACCAATGTCAATTAGTCCTTAGAGGGGCTTTGAAGATCTGAATCTGTGTCTTGCCTAACATTGGAGAGAAAGCCTGTTGGAGAGTAGGAAATTGAAGCCAGATCTCACAGTTCAGTGACAGTCTAGACTCCCTGTTCTCTTCTTCTCTTCCTGATAGTATAGAAACTTCTATTACTGGAAATGAAAAAAAGACGTAACAATTTGCAGTTTAATTTGTTTTCATTAAAACCAAAAACCAAATTCAACAAAAAAAAAAAAAAATCCAAACCCCAGCCTTCCTACTGTAATCTACAAACAAGAGAAATTCATTATAGAAGTCTAGAACTCTGCTTTTGTTTCCTGTGTGCGACACTAGTATGAAATCACAAGGTAATTCCTTGGATCCCTTCAGAGATACTTTGTAGTCTCTTCTAATCTAAATCTTGAGAATCTGAGCTCTGGTGAGTGTATTTTCAATCAAATATTATTATGTCTTGTAACACAGAGATCCTTATTGTGTTATTTGTACAAGAGATTTTTCATCTCCAAAAATATAATACCTACTTTATTAGTGGTCAAATGGAGTTATTACACTACTTCCCACTACTTAAAAGGGAGGGGATTAAACCTTGATATTTTTGAGTCGGTCACATAGTGAAAACTCAAATCCTAATTTCCACATACTTCTTAGAACCGACCCTACTGATGAGGCTCCTCAGATACACATCATACCACTATTACCACTCAGTTGCACCCACTAGCCTTGAATAAAATTTCTAGTGTGGGATCTGCCATGTCTCATTTTGGTCACAGAGAAGGCAGACAACTAATTTAATTTGATTTATTTTATGATCAGTGGAGAGAAACCAAGACCTTATAGGAGAAAATCACTGTAACTTAAAATTCATCCTTCAGATATGTGGAAACTTGCACTATCATCTTACGCTGCTCAATCTGACTCTAAGACTACTCAAGTCTGTAATTACTGCTAAGATCATGTGAGAAACTCCCTTTCCTCCTCCTGAGATAGTGAGTTGAATTCCAATGCCAAGGCCAGCAGAAATGCAAGAGGCAATTCAACCCTACCATAGATATCATAGAAACTGTAAAAACATACATGCAAAACTCAAATCCAAAGCAAAGTGATATTTACTTTTGTAAAACAGTTTCTAGGTGATGTGTTATATGAGAGGTAACAGATGGATAGACATAAACAGACAAATCCAGGAAATAATGCAACAATATTAGTCACCATGACTGGAAGTACTCCCAGTGCAAGAGTAAGCTGGACTTGTGTGAGGTCTTCACCTTCACAAAAGCACCATTACTGTTGAAAAACCTCACAATAGTCAGTGGAAAGAGAGGAGGTTCAGGGGAGTTGCATTAAAAAAACCCTTACTCAGTACTTTCCATTATTTCTGTGGATAAAACTCAACCTCCAGCTATACTGTTTTCCAGCTCCTGGGACGGCTTGTAGACAAAACAAAATTTTTGGCATACATCTGTGTGGGGTTTTGGGTGGCATTTTTTTGGTGAAAACTATGGGAAAAAAAAAAAACTTGCCATGATATCAACAACTGCACAACAGAGCATGGTGCAAATACACCTAAAATGACAGCCACCAAACTTCTATTGGAGCAAGAGGCAGGATGAATAATGTACAATGTGCTGATGAAGAAACATTCAGCACAAGTACACTGCTCTCAGGGGGTAACCTGGTTTAGAGAAGGTGTTGTATTAGGTCGCAAAATGTACCAGGTCAAAGCCAGGCTAGAGATATTCAGTACGGCCTTGTGCTTCACAGCACAGCCATAAGCTCTTATTTGCCTCTCAAGAACTTGGCCTCAAAGCTGAGTTAACTCATAGCAATAAGCCATGTTGAAATGTGCAGATGGAAAGTGCTACACAGAAGTGCCAAGACCTAGTAGCTGTTAATAAGCAAATTCCAAAAATCGTTAAGCAATGTATTTGAGCTGGTTAAAATGAAATAATTCTTTTCCCCCGCATTTTTAATTTATTTGCTCTGTTGCTTCTGAAGGCATAAATATGCATCTTCCTCCATATACGTGACAGGCGTTAAGCTTGAGTTTTCCAGAAAGTGAAAGTACATTGCCCAGTAAACAGGAAGATGTCATCTGCCCTAAGGTGAAGAAGGTGTTAAAGAGAAAATTTCCACCGAGATAGTATCTTGCTGCATATCTTATGCTACTAGGGCACTGTGCAGAAGGGATGTAGCTAAGCTGGTGGGGGAAGTCATTTTTGCTGTCTGAGGCTTAAACCTCTTTCCCTCTGGGTAGCCCTTATCTGTACACTGACCTTAACTGGTCTCTGCTTCGTATTCACAACACGTTGTGCATCCACAGTGTCCCTTCAGCTCCCAGCTTTGATGGTGGCAGAGGGTGATGGTGCAAGTGAAGCGGTGAAGTCCCCTGCGATGGGGTGGCAGCCCGAGGTCCAAGGAAGCTCTGCATTCAACTGTGAGCTCAGCAAGTGATTCACCTCCTGGACCTGGATACAGAGGTGTCCATCATGCACAATGGACACTCTGAGGCACCAGACGCTCTGAGAGGAGTCTCCCTTGTTGGAGTTCAGGTGAATTGACAATAGTTTTGATGAGCATATAAAGGAAGTAGTTTTATATTTTCCTTTGCACATAATAAAAGAACAGGTCCTAGACAACCCTTCACTCCGTTACAATGCCACCTACACCGGAGTGCTTAGGGCCAACACCTTCCATCAATCTAACCCTCGTTTCTCACCATGAGGGACAATGGGACTGGTGACACTATAGAGCCACTGGCTGTATTCAGATTCTGCAAAGCAGAAGCTGGTCCACTGCTGCAGATTTTCCACACGCATGTTAGTTATTTCTGGCAGGTTAATATGTAGAGGTGGGGGAGAAATACTTTCATGAGCAAGAATTATTCTTCTAATTTTGGATGTGGTACAGCAGCTATGATGATGTTGCTGCATACTTCCATTTAGGACATAAACCATATTAGAAAAAACCTCCCACCTAGAAGAAAAGCCGATGGTTTTAATTACATTAACAGACTCCCAGATTACTGTTATTATTGCAATTCATTATGCAGTGCGTGGTAGAAATAGTAGGTCAAACATTTCCCTCTTTGGATCTACTGTATTACTCTCTAAAATGTGAACCGACCATAAAAAGTTTCAAGACCATAAATAATTCTCTGCTTTCCTACACTGTCACATATCCAAGAATATCAAAGCTCTTTATATTAAGTAATTAAGTTTCACAATACCCTTATGATACAGATACAATTAACCCCATTACACATATGGGGAAACTAAAACAGAGGGAGGCTGATTGCTCAAGATCAGAGTGAGGAAAAAGAGCCCAGCAATCATAGGAATTAAAGACTAGTAAATCCTCCTGGGTCCTCAAATCCTCCAGCTATCATGTGCCACAGAGGCACATTTACAACTTCAACGTGGCTCAGTGCTACAAACACTCAGGGGTTCTTGGTTTTGTTAAATTCTGTCCTGAGGTTTTGCTTTTGGTATTCACTGGCTTGAGTGAGTACATTGGATATGGGGTATTGGACATATACTTTGGCTACTATCCAGATGTGCCATAGTTTCATTTTTTTGTTATTTATTTGTTTAGCCAGGTGAAATGTCAGTAACATAAGGATCTTCTCTACACTAAATTTTAAAGTGTGTTTCTTTTGTAAAAGCAACAAATGCTATGAGTTTCTCTGAACTAAATAGGAGTAACAATTGCATGACTTTCATCTAATGTAATAAGGACGCTTTATTATTATACTTAAGAGATACTGTGTTTATTTCCTAGATTTTTTCCTAATTTACTTTTGTTATGGCTTTTTTTAGATTGTTTAAATATCAACTTTTGATACTAACATCTGCTGCCTATTATGTAACGTGCAATATCATTTGTTTAAGAAGAAAAAACAGAAGGTAGAGTACCAGCCCTCAGTTATATGTGTTTTTTTAATAATATATTTTCTTTTGCTCCTCAAACATTATTCACAGAATATATAAAATACTCTTTGTGAAACAGATCTTTCAAAGTTATAGTTTGCAATACTAGAGTAAAAAATTATGTCCCACAGTGGCTGGAGACTGACTTTATCACTTTCTGCTCTGACATAGAAGGATGCAGTGAGTCGACTGCTCTACGGGTCTACCCACTTTACATGCCGTCCTCAGAGGCACATTTAAATGGACACAGTGCAATTGCAGGGAGTTAATGATCTTACCAGTGGAAGCTATTCCAGTAGCAAATTTTTAATACACATTATGACTTCCCCCACACGTACGCAAGGGAAGACTAAGTTAGATGGTAGCTGCAGTAGAAGGTGAGCTTTTGCCAACTGCCTGTAAAAGCCAAGTCCGTCATTTTGAACTTCCTTAGTTTCTATAGAATGCATGCTATTGCACCATATATTTTTATGCCTCCAGCTACATAATTTAGAAGCAAGGTGAAAGCAGTTTTCCTGACATTTATCCCTAATCTATCAAACCTTTAAGCAGGTGTTTATCCAATAAATGAGCAGGATCTACTTACGCCAACAGGATTGTTTTCAAGCACCAAGTCACAAACCAGCATTTTACTACACAGAATTTTACAGCAGCCACCAGAGAAGGTGTCTGCTTCTGACTGATCAGGCCATATTCAGAGGCTCCATGTAGTCTGGAGGAAGTTGTTTGTTCATGGAACATGAAAGAGGACCCAAATTTGCGAGACTAGATACAGAAAAGAAGAAAACATCCAAAAAAAAGTGTGGATCTTTTTTTGTTTTGTTTTGTTTTGTTTTGTTTTTTCCCCATGTGGCTTGCACCTGTTTGAGGCATTTGGTTTTTTATCCTGCTTCAAGTGCTTCCTAATCATTCATGCGGTTTGAAAGACAATGCAAATTGTTCCCTGTTCAGGATACACATAACTTTTAATCTTCGGCAAAGGTGTGAAAGTTTTGCATGAAATCCAAGCCAAAAAGGGTATTTAAGTAAATGTATAAACATACACACAACGTTACTTCTGCATGCAGAAATCTGTAGGAAAGGAAGTGTTGAGTTCCAGCACTACCCGCAGGCTCTGTGGTGTCACACCAGCAGGGAATCCAAGTCTACAGAAGGAAGAAGGTGGTTGGAATTGTTCTCCTATTCTTCAGTGTGTTATACAAACCTGAGATCTCATTTTCCTCAAGCCTCTATCTTCCTTCACAGTTTGCTGTAGTCGCCTTGACTTCCTAATGACTCCCTCTCGAGTTTTTTTTTGTCAGACAGAGAGAAAGGTCTGGCCTTGTAGGCAGCAAATGAGTCAAGGCTGCTGTTCAAACCAGATTCACTCTCCCTGCAAAAGGATGCTGCCAAGTGAAGTTTAAAGCAAGGCTGGGGTTTTCCCACTGGGACATATGGTCCAATGCCAGGATGGATCAGTGAATCATCAGCAGGTTGCTAGGCACTGCTGGATGGGTTGCTTACAGCATGTCTCAAAGGTCCCGCTACAGATGGGAGATTGAAAGATATGAGAGCACCTACACAATGAGGTCTTTCTTTAAGGGCAGTACACACATCATCAGTGGGAAAGCGATTTGACTCTAGGCACGGTTTTATACTGTCACACACATCCCATCTGTGCAACTTAAACATCAAAATGAAATGTAAGTACTTAAAGGGCAATCTCAGTCCTGCAAAAAGTGCTTATGCTTAAATGAATCAATCCATTTATTCATTTCTTCTCACGCTTAATGGGTATATAAGGCAACTGTAAAAAGAAAATTGAAATTAATGCATTCAAACCTATACTCTTTGTTCATGCTGGTCATGACAATTCATACTTTGAATTAAAGAAACAGGGAATGGTTGGGGTTGGGAGAGATATTTAAAATTCACCTACTTCCAAGCCCCCTGCCATGGACAAAGACATCTTTCACTAGATTAGGTTGATCAAAGCCCTATCCAACAGATTGTATCTGATTTTTTTTGCTTCTTTCAGCAATAAGGAGACTACAAAGATGATGAAGGTTAACTAAAACCACAACAGGAGACATCAAGTCTTTCTGATTACAGTTTCTAGAAAGGCAATGAATATTACATTTGCTTCTAGTATAAAAAAATATTCATAGAAGGCAGATCAATCCTTTCTCTTAAGTGAAATAAATTTAAATTTAATACTTTTAATTAATTTTAAATAAAATTAAAAAAAAAAAAAAACAAAAAAACACCAAACCCAAAAGCAACACCCCTCTTTCTTAAAAATTATCATTGAACATCATTCTACAAAGATTCAATCACCACAGTTCAATCACCAGAGCTGCGCAAAACACGGGCTGAAGTTTTATGGCTTAGGTTCAGAGGCTGTCATACTAGCTATAGAAATGGTCCTTTCTGAACATAAAAGAATCAATGAATAAACCCCCCCAGAACTATTCCCTCTCATGGTGACATCATTATCCTACCTAGGACATAACTTTTCTGCTGATGGAAGATTTTGAAGGTATATCTCTCTAGCTATTTGGATTCCTGTTGTTTATCTTACACTTTTGGGAAGTTAATAAGTTATATATATATTTGCATCTTTGAAGCAGTACCATCATTTTACAGATAAGACAGTGACAAGGACACACAGTTTGTCCTGCTGTCTGTGTTCCCTGTTTTAATCTGTAGGCCACAAGATCTTTCAAAGCAGTCCCTGTCAATGTTATCGACGGGAAATTAAACCAACCAGCATTCCTTGGCTGGAATAGCAAATTAAGCAAATACTTCTGAAAGGCTTATGTGTACACTTGAATGCACAGAAAATTATCTCATTTTTCTAATTTATGTTCACAGCTAATACATAATGTTAAGCTTTAGAGCTACTGACCATTGCATAATGCCCTAGAGAACTGCCAATAACACAGAATGCTTTGCTAAACCTCAAATTCAGCCCCTGGTTGATCGAAATTCAAGCCTGGTTTATATTTCCCACTATATCCTTTGTTGATCTATGAAATTTATGGTTAAAATATAATCATAGTTTTAGTTTTCCAAAATAGAAATAAACAAACTACACCACTTCCACAATTTCATTTTCAATGAATAAATCACTGTGCCATTCTGGAATGAAAATTTGAATGAAAATTTTTTGCTCATTTAGCTTTTTTTTTTTTTTTTTTTTTTTTTTTTTTGTTAGGGGCAGAATGAGGTCCAAAGAAAATAATAAATTTTTTCTCACACTGGAGTCTTCTCGATGCTTTTATTTTTTACCCTGAGAAACCATTCAGAAGCATTATGTGAAATCCTGTATCAAGCTATCACCTTTGATTATTTGCTAGGAAAGAAAAGGGTACCATTTGCTATCTTTGTTGACTGTGTCACCTTTCCTACTTTTTATTATTACTTGCCTAATTTGCATACATACATAAAGGCACAAACAGCAATCACAGCTTTTGTGCTAGGTCTTTTACAAACACAATGAAAATGTCTCTCTTCTGCAGAAATTCCTGCAACTTCTTCTATAGTAAAAGGACAGAAATAGGTGTGATTCAACTAATCTTAAAATAGATATGTTAA
Organism: Alca torda; assembly: GCA_008658365.1. Classification (NCBI taxonomy): domain Eukaryota; kingdom Metazoa; phylum Chordata; class Aves; order Charadriiformes; family Alcidae; genus Alca; species Alca torda. The sequence continues at coordinate 158,680,400 of CM018077.1, forward strand.
ATTACTCCCTCAAATTACCTGTTTCTCTCCTCTGACTATAAAGGGAGACTGGATGATTAACTTAGATGGAGACACTCACAGCATAGATATCAGCGATGTGTAAGATTTTTACTCTTAGTCACAGGTTCCCAGGGCTTCTTCCATCTCACAGCCATAACCAAGGTTACAGATGATTTACATCCTGCCCTTAGAATACAACTGAACACATAATTGCAAGACAATTATTTCCTGCTAGTATAGAAAACTTGGTGAAATGAGATTTGTTAGAAAGCTTATATATAAATCACGTAAGATACCGTCCCCAGGAAAGAACCACTATTATCTGTAACTGTTTAGAGTATATACATATGTTTTAACTAATGAATATCTACTTATTACAGAGCAACTGTCATCTACAGATCTCATGATATTAAAATCCTAATTTTTTATGATCTTCTGTGTCCCATTGTCACTAAGACAGCCTGAAGACCTATACTCTCAAGAAGCCATCACTCCCTGTGGCATGCCTGTGGCATGCCAAGCAGAACACTGGGACATAATCCATCACCCATAAGAATTTTTAAAGAAAGTCTTAGAAATATTGGTAGTCCCCACAGAAAAATACAGTTGCACCTTCCTGAAATTGCAGTCATTTAGTTCCTACTGTGATCCCAAAGTCTTTCAGCTCAGACGGCTGGTGAGATGTCATATTTATCACCTTGGTTGGGGAGCAAAATATTCATTTCAGAATTACCTGCTAAATCTGAAGGTAAAACTTATGAAGAGGCTGAGGTGATGGAGACTCTAATCATGCCAAACAAACTCCTTACTGGGGAACCCCTCTAACACACAGCTGCAGACATGGAATCATAGAATGGTTCAGGTTGGAAGGGACCTTAAAGATCATCTAGTTCCAACTCCCAGTGTCTGTGACCCTTCTTTTAGGAGCTGAACTGTCTAAAAACTGTATAAAACATTTATGTGCAATATGTGCTTATTTCTCAGCTACCATAAATCCAGCACAGTAACATCTTCTGCAGAATAAATCTTATGAGGAGCTGTTAAGGGAGCTGGGGCTGTTTAGTTTGAGGAAGAGGAGGCTGAGAGGAGACCTCATCACTCTCTACACCTACTTGAAAGGACACTGTAGAGAGGTTGGTGCTGGTCTCTTCTCACAGGTAATTAGCGATAGAACAAGAGGGAATGGGTTCAAGCTGCAGCAGGGTAGGTTTAGGCTGGACATTAGGAAAAAATTCTTCACAGAAAGAGTGGTCAGACACTGGAATAGGCTGCCCAGGGAGGTGGTGGAGTCACCATCCCTGAATGTGTTTAAGACTCGTTTAGGTGTGGTGTTAGGGGATATGGTGTAAGGGAGAACTTTGTAGAGTGGGGTTGATGGTTGGACTCGATTGTCCCAAGGGCCTTTTCCAACCTAAGTGATTCTATGATTCTATGATTTTTATAGACCTCTATTCCATATGTTGTATTGCCTCTGATACATGTTACGTAGAAGGAATATGAGGTTATTACAGCTCTCATTTAAATATGATACTGCCCTAAGTTCACATTGAATTCAAGAGATGCAGGACAAACTTTCAGTTTTATCTGTTACATCTGTAGAAAGATAATGTACTTGTTATTCAATCTTAGCACTAACTGCGACACCATCCTTGCAGGTACTTGGAGCTCACAGGAATTTATAGCTCCCATGAAGCACTAAGGCAAACCCATTCTGGTTTTGGCTCCGATGACAGACTTGAAGGACCTTTGCTGATAAAACAGGGTTGTCTCCTGCATAGAATTCCAGGTACATTTTTTGGCTTTCTTTTTTCTGCTGTGATCTATATAAAATTGCTATACGCTAGTTTGTAACAGTCGATTGTCAAGATTTTGATGATTTGTTGCAAGCTTTCCGTTTCTTAATGCAACTTCACCTTTTTGGCACTCAGTGAGCAGAAAATATTATATTTTATTGCAGATTTTAAGCTGTGATAACTTATTTAATTATCCCACTTTGACATTCCAGGTTCAGAAGTACTTTTCTACTGAAATTTGTGTTTCAGGTGGAAAAAAAAAGACTAAAGCAATACCAATAACCAGTGACTTCTGAAATTTTAGATTCTAAAGGCAACAAAACAGGGCTGAACGTGCCACATTTATCTGCATGTACTGAGTTGCACATCTGCTTTTTAGAAGGCTTGAAAACCCAGTTGCTGAAGTTTGAAAATGCGCATTCTTTAGCAGAGGAACACTCGTGCAGACCCTCCATTTTTACAACTGAGCTAAAATAAGCCTACTTTGAAAGTGCAAAGACAACATTTTTCAGGCATAAAATCTCTCAATTCTTCATCATTTTCCTATTTAAATGTTTGAAGAGACTTGTTGTAGTTTTGAAATATTATGTTTAGCATATTTAAATTTGGAATAAATGCAGATTTTATATTTAGGATAAATAATTTCTAAAGGAGAAACTATTATTTTTAAATTGCTTGATCAAAAAGTTCAGAATGTTTTCTCTTTCAGTGTGACTTTGCACATTTCTGAGATGAATCCTTTATCTTAACCTTGTCTTTTGACATTTTAAATTAGCCTCATGGAAAGAATTACATAAAACTGCCTCTCTACCCATACATAGATTCAATGACGATAAAAAACAAGATGTCCTATTCATTTCCTTGTGTGAAAGAGCCTAACATAAAAGCAGCCTCTTATTGCTGTATTGCTCTATAAACCAAGGTTCATTTCTCAGACATGCTGAAATGTGAGATGATGGAATAACTGACCCACTTAGGATCAGCAGGAAGTTTTGTCTTTTCTTTTTTTGAATACTTAATAATTTGTTAAAACTAACAGAATCTGCTTTTCGTAATGTTTCATTTCCGCTTCAGAACTCATTGCCAGTTCCCTAAAAGAGCCTTGTTCAGTCAGAAAATTCAATTCTGAAAATAATTCTGTCATTTGGAAACTTAGGTGAGCAAATATTCACTTGTTGTGTCACCTACCTGTGTAGCTGTCACTCCATATATTTATTCCAATTGTTAGTTCAGATGGGAAAATCCCCTGAGTGAAGTACAGGACATCACAATAGGACACCACATAGTTTTTCATCGGTGCAGAGCAGGAGGAAATAGTTGTCTGGATGCAATTTACCTACTGAATTAGTATAAATGACTACTCAATATTTAGGGCAGTGGTGGATTTTAAAGGACTTGCAAGATTGAACCTTACATTAGACTGAAGGCAGCAAGGGTGTGTGGAAATCAGAGACATGTAAGTAAACCTGGAAGAGAAGAAAGCTCTGTGAAAGTCTAATTCACGTCTGAGTTGTGCGTCTGAAAAATCTGTATGGCCTATTTAACCACAGAGCTGAAGCTCATTCTTGGCCTGAAGCAGCAGGAATACTGTGTTGGCTCTTTCATCTGAACAACTGGATTCTGTTTCTACCATACCTTCAGGTGGCCGCTGATGATGAAATTTTGTGTCTCAGACTCACTCCCTAGAGGAAGAGACTTGTGGTACGTGCTGATGTTTACAGGCCCTTCCTAGTTCTGGCTTTCTCCACTGACCAGGTCTCTATTTTGTGTTGGGACGCTCTTCAGCATCTCCAAGACTGTGGCCTGCTCCAGCACCATCTGTGTGATCTGCCCCAGCTTCTGGAGGGAGGACTGGAGGGTGTCCTGCAGACTTCAGGGTCTGCAATGGAAAATCTCCCAGACACAAATACGTCTTTCAGCTTCCATCCTTTGAGCCACTTATGAAAGGCCTTAACTGGAAGAGGACTGAGACATACATACAGAAGTAGCATGTTAGTCTGGGATAAATTTGGTTTCATTCTTTTAATATTATTCCTCTCTTTCTTTCTTATCTCTTGGAAGATCATGGAGTTAGTTCTGTTTAGATTGTGGATTAATAACTCATAAAATGTCTCACCACCTCTTATGATCTCACAGCTAATAAGGTTTTCTAAGACCATTCAGCCCCAAAATATCTTCTCTCCCAGTAAGGTCTCCTCTAGCTATAATTTGTATTCGTCAGATATGCTTTATTTTACATATAAAACACATATTTATTTTCAGATTAATAACCTTTCAAAAACAAAACCATGTGTTTGCTAAAACATGAATCTCTCCTCCCTTCTCTCGTGCTTCAAAAGCGGTAAGCTTATCTTTACTTAATGGAGGCAGAAATTACCTTTCAAAAAATTATTGAAACTAATGACTACAATTTCATATTGTTCCACAAGTCATGGTGTTGTTTCTTCTTGCTCTGAGCAACAAACTGCACATGCTTGTTTTGACTGCATTAAGATGCCATTTACAAGAAAAGTCTTTTCTTTAATAATCAAAGTAGAATTCCTTTACCAGGAACTTCTTTGAGATACACAAATACTAATAAAGAGATTAGGATCACTAACTGTTTATTAAAAATGGGCATAAAAAGATAGTTAAGGAGCATATCAGAAACATAAATAACCCTTCAATAAGGGTTCAGTAAGAAACATAAGGTCTTAGGTGCAAGGTACTCACTGACCAACACTTAATTTACAGGAAAGGGCATTCAGTGTGGGTGATCATGAACTTGTATAGCACAATGCAGACACAGGTTACAGCAATATTCTTCATTTTCTGATATTCTCTCCTACTTTCCTTTTTGCACATCACAATTTAAATCATGCTAATTTTTTCTTGTCACCTGACGTCAGATTCTCCATTTTATGAGAAAGCATCAGACTGTGTGTACATGAAGCATCTCTACATCACCAACAAAAACAGTTAATATGTAATGACGGTCACAGTTACTTTTTCTTAACTTCTGTGTAACAAATACTGCATCTTGTCTCCCCTGCCTTATATGAGATAGATGAAGAAAGAAACACGTTACTTGGCTATCTTTGGCTTTCAGCACTCTTAGACAATAACTTAATTTAACAGAATAAAATTAGGTGGAACATTGCTACAATCTAATAAAGATTTGCCTGACAGTTAATAATTTTTCTTAAATATTTTATATTACTTGCAATTAGATTTTCAGGCCAACTTTTCAAAAATATTCGTCTGTTTGAAAAGTTTTGGAAGTCAGTGATGTGGTACTTCTGGATAGGAGAAATAAAGGAAATCTGGACAAAAATCAAAGTCCTAAGTAATTTCTTTAGTTATATGCCATGCAAAATATTTTTTTTCTTCATGTTCACCAACGAAAAAAATGTCCTTGGCCTGGAAGGTAAACAGCTAGGCAAGTTGATAGCCAAGCAGCTACCCATGGTTGCCGTACATGTAAATGAGGTATAGTGGGTCTAAAAACAGAATTTATAAAAAAAATCTGGCTACAGCTGTCACTAATAAAGAATAATTCTCTCTCCAAACAGTAATGCATCCAGGTGGTGTGTAGACTACTGTAAAACACTGCAGAGGAAATTGAACTTTATACTTTTCCTAAGATTTGGCTTAGCTGGCATCTTCAACAACGTAATTCATGCTCATGTTCTTTGTAGGCAATAATGCTGCTACGATTTACCCCATCCACACCATGTTCCTTAAGTAATCCTCACCTATACTCTTCTGGTCTCTACCATTCTCTGCTCTTTCTGGTGATGCAGGAAATCAAGATTAAACAGCTAATCCTAACTATTTTCTGCCCAGTGTTATTTCTCCCAGTGCTTAGACCAATGATTTTGTGTGCTTATAGGTAAACTTTAAAATAAAAATGTTAAGCTCCTACAGTCTTTCATCTTGTATCTATATACTGAAAATCACTGAATGACTGCATATTCATAACTTCTATGAATCCTTGTCCCAAAATTTATACAGTAGCCTAAAAACTTATGGAAGACACTTACTGGATAATAAAACAACTCAGCCAAGGGGCTAATTGTACAAATGTGCTACTGTGAGATGGTATATTCACTTTCCCAGTTCCTTTGGCTGTTTGTGCTTGGGTCATGAAAATTCAGCCCACTGTATGCTGCAGGTGGACACCATCACGCAGCGACTTTAACAAGCCATGCTGCTGGAGAGTACCAGAGGCAAAAGCTCCACAAATCCACTCAGAAAGGCATTTCTAGAGTTTAGCTTTAAGATATGTCTGCATAAGCTCAGCCCTGCAGAACTCATGAGGAGGCCAATGAAGTATGTGCTGTTATGAGCTGCACAAGAACAAGCAGAGAACATAATTTGATCTTTACAAGCCAAAAGGCTGCATCAGTCATGACAGCTATTCAAAGACAGGAAGCTAAATTTCATGGACTCTGAAAACCTGCATGAGAGCAACTAAAGACTATGCACAACAAGCCTTGTTCCCTCTCTCCTTTTCATTGCTCAAAAAGTCACCAGCCACCAGTCTTCTCTTGTCTTTAAGGAAACCCACCTTGCTAAAAATGCTTAGGAGTATGAATGAAATGTATATGTTTTTTATTAATAAATATATGCACGTGTATATATGCTACACGGCTTATTTATGTTCATATAGCCAGACTCAATATAAGCTAATGTGCAGCCTTGATGACCTAAGTGACCAAACCACAGGGGCTACTGGTCTCCAGCACAGCACCCCTTTGCTTTGACTGGAGCACGTCGACCATTCTCTTCCCACATTGCAGACAGGATGCAGCCAACACGTAGACCATGTCATCAAGGTTATCAAGGCTTCCTATGCAGCCTGCCAGCCCTGCCATGGATGGAATCCTTCCTGTTCAGATTTGGCTGGCAATCACCAAGGGAATGCCAGATACAGGCTTCAGCTTCTCCTCTGCTGAATTCTTAAAAGCTATTTATTTTTTTGCCTCTGTTGCTGAAAACATCTAGGGGGAAGCAAATATCGCTAATGCTGTCAGTTCCTACAGTTTTATTGTAAATCCTGCAGATTTCATAAAAATAAAAGGCCACTTGCACTGAAAGAGAAGTACTATTTCTTATTTCTGTTGAATGTTACATATTTTAGATACTTTACTACTGCATATATTTACAGATTTTACTTTATAAATTTACATAATTGCTTTCAAAATATATCCTCAGTTCCCATAGATGCTACAAACCTGATACGGAAAAGATTAAAAATATCTTCTTTAAACCAAAGTCATGAATCCCACCTATTTCGTATTCATTCTTTTTGGTGTGGTAGGAATTTATTTGCCATTTTATAACACCACCCTCATTTTGTTGTAATATGACTTTAAAAGGGGCGTCTTATTGAAACATACACAGGAATTTAATTAGTCCTATCCCAGTTACCCTAATACTGAGAGAGATCAGTGGCATGAGAACAAAAAGAACATTACAGCCAGTTTGCCTTTAAGTTCAATCCCATTAAGTGATGCTCTCTTGCAGGCCTATGAAATCAATTAACAAGTACTTGTGAAGATAGCCAAGGAAAAACTATTTAAATCCTTAACAGCTTAAATATCCCCTGTCTTGATGTTAGTCCTATAAAGCTATTAGAGTCCAGTCTGGATTGCATTAGCACTATGAAAGTCAGCTGCTAATCCTGTAACCACAATGCCAGCCTCGACTCTCTCCTGCCCACGCTTTTACAGGAATTGTTTTGAGCCTATGGGAAAGAAGACCTAATAAAAAATTAATAGAGAAAATTTTTGAGTTTCTTCTTTAAATAATATAGCCATCCCTGGCCTAATGAGGATAGGAATAGTGGATTTTGTTGTTTGTTGTTGAGGGTGTTTTGCTCCTAGAAAATAAAATTCTAGATATCTTCATACTGAGAGTATTTCATTAGTTCAAGATTGCCTATGCCAGAAACTAATGGCAATTGAAGATGTTTCCAGAGAGCAAAGGAACTTGAGGGGATTCGGGATACGCCAAGGACAAATTACACTGGAACATGGTGAAAAATAGTTTTCTTTCTTCCTTGGGGACTACAAGGTTTGCCAAATCCGGACTAGGTTCATTCATTTGTGTCTTTGTTCATTTCCCAAATCAATTTCTTTACTCAGATTTTGAGTTTGCAAATTTTTATTCAGGTGATTTCTTCTTTCTTTTTCATTTTTTTAATAACCCTTTGCATTTTATACAAATGCAATTTGTATAATAATTTTGTGGTTTAATGTATATATATTTAATTGAACCAGACTTCCAAATTGAAAAAAAATCATTTTTAGTTAAAGGGAACCTTTAACCCAGCAAATAATGTTAAACTGGAATATTTCAAATGTAAAAAGTAAAAGAACCAAAACGTGACATCCAAGCTCAGGAATTCATTAATCTTGCACTCAAATTTTTCCTTCCTCTGTGTATAACACTGAGTCAAAAGGACTCTATAAATTGTTCTTTATAAGTTGCCTTTAACACTGAAACAGTTTGCATCCAGAAATCACTTAGAATAGTAAACCAACTCTTTCCATTGCCAGCAAGGAAAGCCACATATAAGAGAGATCACTTGCAGATAAGACAGTAAGAATTTCATCTGCTTTTCTGACATGAAGTCCCAACAGGAAAAATGCAATTTAAATTCCACAAGAAGTTACAGGATCTATGCTGGTAATAATAATGTTGCAATAAATTAACAGATGTGACAGACTGTGATGTCTGTCCAGAAATATCTGAATAATGAAGATACACCAGGAGAACAACTAGGAGAGAAAACTCTGCAATAATTCTATGGTACAACATTGCTCTACCGGTAAATATCCTTATGCGAAGGACCTTGCATCCAGCCTGCACCAGTTTCTTCCAGGCTGAACTTAGGTGTGGATTTGGTCAGGTTTCTTCCAACACTCATTTCCACACTAACTGGGATGCTCCCACCTCTGCAGCACCACGTGCCAGCACTCCACTTTAACCACACATTTAAGGCAGGTTGTAAGGTTTTCTCTTTACATGCACAGCTTTTCCCCAGTGTGCAATTTTGTTTTCCCTTCTTTCAGTTCCAGTGCAATTCATAAGGTTTCCCAGGTTTTGCAAGTTCAGACAAAAGAAAAAAAAAAAAAAAGTCTAAGTAACATCTGGATTACTCAGTGCTCTCCTAAACCAATTCTGTCCACCTCAGCAGACTTTCCTCCTGCTGCTCTTTTCACACAATGGCAAGGGCTGCTCTTCATCCACCTCCTCCAAGCATGACCTAGTCTGAAACAAGCCCCCTTGCTCATATCCAGAGAGAAACATGGAAACAGACACAAAACCCAAGCCCAACTCAGTAATAACCCATACGAGAACAGAGAGCTGAACAGCCACTGATCATTAGGGAAATTCAGGCTTGGATCCAAATCCAAGCTCATACTTTGAAATTCACGGCCTTAATTCACCAGGTCCCCACACACTCCATCCTCCTCCATCCCACCCCACATCACATCCCTCTGCAACCTGCTTACCCGTCTGTCCCGCAATGGTAGCAAACACCCTGTGGGGAATCCTGGATGGGATCTTCAGTCCAGCTCTTATCTGGTAATACCTGAGGAGAAAGAATTAAAAACGACATGCTGTTATACAGGTGAGTACTTGAGTCAATCTAAAAATCTGTGCAAACACATCCTGGGCATCCACACTCAAAGAGAAGTGCTCAAGAGAACAGGCGTGCTCAGAAATACTGACTCTTTATTTTTATTTTAATTAAAGTGGGTTTATACTGATTTTAATTTGGCCCTTCTTACTTTACAGTAGTTGGAGTGGACACACTTGCCTGATGTGTGAGTAATGAGGAAAGGCTGTGAAAAGCACTTGGCTTCTTGTAGGGAAAAGAGACACAGAGAAATATCTACAATAAAAGGCAGTGAGATTAGACAAGAGTGACAAAAATTTAATACAAAATAAAGAAAGAGGAAACTTCTGTGGAAAGAAAACAAATGTGTTAATCTCATATCTAGGAAAATTCAATTTATACGTAGTGATTATCATTCTGTTGTTCCATATTGAGGCTATCATATCATGAAAATGTTAGCATTAATCATATCTAAACCAGCTGTATTCTAGTCATTTGCTATCCCATAGGTCATCACTATGTTAGATGAAGGAAGACAGAAAAAGAAAACATCAGCAATTTCACTGGCTTAAGTTATGCATGGTGCAGGTTACTTCAGAAAGTTTGCATATATGTGCTCAGTCTAAAGACAGAAAAAACTCATCTTAGTCTTTCCTCATCATCACTTTCATGAACAAGGAATAAGAGTCAGTCTACAGTACAGTATTTACTCCACCACATGGTAGCTCAGGATACCTCCGCCTGTTCTCAGATGTCCCACTGACTTGCTGGAACACAATGTTGGTGTCAATCCCCCTTTCTCTGCGTTTTCCCTCATACTCGTTTGTTTGGTCTATTTGTTTATAAATTCCTCATATCTCACAAGTGCTTGCAGATATTTTCAGACTGATTTGTGTCTGAGCCTCTAAACACAAAAATAAAGGTTAATTAAAAAAAAAAAACAAAAAAAAAAAAAACAAACATACAAACAAAAAAAAGCCCACCAAAATCCCAAGTGATGCAAACACAGACCCACCATCAGTGAAGGAAGAGTTGGTATGTGAACTATTGCAGGATTTTGACCCCTAATAATTGATGGACCCTGATGTTATCCACACAAGGGTGTTAGGAGAGCTGGCTGACATCATTGCAAGGCCACTCTCCATAAGCTCTGAGAAGTCGTGGTAATCAGGGTACATTCCAGAAGATTGGAAGAAAGCTCATGTCACCCCCATTTACAAGAAGGGATCCAGGAAATCATAGGCCCATCAGTCTTACTTCAGTTCCCGGGAAAGTTATGGAACAAATCCTCCTGAGAGATATCACAAGTCAAATGAAGCACGTGACTGGGAGAAGCCAGCACAGATTCACCAAGGGCAAATCATGTTTGAAAAACCTGATCACCTTCTACGACAAAGTAATCTGTTCAGTTCAAGTGGGGCAAGCGGTGGACATTGTCTACCTGGATTTCTCTGAGGCTTTCCTGTTAGAGAAACTGACGGGTTACGGTGTAGACAAGTGGTCTGTGCGGTGGGTAGGGAACTGGCTGGTAGGCTGCACCCAGAGCGTGGTGGCCAATAGCTCTTTTTCAAACTGGCAACCTGTCACAAGTAGGTTCCACTAGGGCTTGATACTGGGCCTAACGTTGTTCAGTATCTTCATAAGTGATCTGGGTGATGGGATCAAGTGTACCCTGGTGAAATTTGCTGATGATATCAAACTGAGTGGGGAAGAGGACACTTCAGAAGGGAGAGCCACCCTGGAGGAAGACCTCGGTAGGCTGGAAGAGTGGGCTAACAAGAACCTTATGAAGTTCAACAAGGGCAAGTGTAAGGTCTTGCACCTGGGAAAACATAACCCAGGAATGCAGCACAAACTGGGATTTACCTGTCTGGAGAGCAGCTCTATGGAAAGGGACCTGGTGATCCTGGTGAACAACAAGCTCAATATGAATGAACAGAGTGCTGCAGCAGCAAAGAAAGTCCACAGGATGCTGGGTTGCATCAACAAGGACATCACCAGCAGAGATAAAGAAGTCATTATCCCACTCTAATCAGCACTTGTCAGGCCCTGCCTGGAATACTGTGTTCAGTTTTGCTCCCCGCTATACAAAAAAGATGTGGCCGGGCTGGAGAGGGTCCAGAGACGGGCCACAAAGATGACCAAAGGATTGAGAAGCCTGCCATACGAGGAAAGGCTGAGAGAATTGGCCTTGTTCAGCCTTGAGAAAAGAAGTCTTAGGGAAGACCTTATCATCATGTTCCAGTATTTAAAGGGTGGCTACAAAGAAAATGGAGACTCTCTTTTTACAAGGAGTCACACAGAACGGACAAGGGGCAATGGGTACAACTCACTCCTGGGGAGATTCCAATTGGACATAAGATGAAAATTTTATATAATGACAGCATTCAGCTATTGGAATAATCTCCCCAGTGAAGTGGTGGGTTTCCCATCACTGGACACTTTTAAGTTTCAGCTGGACAGGGTGCTGGGCCATCTTGTCTGGACCGTGTTTTTGCCAAGAAAGGTTGGACCAGATGATCTTTGAGGTCCGTTCCAACCTGGTATTCTATGATTCTATGATTATAACTGTAAAGGTCCACCCAGCACCTGAAGACATTATGACACTTGGCAGAACTATTTCCTCAGAAGAGTATAATAGTATGTGGAAATGAACAGTTAAAACACCCAGATTTCTGTGAACTGCTGTATAAAGAACAGTTCATACAGGTTGCACTTACCAATAAAATCTTTGCTAGGGGTGTAACAGTGTATAAACCAAATCTGTCTTTGCTAGGTTAAAAGCTGAAGAAAGAGGTTTGATGAGGAGAAAAAAAAAACAACACCGAAAACCAAACACCTCAGAAGCAATTGTGTCATGGTCCCCCTCAGCTCAAAGTTCATGTTATCCTACCTACTCCAGCTGGCAGATCCTTGCCAACCTGGATATAATTCCAGCACAACCTTTAACATTTTTAGATATCTGGTTTAGGCAAGATTTCAGGCATGAAAACTCTCCATTTGCATTTTAGTTCTCAGAAAAGAAGATAAAAGAAGTTCAGATTCTAAATACACACAGTATCTAGTTAAAAATAACAGCAACCAAATCTAAAGTTTCTCTCCCTTCTGCTGTCCTTGCATTATGGTAGGAGTTTTTAATTAATGCTATGCTCCTGATTTCTTCCAGAGCAAGTGCAAGAATTATGTATGTATTTTCATTACAATTATATTCAATACAATTTTTTAACTAACAAAAATACCCTATTTGGACTACCCATAGAGCCTAATCATTTCCAAACAACAGCAATATGGTATTAAAGGGGGATTGCCACAGCAGTGTAATGAGACACTCCTCAATATGCAGATATTAATGTTCTACTGCATGTCCATTCTGCCAGACTTATTCCCAAGAATAACAGGCTATAACTGTCTGGCTACCACTTTTAGATTTTTGCTGCTTAATATTGTGGAGGGTTATACTTGGCTAAGGGCCAAATTCCCATCCAGACACTCTCTCACTCCCCCTCATAAACAGGACAGGATAAAGGCAGGGAGACTGCTTACCAGTTACTGTCACAGGCAAAACAAACTCAGTCTGGGGAAAATTAATTGAATTTATTCACAATTGGATAGTAAGAAACAAAACTGAGCATTAAAAAAACACCTCGCCCCACTCCACCCCCTTCTTCCCAGGCCCAGCTTCACTCTTTCTGACTCCTCTCCTCCCAAGCAGCTCAGAGGGCTGGGGAAGGGAGTTAGAGTCTCAGTTACAAAACTGATTCCCTGCGTCTTGGCTGGTGCTCCAGATTAAGTCACATAAAGCTGGGGACACTGTACCAGTGTGCCAGTTTCAATGACCGTGTAGTCAAAGCTCTCAGTGGACTCAGAGACATTCAGCTCCTAAGAGAGGATGCTGGACAGACCTTGGCTTCACTCATGGTCCAGTCAAGAACCGTTGACTACAATGCAGCCTTGGATATCATAAACACATGAACATATCTCAATACTGGTGACTTCATAGCAAGGTTATTTACACCCGTTATCATTGCCTTTGCAAACTGGACTAGTTGTAATGACATAAAGGAACTAGGTCTTCATCTTACTTTAAGCTTTCCCTGTTCATCCCCATAATTTTGGCAAATTCATTTGAATGCCAGAGATATTCTAGAAGCCATAAGTAGATATCTTCTTGTGTACACACCAGGTTTAACTGCTCAAAACAAAAACTGCATAGGAAAGCCATAGAAACCTAAGGAACTCTCAGATTAGGGTTAAACATTAAGGTTAAAGGTTCAGATGTAAAGAGAATCTGGACACTAGTAAGATCTGCAATACTAAGGAATGTGGGCAAAAATGCCACTCATATTTTGCAGGTAACCAAACATGTTTTCATCTTAATACAAAGAATGACATTAGTTAGTTACCAATAAACAATTTATTGCAGATTGTTTGACACCTGATACCAAAAGGTCTGGCCTTGATAATACAATGGCATAAAACAATTCTGGTCTAAATCATCATGGAAATAGATACATTCTTCCTAAAGAGAGACTATAACAAATGGTCCTGTGCCCAGAAGACACAAGAGGCTTCTGAATATTCTGTTGTTTCAATATTTGTGCAATTGCACATATGTGTGCGTTGCAATGCCTTGCACCTCAGGGTAGTGATGCTGTTTGTCAATTAGATTAATGCAGAGAAGGACAGTGATGTGGAGGACCACAGATTAAAGTCCCCCAACAGCCCAGTGACATTCATGGAAATTAGCACACAGGGCAGTGAAAGTGTTAAAGGCTCACACACAAAGATTAAATTCAAAATCTAAAAGAAATAGAAATGTTCAAAATTTATCAGTTTATTCCTTTTAAAATTGAATTGTTTCCCTGAAAATCTTTGAGAACAAGTCAGTTTTCAAGGAAAGCTTCAGGCAAAATGTTAAAAATAGCTCCAAAGGAGGTTATAAATATCACAAGCAGAATATCAGCTTCACCCTGGGTGGCCGGAAAAAGCTAAAGACATCCTCAGTTGAGTTTCACCAGACTTCTTCTTGTCCAGTTAAAATAAACAACCCTCATACAGGAAACAATAAAACCCATTACCTGTTTTTTTCCCTATTTTTAAGCCACGTATCAATATATAATTCATAAGACAGGCGAACAATATCCATTCCTGAGAGTTTCCTCTGAGTCTTTGCAGGCAGGGGGGAATTGCCAAACAGTGACTTTATGCCTAAACGAAAGCATAAAAATGAGGGTTCCTGCTCCCACACTGTGAAGTTGGGTCTTACTTCATAATAGTGCATTGTAAGAAGGGTTTTCCTGATCAAAATACAGGACACTGCAAGACACAGAGTCCCATATATTTTCTTCAGCAGCAAACATAGATAAAAATCTGATCTAGTTAAAGATGTCCCTGCTTACTGCAGGGGGGTTGGAGTAGATGACCTTTAAAGGTCCTTTCCAACCCAACATATTCTATGATTCTATGATCTCTGCTTCCCCACTCCCCTGCCTACACCTACACACCTCTTGGTTGTGCCAGTACCAGTAATAGTGAGACCAAGATGTAAAACAGAACCATGTTAATGTGAGCACAAATAACAAATAAAACAGTCTTTTTTGTCAGTACATCTACAAATATTCACACTGTCCTATGACTGAATACTGTGCTCAGTCCCTGCTAACAGGATGGTAGATGGAAAATGGTTTTGACAGGCTAAAACTACCCATTCTGTTACAGTGAGGTACTGTCTGAACTAGAAATGGCATAAATCATGCTAAGAAGCAACAGGTACAGTTGACCATACAGTGTTTCTGGTTTTCCTCAGAATGAAATAAACCATCTCCAGCTGGCTCTAAATACTCCCATGAGGAAGATGTTTCATGGGCTGGTCATCCTCACCAGTCTCTTCCAATCCACCCAAGCAAAAGAGGGATCAGTTTTATGGCCTGAGCTCTCCTAGAGTCTGCATGACCTGTTCTCACCTGAGTGGAACATTTGCTGTGTGGACACTGTGGCAGCAGAGCCTTGAGAGTGGGCTGTTATCTGCGTGGAGGCAATTGTACAGACATGACTTCTTCCTTTTTGTGTAATTAGCTGCTGTCTGCATTTCAGGCTTGGGAAGAAATCCTGAAGACAAGAGTTTTACCTCTGGCCAGCTGAATGAACCTCTCCAAAATTATATGAAGCATGAACAGAAAAACAACAAAGAATTACGACAGGACCTGGAGGTCAAAATCTACACCTGAACCTGGAAAATCAGGCTGCAAAAGCCACCAAAGTAGTTACAGGAGGTCCTCCACCACACAGGTGCAGGAAAGGACTGCCTGATAGTGATATGAGGCTGACAATAATGATAAAAGAGAAATTGCTTCCAAAAATAATAAGCTATTTTACCCTCCTGCTTACCTTTTTTATAAAAAGCACAGATAGGAAGGCTAAAGGGAAGGTTCAAAGCTTTTTTGAAGCTTTGAAAAAGATCACAGCCAAGGTTCTAAGATCAAAGAGGTCAAGCATGCTTAGTGAAGATGAAGCTGGAGAACCTTGGGAGAAGTGGCGTGTGAACTGGACACTCAGTAATACGGGTTTACAACAAATCCAAGAGAGCAATAAAGGTACAGAAGAGCTGGTGATGAGCAGAAGCTAAAGTAATTTTGCAAAGGGGCTGAAGTGGACATCACTATGAGTCCCTGAGTGTGACCCCAGAAATACATAAGGCTTTATGGTAGATTTTGAAGGAAAGAATAATTAGGAAATAAATGAGAAATTTCAGTACAATCCATGTTTTACTAAAATTAGGCTAAGTCTGGCTCATTAGAATTAGGCTAGGTAGTACCTCTCTGAGTATACAGCTGGTTTGTCGTTTGTTTTGTTTTGGCTTGTTGGTTGGGTTTTTTTTTAAGATAAGAGCAGTGCAGAAAAGCTTACTTAGACTTCAGTAAAGTAGGGAGACCACAGAAAATCACTAGCTAATGTGGAACAGGCACTGTGAAGGGAAGATCAGGAAACAGCAAGGTGATTTTAAGAAAAGAACTAAAGGAACTTGGCACACAACTAAACAAAACACAGAGAAATCAGATCCCCTCTCCATCTATAAATACACTGGAAGGAAAAACATCAGGAAGGAAGAAGAAGAGTGAGGTACAAGAAAGTACAACATTGGCACAAGAATGATGACATATAAACTGCCCATGTATAAATGCAATTTAGACATAAGAAGTTGTAGCTGGCAAAGGACTAAAGACTGAAACAACCTCCTAACAGAAGCAGGAATGAAAAAGCCAACTTTATTTTAGGGGAAGCTCAGTAAATTTCCAAATGATTTATAGGACATAGATCCATCTTATTTGCAGGATCAATGTTATTTACGCGGGCAGTGCATACCACCCCAAGTCTCTTCTCTCTTGCGAGACAGACTGCATGGGTCACCCTATGTCATCACCTCCTTCACTGGCCATTTGTGAATTGGTCATCTTTAAAATTAAATAGCGAATTTGAATATTCACTTTGTTTTCCTGTGCCTGGACACATGTTAATCCCTGATGAGCTGTACTGACTCACATAGCATATTGACGTGAAAGCCTCCGTCACGAGGCTGGCTCCACTAACGATGTGTTGGGTGGCACTGCCTCCCCTTGCCTCCCCCTTCAAGAGGCAGAGCTACTGCCACCTTTCAGACTTTTGGCACTGTGGTGGTCAGACTTCCCCTCAGGAGCACCAAGATCACTCTCAGATTTTAAGTCTTAATGATCAGGCAGGGTTCAGAGGGTTGTTGTTTTTTGTTTTTTGTTTTGTTTTGTTTTGTTTTGTTTTGTTTTTTTGCTGTGCGTTAATTATTACATTGAACTCAAATGAACAGAAGAAATATTTAATTTCAGGAGAATCAATTTTTTTAGCTTCATACAACTCATCGTGCCATCTCTAGTGTTCTAGCCATACCACAGGGCATTGGGCATTACCTAATCCCAAAGGATTTACATTAAAAATAGTAGAGAGACAAGTTAGGGGAGCAGGCTGTTACTGACACTTTGAACTCCATCCTTCCCCTGCTTCCTCCCCTCAGATCAGTGCCACACCATCTCAGTTCTCACCTAGTCCTACAAGTTGCTGCCTATTTTTCTTCCCGTGCCATTCACTTGTGATAGTAATGTGAGAGAAGCCATTTGTTGGATAATATTGATGCATCATGCTGCCAAACCAGATCAATCCCACTAGGAGCCCTGACAGACCAGACTGCTCCTCCTTGATCATTCCTGTGGCATGGAAATCAAAAAGATTGGCTCAGTAACACTAAGCCAGACAAATTCAAAACTGCATAGCTTCCACCTTGCTTTGAATTATAGCCGAACGGCTCCAAGGCTTAAAATTTCATCCCAAGTTAAGCTACATTTTAATAAACAACCCTTTAGCTAACACATACTGCAAACAAACTAGCTGTTTCCTGAGCCTGGAGTTCCTGTTGCTCCTCAGACCAGTGTTGGAGTTGCCCTCCAGCAGCCCCTGTCACCAGAACTTCTCTGTTTGAATTACTGCAGCTGGGAAGCTGAGGCAGCACACTGTTTGGGAAGTCAATGAGGAAAAGTCTTACAGTCAAGGAAAAAGACAGATTTCTTCAGGAAAACAGCATGAGAAGGGACCTCAAATCTCTGTGCAAGATGTGACCTCATTGACCATAAAAAAAGTTTGAACCCAGGGTTTTCAGCTGGAAAAAAAAACACGTTCCCTCTCAGGAAACATTAACAGACCTTTCTGTCCTGTGCTAATGATCCTTGGAAGAGGATTCCCAAGTGTGTTGCCATCTGAGAGCTGCCTGCTACGTATTCCAGAAGTTCATGCAGGACAGAGGAAATATCTGTGATCATCCATGCTGATTCCCAGAAAAACGTAGTAATCGATAAGCCAAACACACTATTACTTCCTATACAGACACTGGAGGCTGAAACTTAAAAAAAAAAAAGCCTCCAATCCAATTAGCTTCATGCTGAAAAAGTGAAAAGCAATACCTGTCCAAGGTATAGGGAGAAAGACTGGATACAGGTAGCAGACAGACCCCTGTTTCTCCTTTCCCTTCAATGAAATAAATCAGAGGTGTAACCATAAAGAATTCTGTAATTTTGCATCAAATAACAGAGGATTTTCCTTGCTTCTGGTGACAATGTTTGAGATTACGTATCTATCAGAGTCAATAATATTTCACAGATCTATAAAGTACGTTAGTCAAACAACTGTGCACTGTATGAATTCATCCTCTGTTCCTTTACTGCCTGTTTTCTATATAAATATTTTGGTGGGTTCTTTGGCTATTCAGACAGTAGCACGTGGGAAAAGGTGATAATTTCACACGCAGGATTGAAGACAGACAGATAAATTAGACTATGGAGTGTAACAGAAAAATGTTCCTGTTGCTAAATAAGCACATACAATGTGCAACACCCATATGCATGAGGAAGCCCTACAAGATCACAGAATCATAGAATGGTTTAGGTTGGAAGGGACATTAAAGGTCATCTAGTTCCAAATCCTCTGCCATGGGTGGGGACACCTCTGCTAGGCCATGTTACTCAAAGCCCCATCCAGCCTGGCCTTGAACACCTCCAGGGATGGGGCATCCACAACTTCCCTGGGCAACCTGCTCCTCACCACCCTCATAGTAAAGAATTTCTTCTTAATATCTAATCTAAATCTACCCTCTTTCAGTTTAAAACCATTACCTCTCATCCTATCACTACACTCCCTGATAAAAAGTCCCTCCCCATCCTTCCTGTAGGCCCCCCTCAGGTACTGGAAGGCTGCTATAAGGTCTCCCCGGAGCCTTCTCTTCTCCAGGCTGAACAACCCCAACTCTCTCAGCCTGTCCTCATAGCAGAGGTGCTCCAGCCCTCTGATCATCTTTGTGGCCCTCCTCTGGGCTCAGAGGTCCATGTCCTTTTTATGTTGGGGGCTCCAGAGCTGGATGCAGTACTGGAGGTGGGGCCTCACCAGAGCAGAGTAGAGGGTAGAATCACCTCCCTTGACCGCCTGGCTCTGCTTCTTTTGATGCAGCCCAGGATATGGTTGGCCTTCTAGGCTGCAAGTACATCAAGTTTCTACGATTCTCCCCCCAGATTTATTCTCAGGCTCTTTAAATTTTTATGAAGGAAGGCCTAAAATTAATAGGGAAAGAGGAGGGCAATCCATGCCCTCCTTGCAGTACATTACTTAATGTAGCCCTTGTCTCCAGCTAGAAGGCATAGTGGGTCTACTGAAAGCAAACTTCTCACCTACAAGGAGGCTGTAGCATGCAGACACAAGGAAGTATGACAAAGGGAGCTGTGCATCCAATAAGAGGGAGTTGTTCAATTCTCAATTTATGGCAGCCCTCTTTTTTGATTTTTGATTCTGACAGAAAATCCTGTTTTAACAATAAACACTGTCCAGTTCTGCAGACCTGAGAGGTACTTGGTGTGTTCCATCCTCACCCAAGCAAACAGCATGCAAGGGTTCTCGTCATCTTCTGAAGATGCCCAGCACATCCCAGGATCAAACACAGATAAATGTGTTTCAATTCCAAGATTTAGGGCTGGAAGCTCTCAAGAGCTGAGTGCTCTGGGTACAATGCAGAGAAGATATAAACATCTTTTGGCAAATGAACACTGGTGTTACCAGGAGACCTCCCATATTTCAGTGCATTAGTGAATCAGAGCCTACACTTGGCACTTGATGCTTTGAGGCAAGGTTTCCATTTGGATCAAGGTAAGCCACAACCTGGATCATTTTCATATTTCTAGCTTCTCGTAGCTTTTCATCAGATCATCTCTTCTCTGCAGAAACTTGCAATCCTACAGGCCATAAAACCTCCAGCCCTGGCATCCCTGCAGCTCTCTGACAATTACACCAACCAGCACTCTTTACATCTCCTTTTATGCTCACCTCGGGGGCTCTTGCCCTTTTATGCTCACCAAGGTAGCAACGCTGCCTTTTATTTGGTCCTATATCCATACTCTTAAAGCAATTTGCCCTTTACTTCCCTTTCAGACAGTATAGCAATGTAGGAGTGAAGAGGAGTAGGCGTTAGAATGATGAACAGCAAAGTAAAATGAAAGAAACGTGCTTTAGTGTTGGAAAAGAGAGACTGGGAAAGGAAAGGGCAGAAAAATTAAGATCCCAATACGGATATGAGCACTTATATCCATGTCTCAAAGGCAATAAGAAACCTTGGAAACGTAGCTTAATTTAGTCTCACAGTCAAGCAGTAACCTTTCTCGATCTTACGTTACATGAGCAGCTAGAGATCGAGAGATTTTGTGCCCTTCTAACTGAAGCACCTGAGAAATCTTACACAGTGATAATCTCAGAGAGTTAAGTAACTGTCCTGGGTGCAAACAAGAGGCACTCTATAGCAGTGATTTAATAGATATAAAAAGACATATTTCCAAAGGTCGTTCTTTTTCTTTCTAAATTCAAACTTTCATAATACATCTTTTTTACTAGAATAAGATGAATGAGAGTTCTAAAGTGGTTTTGTAATTCTTATAGACTGAAATGCATAAACAGGTTTGGAGTAGTGGTTATTTAAACTAAATTTTGTTAAGTTTTGGATCTCACTGCTGGAAACAGGAAGCAACAGAAAATGACAGCCAGGAAATGGCTTCCTAAAGGCTACTGTTTTAAAAGTATACAAATATTTTCACATTCTGATTCTCAGAACCTCCTAGAAGATTGAAAGACAAAGTTACCTTGAAACAGAGATACAAACTGATTGGGGGCAAAATGGATGTGTCTAACCCAGCAGACCAAGGAAAGATTTTCACGTCATTCACAGCCTGGAAATTATCTAATCCCAAATGAATACAAAACCTGCATATCTTCTAGCCATTGACCCTGAATTAGTTTCCAAAAGAAGGAAGTCTGGGGACATGAGAAAAGTGGGGATGCAGTGTGATCTGACACACACTGAATCATGATCCCAAGACAAGTTATGACACTTAGTCCATTCAGCAGATCTCTAAATTCTGCTGTCAGTAAATTGGCCAGTTCAAATATCTGGAAGTCTCATAGAAGTTGAACACTTCCTATGATGGAAGAAAGTCATGCAATTGGGTCAAGTTGTGTGGTCTCAGCATAAGAGTTGCTTTGTCCCATGGCTATGCCTGTATCTCCTGCAATTTCAGGACAGTCTTCTGGTCCATGATCCCAGTCATCCATTGCTCTAGTACTGGTCTGCCATCATTGGACTTTGTTTCAGTTATTGCTGGCACTGGTAGAACTAGGAGAGGAGCCACGTTACCATACTGCAACTGGAAAGTGCCTCCCACCAAGGCCTGACTTTTACAGGAGCCCAAAGAAATTCACAGTCACTGCTGCCTCTTTTCCCCATTGCGATTTGGTGTTACAGTCCCTGCTTCACATCAGTGACCCAAGGCATCAGGTCTCCACTCTGCTCAGGTGCATCAGCAGGTGCAAGGCTGAAGCATCTGGCAATAGCACACAGCGTGCTTCCCAAGGGCAATGTAGACCTGCATAAAACTGAGCCCAGCGATGGCAGATCGCTACCAGAGCAAAGAGAATTTCAAAACAGCCACCCATCACAAATTCTGAGAATCCAGCATTTCCATCTGGGTCCAGCTAGGGTCCAGGGTTCTTAAGGTACCTGTCAGAAAACAGACATTTATCTCAGAAGTGCAACAACATTATTGCAGTGGTTTCTGCTGAAATGAAACTTTATTTGCTCTTGCAAATTTTTGAGGGGGAGTATAGTTTTCTCATTCAAATAACAGAATCATAGAAACACAGAATATCTCAAGTTGGAAGGAACCCGTAAGGATCATAGAGTCCAACTCCCTGCTCCTCACAGGACTACCTAAAACTAAATTATATGACTAGGAGTGTTGTCCAGACACTCCTAGAACTCTGACAGCCATTTCCTAAGATGTTTCATGTGGGCTTGAGAGAAGAATTTCATTCTGTTCTCTTTTGGACCCTGATTCCTAGAACTTATTACAACTTGATTTTCTCCTGTTAAAGAGAATGAGGTTGCAGTGGTTCATCTCTTCTCAAAATGAGGTGCTTAATTCAGATAGACAGCCTTATTTATGAGGGTAACTCCTATGAGATGTAAACACAGATTAAGACATGACTGTGTCATACATGTAACAAAAATAGAAATAAAACCAAAAGAAAAAGCAGCATTCCCTATTCTAAAAGACTAAAGGTCTCTGTACAGAATGAGAAACAATCAAACAACAGCTAGGAAATGTGGACATTTTTCAGTGTTTCATGATTCAAATGTGGAGCAAAAACTACAGTTCTTGTACAAAGAGAACATTAGGTTTTTGACAAGTTTCACATATGCTGTACAACTCTGTAAGACAATAAAAAGAAAGTGATATGCTACAAAACAGTAAAAGAAATAATGCAACCCTTGGCTCCTGTTATAAATACTTTCTAGGACTGGAAGTGGAATTTTTAGCAAGGGAGAAATTAGAGCTTCACTGTCAGGCAGAAAGGACTATTCGAGCTTGTCCTCTCAAATGAAAAAAATAGGATGTAGCACATGAAGAACAACTGCATAGTTATCAAGACTTGACTAAGTGATTATTGGAGCCCGTGTATTTAAACAAGCAAATTACACACCTTGTATAAAAGCTTGAAAAAGTGGCAATTGATGGATAAGTAAGATATAGGAAGGAAAAAATAATGGTTTGCAAGAAATTAAAGAACTGGAAGAACAGTTAAAACTTACAGTAACATGAAAGATTTCTGGAATGCTTAGAGAATACAAGGCAGAAGATTTGCAAGCAGAAATAAAATAGAAGATGGATGAACACAATAAGTTTTTTATTAGAAAAGGAGCAAAACCATCAAGAATTTACAGCCTGTGAGAAAGAAATACAGAAACTGGTGGCAGAGATACAAGAACTGGAGAACAGAGGTACTGAAGTCTCAAAGACTGTAAGCTAGTTGGAACAACAAACACAGAAAAATTAAGAAAGTGGAAACAGAATTAAAACAAAATGAAGAAAGATTACAACAGCAACAGCACAATAAGCTGATTCAGATGTCTGCTCTACAGTTTAAATTGGATGATACAAGGCATGGTGTACCTACAGAAGGCATTTCTGATCAAGTGCTAAAGGAACAGTCAGAGGCAGAACAGGAAGCACTTGTGACAAGAGAGAGAGATTGGAGCCTTATTAGACCAAATAGAGCAATACAAAGATAATTTGATCAGTAAAAATTAGGAGATATCACAGCTGAACTTGCAGTAAGAGATGCAGAAAAACCACAGGACTTCCAGCATCACTCAGCATCACTCAGCTTCAGTCAGAGAATGCACACCTGAAGGTGGACCTGCATGTTGTGGGTTGACCTGAGCCAGCTGCCAGATCCCACCCAGCCCCTCTCTCACTCCCCCACCTCAACAGGACAGGGGCAGAAAATAAGGCAAAAAGGCTCTTGGATCAAGATAAAGACAGGGAGTTCACTTACCAATTACCATCAGAGGCAAACCAGACTTGATTTGGAAAAAAATAATTTATGTAGGATGCTAAGAAACAAAAGCTAAACTCCTTTTTCCAAGGTTCAGCCAGCCACAGCCTTTCACTCCTGGCTCCTCCCTTCACCTTTTTCCCAATCTCAACCCTACTCCTTCATTCCCAGCTCCTACACCTCCTTGCCCCTGACAAGTGGCACAAGGGCTGGGGATGGGGGTGTGGGTCCGTCCATGCCAGCCCCTCTGGGCCGCTCCTCCCTCCTCACCCCTCTCCCTGCTCCAGCGCGGGCCCTGCCCCGGGCTGCAGTCCTTCAGGGACAGCCTGCTCCCTCCTGGGCTCTCCACGGCCGCAGCTCCTGCAGGAAAGATCCCCCCGCTGCGGCCTGGGGCCCTCCCCGGGCTGCAGGGGGGGTCTCTGCTCCAGCGGGGTCTCTCCAGGGCTGCAGGGGATCCCTGCTCCGGGCCTGCAGCACCTCCTGCCCTCCTCCTCCTCCGCCCTGGGGCTCCCTCTGCTGCTGCTCCCTCCTTGCCTTCCTCCTCCTCTGCCTGGGCCGCCTTCGGCCCTTTCCCAAACGTCTTTTCCCCCCGGCGCCCCCAGCTTGGCTGAGGGGCTCAGCTGTGTCCTGCGCTGGGGCCCTTGGAGCCGGCTGGGACGGGCTGGGACCGGCTGTGTCTGGCATGGGGCAGCCCCGGACGTTTCACACACAGGCGGCCCGGCCGCCCCACTGCCAACGGGCACCTTATACACTGGATAACAGTGACTCTTCAGCTTTTCTTTTCCCACAAACACTGTTTCAAGAGATGAATCTAGAAACTGACCATTTGAATGAGTAGATGAAGAGATGCCAGACTTTCTGAGAAAGGTGCATTTCTCCCACACCAGGAGTGGTGATGACCCAATCAGGGCACCCCAAGGAAATCCTCGTCCACCTCCTCCCTTTCTCCTTATTTTTCTCATTTTTACTTTCTGCATCAGATCTGCTTTCCTAGTCTTTCTAAGGAAATGGGTCATCTCTATTTCCACCCACTCACTCACACAAATAAAACTAATTGCTAAATGTGGGATCTTACCCAAATTTACGTATTTTTCTCACTGAACTCTTGGCAGTAGTGGAGGGACTTTTCCCCTTGTTGTCCCATTTAAAGTATATCACCCCTCTTCCAAGAAGGATGAATACTCTCTTCTAAAAGTGCACTTGGTGCTGGCACAAGCCTGACAGCTCTAAAGATGGAAACCCCATTTTCTGCGGATATACAAACAACTGCATCAGAACCTCTCTTCACAATGTTTTTGTTAATATGAGTCCTCTTTACGGAAAATCTGTACAGAGAGGTAAAGAGTTTTCATTCACAACTGCATCATGGATCTGTCCCCTCTGCTAAACCTCTGGCCTCATCTTTGAGCTAACCGATAAATATTAATACTAATCATGAAAGAATTCACAAAAACTTGTGTTTCAGAAATTTTCTCCCAGGAGAAATTTTTCACAGAAAACAAAATAGAACCAGAGCAGTACTGAACAACACAGCAATAGATACAAATGATGTGTCCACCTGAGCCACCACCAAATCCTGGAAATGCCAAGAGTTTGTAACCACTTAGCCTTACACTAGTAAAGTCTCCAAGTTGTTTGGAAATATGTTTTTGGTATGAGGAGGACTTATTTCCAAAACCGCTAGAAGTGAAACCCACACTTATCTTCCATCAGGATCCACAAATCAAATACTCTTCATAGAGTCATAGAATCATAGACTATTCTGGGATGAAAGGACCTCAAAAGATCATCCAGTTCAGCCTTTCATGAGAAAGGGAGACGAGATGGAATTATCTAGCAGCATGTCCAATCATATCTTGAAAACCTCCAGCAATGGCAACTCTACTATGTCCCTGTGAATGTTCCAGTGAATGATTGTTCTCACTGTAAAAATTTCCTTTCTTTTACAGGGATGAAACCCCTTCAGGTATAAATTGTAGCCACTGCTGTTTGTCTTCTCCATGTGGCTCCTCGTGAAGAGAAAGCCTTGGTCCTCTTTGAAGCTGCCCTTTAAGCTGGGTCTCCCTTCTGACTTGTCCACCACACCACCCAACTTGGTGTCATTAGGAAACTTAGTGAGGGTGCTGTCAATCTGACCATCCAAGTAATTTATGGAGATGTTCAGTGGTGTGGGGCCCAGTATGAATCCCTGGTGGACCCCACCTGTGACAGGCTGCCAGCCTGAGCTAAAATCATTGTTCTCCACCTCCGAGTGCAGCCTGTTGGCCCATTTCCTACCCATCCCGCAGACAACCTTTCCAGCCTGTATCTTGACAGTTTGTCTAGGTGGAGGCTGTAGGAAACAGTGTTGAACACTTTGCTGAAGTTCAGTATCACGTCTGCTCAGACAAGATCTGCGTAGACTCCTTTCAGAGGAGAGAGTTCTGCTACACTTTTCTGCAGTTTTTCTATAACCTAAGTCAAACCACAGCTAGGTCCAGTTCCCTTCCATGTCTGAGATCATCTGCATATTTTATCTTTTCTGTGCTTATCCATATGGTATTGTTTTCATTCCTGCTGAGGCTGTTCCTGTTTTCCTCGAATAAAAATATCATTGGATCTCAAATCAGAATTGTATATTAGGCATTAGCAGAAGCAAGAATAAGAACTGAGGACTCCATTGACATAAGTGAATTTGCTATTTATCCTATGTTATCTTATTCATATTTATCCTATTTCAGAATACGACGACTCACCTAACTTGTTCCGTCCATTCACTGTGTATCAGATAAACTGGACTTGTGAATTGCTGGGAAGGAAAGCACCTAAACATTTGGTCTGATAACACTAAACACCACCAGACTGAAGCCTCTCTGTGGATCTGGATCTTCATGTCAGCATTTAAGATACTAATGACAGCTATGTGAAATCTTTTATCAAACATATGAGATGCTCCAAAGGGAGCCAGGACTCCTCAAACTTCTGTCATCACAGACAAGTCTAAAAAGAATTTCAGGTGGTGCCTCAATCTATAAACTCGCTGTTTCATTATAGTGGAATAAATGGTAACTTCACATAGATAATAATTCTGGCAAAAGCCTAATCTTAAAAATATTCTCTTCACATCAAGAACATCACAAGAGTATGGATAGTCATTGATGAAGTAATCCTAATCTGTTTATTCTTTCTCTCTCCAACAAACTAAATTGGCCATCTACCTCAGACAATTAAAGCCTCACCGGCTCCCTTCGTCTGGTTTCCTACTATCATTAATCTTTGCCACAACCTTAAGTAAGTGCCCAAATTCAGTGTATTACTAAATACACCTTGTAAATTTGGCTAGCAGGGAATCTTGTAAAATACAGGATGCCATCTGACATTGGGCTAATCTTTGGATTGTGCCATCCAAAAAGCACAGCATCGATCTGAAGGTAGCAGATAGGCTTGACCATCAACTAAGTTCTGCAGAGTCGAGAAACAGTGCAACAGGTCAAGAATAACATTGCTTTCAAGGAGGGCAGCATTAGGACCTGAGAACAGGAGCAAGTTAAGTGTGAGTCCTGGCAGTATCTAAACCAAAGAGAATGTTTAACTGGTCAGGAAAAAAAAAATAAATCACGAAATAAATTAAAAACCCCACAGCTTCCTCAGCATTTTTGATGTTGGCGGGTTGCAGACATCGCTCCAAACTGTCACAGTATAAACTGACTTCTCATTTGTTGCAGGACATCATTATAAAGATTTCTCATGCATAGCCAAATGGGAACAAGAGATTACTAAAGAACAGTTCATTTTTCAGCTGCATTTTATTTGTAATACCTTTTCTTGGCAGATGTTATCCCCACAAATGAATGAATGTTCTGAAGGAACAAAGTGGACATGGATTGATGGGAGAAATTGATCTGCATTTGCTAATGTACTTATGCTGCAGCAAGCACATTAAGTGATTAAAGTGCTAAAAAAGATCTTCCTATCCAGGCACACAATATACTGAACTCCACTAATGCAAGGACAAAGGCCAGTTGTTTTTTCCATTGCATCTCAAGTGCACCTTGTCTGCAGCGTACACACCATATTGTTTGATTGCATCCATAAAATTAAACTATCTAGTTACACAACCAGTTATTATCCCAAGGTAACTCTAAAGGATGAAGTGTCAAAAAAAGAGTAATGATTGTGAGTTCCCACCATAAGCCATGTTAAAAGGATCCGGTAAGGAGATGGTGTGCAATTTTCCATTTTGAAAATTAGATTTTTGAGTGTTTTAAGCTAAATATAAAAATATCTGGAAAATAAAATTCAGACACACTCTGGAACAAATTTTCCCCATTTTCAGTGATGTCTTCTACTGTCACAGCATCTGAGCATTTGTGGTTGTACCCTATTAAGAACAATCTTTTGAGATATTATTACTAGTCCCATGTTTGTAGATAATAGCTGATGAGCTAAAAGGCTGTTCAAGCCTGTCTCAAGAAATTTCTTGAACTCATTACTCACTCCAACAAATAATAAGAGTCATAGATCATTTGGATTTGGAACAGTTACATTGAAATGCACCCTACAAAACTGCGCAGAAGTGTGTGGACAGTATTGCCAAGAGATGATTTCTTCTAAGGGAAAGGGAATAAATTTCCCTTCATAAGGCAGGGAAATAGAGCTGAACCACATCTCCTAGCCACTAGGCAGTGATTCCTCTCTGAAAATGATGGGCGTGGGGTACTAAGTGAGGGACACAACAGTAAGGAAATTACTAGTGTAGTTTTCCCCTTCAACCCTAGTTTGCATGGCAATGTGAAATTTTTCACATACAGGTCCCAGCAATCATTAATACTGAGTTGAAACCAGGCATGTGCAATTTCAGAGGGCCTGATATATGCAATATCTGGACAACACGATTATTTAAAACAAACACATGTTGGAGACCCCAGAAATGTTATATTAATTTGAGAGCTTATGAGAACTCCAAACGTCGTCTTATCACTTCTCAACCCATATGGGCCAGATTCACCACTTGTCCTCCTCCCATTTGGTGCCCGTGTAGCACAACAAGAACTGGCTGACTCATATGTCAAGAAAGAGTGTGCTCACTTTACTTCAGTCACCTTTCACACATGGGATAGCAGCTGATTTTTCTTGGTCCTGAACACTAGAATGATAACTAGTAATTAAAACAAATAATTTTAAAGTACACATTGCACAACATTCAGCAAATGGCCTCCATTTAGTCATAGATATCAGGGTAAAAAAAAAAAAAAGTATAATCTAGTGAATCAGTACATTCACTGCCTAGCTTTCTTTCTGATCCTTCTTAAGGAAGACATTTTGAAGGATGCGTAAAGGTTGTAAAGTCATTTCTGATGCAAGGATAAAAGGTGGTAATACTTATGCAGAGCACAGTTTGGTATAGATACTCTGGCTATCCAGGTGGAAACCTTTGTACACACCAGGAAAATTCAGAAGTCAAGAGGGAAGGATACAGACACAAAAGGCATTCTACTTGCTCCTGGAAGACAAACATTAAAATATATCATACAGATGGTGCAAGCCAAGAGGAATGTAATGGAAACAGATGGGATCCACTCTCTTAGGAAATAAAATGCAAGGTGTGATGTTAGATTAAAATCTTGGGTAAAAAAAATATAACCAAAAAGAGAAGAAGAAACTAAAATGAAACTTTTGGGATTTAGCCAGCTTTTAATGCTCATCAGTCATTAAGCTGGAAGACAGATCATTCTATCATCTATAACATTAAAAATTGACGCTCATAAGATTTTCTTCAAAGCTCTTGGTGTGCTTTGCACATTTTTATGAATCCAATTCATAAAATAAAAATATTTCTGCAAGCAGAGATCTTAAATTTAAAGGATTATCCTCTGGAGCACCACAGAGTGCCTTTGATCACCCCTAAGAAAGTTAATTAAGTTTTAACTTGAGTAAAGCAAAGGTTTTCATTTAACAGACTAAAACCATGTCTTTGAGATGAATTTCTACTTGAATCAACAGACTTTATACCATAAGTGGTTGCATTTCATTAGTGGGTCTTCTAAAAACAGTTGTGATCTTCATTGATGCACTCAGGTCTAACTGTTTTACCCTCTGAGTATTTGTGCTTAATGATATCATGGACAATTGATGATATAAACCCCATAAATTCATAGAATCAGGTGGCATTAAACGCAGCATAAAAATTTGGCTTCCTTCAGGATGTGACACACTTCTTGAGGAACCGGACACAATAAGATCAAGACTTAAGATGTGAAGCATTGCATATAGATGAGAAGCAGAACTTGATTTTATTTGGAAACTGCATTTCTCAGCTAAAATCACTTTTTAATGTTAATTAAATAAACCTATTTTGTGCTGTAAGCTAAACAGCTAGATGAATTATTGGAGACCATGGTGCTGACCATAAATCACTAAAACATAGTGTCTACTGCACGGACTGAAACCGAGCGATGCAGAATAAAGCTGCACAAGGTTGTTTCAGTGGTGAGGAAGGCGACGGTCACACTCACCCTAGTGTCAAGGAATCATTCAGGCTGGAAGTGAAGTTGAGTGGTCTCCAGCCCAATGCGTGCTCAAAGCAGGACCAGTTATTGAATTTGGACCAAATTGCTCAGGTCCATGTCCAGCCAAATCTTGAAAATTTCCAGTGATGGAGATTCCCCAGCCTCTCTGAGCGGCAAATTCCAGAGCTTGATTATTCTCATAGAATATATATTATTATTTTTTTTTTTTAAATCTTACAACCAGGAACTGTAGGAAAGGACCAGGTCTAGCCGTTCTCTCAACAGCTTGTCCTATATTTAAAGACAAAATTTGCTGCTGGTGATTATGCCATGCTTCCTCTAGGGATATGCACAGTGTGTAACAAAGTGATAACACATTTTGAACACAGATAACTTCATCTGACTCAATTAGTTACTGTTTGCAAAGTGCTTTAGAGAGGAAAAGTGCCAAAAGAGTTGCAAAGCACCACAATCGCCCTCACATGAAAACCTGGAGAATAACTTCCCGTTCCCTGAAAATTGCAACAAGGAACACAGTGGTTTTTTGAAGCATCTCATAGTTATTTTATTACCAGAGCTGCTCATTCAGTAATTTCTGGCACCCTCTCTTTTTTAAAATAATTGCAGTGACACAGTCTGTGCTGGTGTCATGTTTCTGGTTTGTTCTAGTTAAGTTCAGTGCTTTAAAAATATGTCATTTCACTTGTTCTTAAGTAATAAGATGCTGCAGCACATACATATATATCTTTTCACAAGCCTGAGGGCTTAAGACTCCCTTCTCTGACACACATACGTGCATGTGTGCACGCACACACAGAGCTGAGTGATTACCAGCCTTAGACACGGGTCCATCTGTGGCTCTATGAATTAGGAACTGCAGTCAACATTTGAAGTGTAGCTCTGTATAAATGTAAATCATGTTAGGGGAAATTGAAGCTGCTTTCCGACATAATTCACTCAGAAAGTCATCAAAGCAGCAATGTAAATGTCACTTGGATTAGGGTGATATTTGCTCTCCGTAAAGCAGATAGCGTCCAGATGTTAAGGGACAAAGGTTTATTGTTTGGTCACCCAAGTACAACAGTTAGCTGAGTTTGGGGTTTTCTTCTTTTTATCTTTCTTTTTTTAAAAAATAAATATAAAAGACTTGCAAGGAACACGCTTCTTTTCCACTCTTCCAGCACTGATTACCAACAAAGGGATGTTTAATAAGCAAATGGAACCTGCAGTTAATATTTTAAAAATATTTTTTAAAACTAATAAATATGCAAGTAATTTTGAAGCATTGGGATACAACCTTCCATGGCTTTCATCGTAATCATGAGCATTAAAAGGTTAATTTTAAATGGTACAATAGTTTCTTGTCTAATTGCCTGACTCCAGGAAACACGGCTTTAAAAAAAAAGGAGTAGGACCTGTACTGAAAGCATAGACATTGCCAAAGGCTCAGCTACAAACTCTGGCTCAGAAATCTTACTAGAAATGTCCTTGCTTAATATTAGGTATCACAAAGACGCTTCTTTGGAGGCATGAGTTACAGAGGTGCGTTGCTTGCCAACCTCTAAATCAGAGAAGACATAATCCAACAAGCTGATTGAGACACTCCCATTAATGTCAGTGGTTTTGAAGAAGGCTATAGAAACCTGACGAACATAAAATGCCACGTGGCTTTAATTGATTTCCTGACTGTTTAGCAGTCTTGAAAACTGAGGCTGGAAGAATAGCAAACCCCCTGTATTTTCTGAGATGTAGAGTTTTGTATTATTCTATTCAGCTATCACAACTCGTTGCTGACAAGATCACTACTAAATGTCCATTGTGCTATGACACTGGCTTTGTCTAAACATCTATAATTTTATAGCTTTCTTTAGTTGCAAACATGTACATAAACACACCATCTGAGAAGCTTTTTTCTTTTTTTTTTAATACCATTCAGTATGAGATTTTATATGATGCTCATCAGTAATACCTGAGCAGTGTTTCCACAAAGACCAATATCTGTCATATAATTTTCCTTTTATTCCCTTTCCCCTCGAGTAGAAACTTGAGCAGTAGAGTGTTTTCATTTTAACTCTAATAGTCTTTGCATTCACAAAGATGCTTTTGTCAGAAATGCCAGATTAGTTCTAAGATGCCTGACCCTTGGAGATGATCCCTTGTCCCTAGGGGTTTACTATACTGCTCCAGTCAGGTCCCAGAGAAGGGATGATCATTCTTGCAGGTGTATTTTCCATTTCTGACACAAAGTTTTACTTTGCTTAAAAAAAAAAAAAAAAAAAAAAAAAGAAGCTTCCTATATGATCCTGCGTCCAAGGTACTCACAGTAACCTGTGGGGCTGAGGAGGTAATGTGGAGTGTTTTGTAGCATTTCATAGAGTCATAGAATCATAGAATCATAGAATTGATGAGGTTGGAAGGGACCTTCAAGATCATCAAGTCCGACCATTAACCTACCCTGACAAAAAACACTTCTAAACCATGTCCCTAAGTACCACATCTACCCTTTTTTTAGACACCTCCATGGATGGTGAATCCACCACCTCCCTGGGCAGCCTATTCCGATGTTTTTCTACTTCCCTCATGATGACATTTCTGCAGCTCAGAAAAACTGGCATTAGGCCATGAGAGCAAGAGGGCATCATCATCTCCTTTGCAGAGATAGTAGGAATATCAGTCATACCCGGTATGGTTATTACCAACAAGCAGCCAAGGGACAGCTGCAAGCTGCGAGCCAGACAGGCGAGTTGCGGATGTATGTATATATCTCTTTCATCAAAGAGTAGTGAGCCACACTCTACAAGAAGCTGTTGTCTTGACTGCTACCTTGTGTCTTGCTTAGGCTCACCTCTCCTTTTTCCCTGCTACTCACTGAACCATTGTAGTGTGACATGTTTACACGCAACAGAGGGGTATGCGTATTCTCTGCGTAATGATGTCAGTTGATTTTGTGTCATCTGGTTAATTGTACAGTCAGTAATTATTACATAGAAATGGCAGAAAAGACACAGTAGGTCACAGAAGAAGAAATCC
Organism: Alca torda; assembly: GCA_008658365.1. Classification (NCBI taxonomy): domain Eukaryota; kingdom Metazoa; phylum Chordata; class Aves; order Charadriiformes; family Alcidae; genus Alca; species Alca torda. The sequence continues at coordinate 158,713,765 of CM018077.1, forward strand.
ACCAGGCAAGACATGGTACACTGGCTGCATTTCAGAGACGACACACGAAGGTTCTCCGCCACATCTAGCATACGAAACATTATCTCAGGTTCCTGAGTGCTATCTATCCAGGCCTCTTATTTATGAATCTAGATTATACTAATTCGGTGATATTGCCTTAGTCAGCAAACCTATTAGATGAGTTGGCCTTTAGCTTAGTTCTCTGTAAGCAAAGAAGTGACACAGAACAGTTACCTAATGTATTTAGGGTAAGGTAAGTCAGAGTATTGCTTATCTGAAGGAGGAAGATAATTTCCAGATACAAGAGTATCCTACTTTCCACTGACTAGTTTGATCATTAGTCAATGCAGTTTGTTGAGATGCTGCTCTTCACCTGAGTATGGTCTCATATCTTAGGCTTTGCTCTGTTTAGTTTCAATCTTTTCCAAAATACTACTGACACTGGAGATCCCACCTCTCTTCTGTAGACACAGCGTGCCTGAAAATTAAAGTTGCTTACACTAACTGACCAAGTGAAAGATTTGTCTTCACAAATTGTCATGAAAATAACGTGAAAATAATCATCATACATGATTCTCCTGAATTTGGACATTTGCTAGACTTTTGGACATTGATGTTTAGCTTACTGAACACCAGCACCTCAGCTACTTTCATGAGTTCGGGTTTGTGCTATACTAGTTTCAAGCCTGCCAGATCATGGCAGCAGGTTCTCACCTATCACTGCAAGACCATGTAGACAAGTCATTGCCTTCTTACTCCTAAGCTTTTTTTTGCCTTTTTTTTTTTTTTTTTTTTTTTTTTGGAAGGTATCTGATGCTGCCTTAAAGTGAAGGTCTGTTCAAGAGTCACAGAAATAATGTCTTCACAGCAAGAAAAAAGTCAGTTCTGTCAATACATCTGTTCCAAGGGACGGCACTAATTATTGCAGAAATGCATCACTTCAGCATGCCTGTTAGCCCTCTTCTTTTCCTTTTTTTTATTTTTTTTAACCTGATTTATATTAAAAAGAATACATGCCTCATAAATGAACTAGATAAATATTTTCAGAATGTCATAGATTTACAGTCCAAAAGTCTTTTGTATTTCATTACAGGTGAGAAGTTTGAAGAAAGGCATATGGTTATGAACAAAGTAACAAGATTTGTCCTAGACTTTCAATTTTTTTTTTTTTTTTTTTTTTTTTTTTGCATATCCTGACACTGTACCTCAAAGACTCTGGAAATAAGGTCTGAACATCTGAATACCATGTGCATTTTGCAGGTATTCATCCTGAACCTGAACCTGTATGCTGAGGAAGGGAGGTGCTGCATTTTGTCTCTGAAGAGGATGATTTCATGACTAAGTACACTGAAACACCATTGTCCATCCAGTAAGTAACAGGGATGTTTTCCCACATAAAGGCTTTGTCTGTTAAGGCAGAATATCGTGTTTTCAGCAGCTCTTAATGCTATTGGTACTTGGTCTGATACTTGTAGGTTCTTGGAAACTCTGAGACCACTGATCTTTTGCCCAGGGCAATGTTACATTCATTTTAGAAGAAACTGGACTTCATTTTTCCACTCATTTTTAATTGTCACTACCCCTAACACACATAAACCACCAGTCTAAGTGGTAGACACTTAAAAACTGCAGCCCGGAATTTGAGGAGTGAAAAGACTGCTAAGCAGTTGATTCAGTCCTGTGATTGGTAACTAGTGGCTTACCTTGATCCTTGCTTTATAATACATCATTGCCAGAATCCCAGCATTAGTAAGTCACTGCCTCACCTTCTTTGTGCCCTCTTTTCCCTCACAGACTCCAAATGTTACTTACCCTCTGAACGCAGTAGTTGTGGGCTTGTTTTTTTTTAGTCTGTCAAATAGATTTTGAAAAGCTTTAAGAAAAGAGGGTGCAGAAGGATTGCTTCTGACAGAACCAGACAAATCAATTAATTGATCTCTGGCAGTCAGGGATAATTTTATTTCCTACTCTATTAAGGAAAATCAGAATCAGTTAGCTAATTTCACTAGAGAAAATATCTGTCACCAGTTATTAAGCAGCACATGATGGAGAGAATTAAGGACGGAAAACTTAAATTTCTTTTTTCTTCCAGAAATTGCATTACCTATTACTCAACCTTTAGAACTCTGGCATCAAACAGCATTGCAAACCCTTTGGTTTGACCAAATAAAAGGTTCTTTCTTCCCCTATAGTAGCACCTACAGCATTTAACCTTTGCTGTCTATAAATACTAACACTGTTATGTTCGTGCTTCAAAAGAAGATAAATTTAACACTAATTGACCAAAGTAAACTACCTGCAACACATAATTTACTGATGACTCTTCCTGTTATATAAGACAGAAACATATGACCACAACCAATATTTAAAAAAAAAAACAAAAACAAAAACAAAAACAACTAAACTGATTACTTTTATATCGGAATCTCTTTTCAGTATTAACCGTTCATACAGGTTAAGAAACATGATTCAAATATCACAAGGTGCAATTCAGGTAGATTAAGACGTTCCCATTTCTCCTGAGGAGACAGGTGGCAACTGGCTGTGTGTGCATACAGAATTCAAAATAACTTCCAGCGCAATCAGAAATAGAAGAGGACCATTACTGAAGGCCTAACATTTTAAAGCACTTTGACTCTGTGCCAGCAGATCATGTCTTTAATCAAGTTTGATTATTAACCATCACCTAACGGCTCCAGAAGGGCTGATTCTCCCAGGATTCTCTTGCTATATACCTTTTTGATTTATTCATTCCTTTATTTGCATGGAGTGCTCTTCTCCAAAGGGCTCACTGTTGGCCCAGACATGCTCTCCCTAAAGGTATCACCTTTAGAAGGACAGTTAGCCAAGACTAAGTGTTTTGGAAAATACCGTCCTTATTTCTGCACAATTACACAGTTCCAACCCAGGAATATCAGCCTTATGTCAATTAGGCACATAGTAGCAGAACTGCTATGTGTTTGTGGAGATAGATAATCAGAGGTTTTTTTATTATGGTGGGGCTTTTAATTTTTTTTTGTACCAAAGTATCAGGAGGAAAAGTAAGCAACGTAAATTTTTATTAATACTCTTCATTATTGTTCTTGCTTTTGTTGTTAAAAATACACAGCATGTTAGGTTCCCACAGAAATTAAGATTCATTTCAGTTGCACTGCTATCCTGATGGACAACCTTTCATAAATCATCTTTCTGGCCTTGCTCAGGACAGAAGGATATTGACTCAATTTACAAGGCACTGAAAGAAAGAAAACAGTACTTAAATATAAAATTCCCTTCATTATTACTTTGATCACCCTCTCCTCTGGGGAGACCATATGTCAACCCAAGGTATCCCCGATGTCTATAGTGAATATCAACAATGGTAATAGGGTAAAAAATGAAAAATATGCCCAACTTAAAATGAAATTGGGCAAGTTATTCACCCCTTTTCTTCACATTTTCATGCTATAGTGATAGGGGCTGCTGAGTAGATGAAGCCAGGCAGAGGATACCGATCAGCAAATATGAGACACAATAAAGGATTTTGTTGGAAATGCAAAGGTTAAAACTATGAAAGGAAAGCAGACTTAATACTATGCAGTATATATAGAAAGAAAAACTACTGTAAACAAATTAATGCAGTATAACCTATAGTACTATGTGTTTGGAATATTAATCAGTAAAGCCAGGTAAGCACCAGTGAGGAAAAAAGCAAGGGTAATTAGGAGCTCATTAGTGTGACAGCAGAATATATTATCTGTCTTAGTGCTAGGTTTACCCCCACAGCAGAGATCTGATCTGACCGTCAAAGCCAAAGAAAGCATTTTACAGAAATTGTTGAATGCAAAAGCAGACCAATATGACAAAAAGCAGGCAGCTCGTCACACAGTAACATGAGAAGCGGGAAGATTCCTGGCTAACCTTTGAACATCCTACCGCCTAAGTCCAAAAAAATCACTGAATTCACAGATGGGTGTGGATTTTCAAATGTGAGGAAGATCAAAGACGTTACCCTGATCATCAGAAGCCAAGAAAAAAAACCTATAGCTAGGACTGTCTTCTAAGGTCACAAGGACAGGAATACACAGCAGCTTTCTTTCATAACTCAGATGAACCAAACACCTCAAGCACAGAGGATTTTTTTTTTCCTATTTAACACAGTATTTGGTATAGTCAGAATGCTTTCTAACATAAAGTTGGTGGATATTCGCTTGGAGACAAGAACAGAATGACAGATGTCAGCTGTGTAAACAAAATGTTTCCTTCATTCAAGTTCACAGCATCTCTTCCACATAGTTCCTCACAGTGATAACAATTAACAAAAAGCCCATATACAGGTGGGAACAGCTCTACTTAATCCATCTCAATACCTGAAAAAATTCCATAGTTTTCTTCCTTGAAATGGTGCTCAAGATGGACAAATCAGCTGTGAACCACCCCTGTGCAAAGCTACGGCTCGAAAGAGAACATCTAGTATACTGTACACATCAGTCCTCATAGATGGAAGAAAATAATATTCCACTAGACCCACTATTGTCCATTAAGTGCATACTTTTGACCCATCTGGGTCTTCTGATCTCCTCAAAAAGTGTTTCAGTATCTTGTCTTTTCCTCACTGGAAAACACTGTGGAGTCCAATACGCAAACAGAGTAACAACTCACATGTGGTTACGCATCTGCACTTCACCGCCACCAGGTTTCTATAAAAGCTATTGGGAAGAGAGGTGTAAAAGAATAGGGGCAAAAGTTTCGGTAAGTTGTACGTGTTTTTCTAACTTACAGGGATGTGAAAGAAACATTGTGGCCAGCAGAAACAGAGCTTCAGGCAAACATGAGCATTCATGTTCCCTTCTGAAATGGTAGGATTCAGCTAAAATTCATTAAAAGAATGTTGTCATTAGATTTATGACCCTAAAATTAACATGTTTTCATGATGGTTCAACACAGCTGTCGTTTAGTAGAGGCTTAACACCAGTCCAAAAGCATTTAAAGCAGCTACCGTTCTTATACCAAAACAGATACTCAAAATAATTTGGATCATTACAACACGGTATTACAAAAACAAGTCAGTCAGTCTGACTTTATAGTGAAAGTGATGTACATTGATCTTCCTTGACAGCAATGAAAGCCCAATGACATCCTTCCCTGCCCCAGAGATTGCATAAAATATAACTGCATTTAGCAGAAAAGAACCTGTTTTGTAGTTTCACTCTTTTCTATAAACTACTCCTCTGTAATCAGATGCAAATTAGTGGAAATGTCAACTCACCCTCTCTGGAAGAGGTCCACATTATGGAATTTGTGTAGCTCCACAGAAAACTCGACCGTTCCCTGGACCTCAGACATGATTTTTTCAGGTCATCACCTAAACAACACATATATACAGGCATTATAAACATTTGAAGTATTTTGCTTAACAAATCCATGGATAGATCACTACATTTTGTTCGTCATCTTGGGGTTCATGCAAAGCTTGAAGTCAACTGCAATCAACTGGAATCTTTCCAATAACATCATTGGGCTCCATCTTCAGGAAGACTTGCTAAAAGCCAGATCAAAGCAGTAATTAAGAGAGGTAAAAAGCCTAATTGAGCCTTAGGACAGAATGATAGTAGTATGGAAAGTATAAGAAGCAACAAGTAAATAATATATTATGTGCAAGAATCTCAAAGCAAATTTTAATTAAATCTCTTGCTTCTCTTGTACAGGAAATTGATTTTTTTATTACCATTTACCAAATGGCAGATATCCAGGGTCAGCGCAGCTCATTACTGTAAAAGCATAAGCCAAAAAGACAAAAACCCTAGGCAGATGAGAGCAGAATTCAGAATTCTCTTGCTTTTGACCCTTCTTATGACTTAACTAAAGTCCCGGAAGGGAAGCTTCTGAGGGAATATAAATAATTTAAAGATTAATGAATGGAAGAGATTCTTCTAAGGAAAATGCTGACAATCAAAGCACCTAATAGGCCACAACAGTCAGATCAAGATTTTGAAGCATTACAGCCGTTTACAGATAATAACTCATACGTTCATTGAATCACAGAATAATTCAGGTTGGAAGGGATCTCAGGAGGTCATACCTTACTCAAGGAAGCTTTGCAAAAGTAAGTTTCCAAACCAGCACTATTTAATACACCAGTGTAAACCCTTAGCATTTTCCTCATAGCAGCAGAGGCAAGCTAAGGGTTTTTACAGCTTTTGGACAGATTTTGAATTTTCTATTACCTTTTCCTCCTTTTCTCCCTGCAAGTCTACTCCAGGCAATCTGCAAGCTGTCTGGAAATGGCCTATAGCATCACTGAGAAGATAGAGATCAGATTCATTTAATTAATATGTTAATAAGCATCATTTTGGTAGCTGTTTGACAGCAGTCAAGTACAATATCTGAGCGAGACCCACGCCAGAGATATTAATAATTCCCTGTCTGAGACATAGGGGGCTTTAAGGGGACATCCAGCTCAGACTGCAAAGGGGAGAATTTCTCCATATTTGCTAACCAGTAATTTCCGTGGCACTCAAAGCTTTGATAATTTTCTCCAGTGAAGCAGGAATGAAGAAGGGTTTGATACATGAAGTCCTCAGGATTATGCTGTAGCTTTCTGATAAGTCTTAATGCTCAGTCCTGATAATAATTTTCCAACTGACTGGCTTATTACACCCATTATTTTAAACTATGGGGTTTCTTTCCTGGCTGTCCTCTCCAGCACTACTGTTTTTCAAAAAGACCTCATTCCAAAGTTAAAAGGTTGTTGATTTTTCATTCACGCTCCTCAAAAACAAACATTGCAGGTGACTCTGGAATGACAAGAATGGGACCTAAGATGTATGCAATATATATGTAATATATGTCAATAACTGTGAGAAAGAAAATTAGAGCAATTGCTAAGTTAGTTACCCATCTGATATACCTCCAAGGTAAGAAATTCTACGTTAACTTGTGTCAGACCATGATTTAGGAGCAGTGAAGGTAAACTCAAACATTATCACTTGACAACATACTAATTTTTTTTTTTCTTTTTTTCTTTATTTTTCCCTTCCATTTGAACAGGAATGAGACTAATCCTTTCTTGCTTTGCCCTTCTGCGGTTGTATACTGTTTATAAGGCATGTATATCACATATCCACCTGGTTATGTGTGTGATAGTCTTGTCTGAGTGTACAATATCAAAGCAAAGCAGACCGTGTGTGGGAAGCCAAGAGACAACCACACAATACCACAAAGCAATACTCTGACAAGTTATTTAGCCTTGAGGAGGGTGTTAATTGGAAGAATTGCCTCTGGGTAAATCTGCATGTTGTGCTGAGGCATATTTCCCTAGACCAAAAGCTCAGGATCAAAGGGAAATACATGCTTTTGAAGACACCAGTTTAAAGAGGAGAGGTATGAACGGGTGGCCAACCAGTTCAGACCAGCACCAATGTTGTCAAAGACAGAAAGAATGATGTGAGGCTAAGGTTAGCTAAGGCAAATGAAAAATTAAATACATGGAAATAAACACACAGGTCTTCACTGTATTTACATTTTATTTTGCGTGCTTTTCAAAACAAATGTAGAAGAATCATCCTGCAAAAGAAAAACCTGTTTCTGTAATCTTATTTCCCTCAGTGATCACCAGAATGAAAGAGTAAATAGTTACTACGTCAGGCTGGACTTCCATCCACCCCACTGGCACATCAGAGGATCAGAGCACATACATCTACACCAGGCAGTGACAGAGACAGAGCCTCCAGCAGCAAGGCCTGGAACTTCATGGAACCCTCAGCAAGTACTAAAAGGGGCCTCTGCTGCACCTTATCATCATGGCACTTAGCAAGGTTCAAAGACAACCTACTCAGAGACATGAGCATCATGCTTCAATGAAAGAAGCTATGCAATTTGACAAAACAGCTTCAGGCACCCCTGGATCAAGAAAACACAACTGCTTAAAAGGATGCACAAATTTTTTGGTGCTCTACCAGGTGCCTCCTTAAAGGAACCTGACCACAACTGTTCAAAATCCAGGACTCGTGAAGGACCTCTGACCACCCCTTGCTCAGTGATTACTATGTCGGACAACCTTGGCATATAAATAGAGGAATAGTTGGTAAAAATAATACTGAAGTGAAGGATGCCACTACATCAGTATTGTAAACACAATAGGGAATGTTGCCAATAGGGAATGTTGCCAGTATTGAAGTGTCATCAATTTATCTAATAAACAGTTCAAAGAAAAATAGAGGTGATTCTTGGGAAGGTTTTAGTACATTGTTTTTTTCTAAAATGTCTATTTTTAAGTCAAACTCTTTGCATTTTGCAGAAGAGAACTGAAGACAACACTAGTAAACAGCCATGTGAAGCTACTAAAGTAACACGGGAAGTGTTTTGGTCATATGCTTCTGTAAAAACAGTCCCCATGATCATTCTTATCACTCCAAAGCACTGGATTGCTTCATAAAGTGCTGCCATTGTCACTTGTTGTGCTGTGGTGTTCTACATGCACCAGTGGTACGAGTCAGACAACAACTTTGACAGTTTGTCCTTCCAACAAGCGTTGGTGTCCTAGCAAGAGACAGTCAATTTCAATTGTCATTTTGCTTGTAGCAAGGAGACATTAACTGATGATCAAAATCCTTTATACAAATAAAGCCCTATGAAAATCAATACGTTTAAACATTGGAGACTGTCTCACTTGCATTTTTAAAGGAAGGCTTGATTTTACTCCCCACGTCTCCATTGTTGTCAGTGGAGATATCTTCTGGATTGGAGATTGTTCAACATCGGATACTGGCCAAAGTGCAATAGCTTTATTCATCTTTATCCTCCCTTGTTCTCTGCAGTCTTTTTGACTCACAGTATTTGTGCTAATGACATTTTAGAGATACAGTCAACTGACCGAGCCCTCTGGCAGCAGGTGATTAGTTGGTTACATACCACACACACACAGCTGTTAAACACCTTGAAGTTAAAAATGGGTCTGACAATTCCCTGCTGAGATAGCAATCAGCATCCACCCAACCAAAGGGAGTAGAGGAAGGTGAGATGGGGACAGAGCAGGGTGGAAATAAGGACTCTACATACTCTGACAGTCCATGAACTTTCTAGCATTTGTGTAATTACGTCAGAGTGAAAAATAAAGTAGACATTTATTTCGTGCTTTCACCATTCTTGTCCATCTCCATCACAGAAGCCAGAAAAAAAGAAAAAAAAAAAAAACAAAAAACAAAACACAAAACCACCAAGGACAAAAGAACAAAACAAACTGTGATAAAGGGCAACGACTCAAACATATAAACATTCATTTAGGAGAATAAAGCTGCCTCTTAGGAAACACAGCACATGCTATCATCAGGGTAGCACCACTGTCCTTACTGCTTTTAAAGCATCTTTTATTTTATTCTGAATTTCTTCAGAAGCTGGCGTTTGTTGCTGTCTGGGCATTTTATTTATTTATTAATAATTCCTTGGTTAAGCGTGTAGAATAAAGTCACAGCAAGATAACCTTACGCTCCTCTCCCCAAATTACTTCACCTACTGTAAAATTCTAAGTAAGAAACAGAGGAATAAAGTAAAAGGAGGACTATAAACACACACAAATACACTCTGAGACTAAAACATTAGGAGAAAAAGCACATTCTTTAGGCCAAGTCTCTTTTTTCTGGTTCTTTTTCTTTATTAATTAAATTGTTCCAGTGTTCATCCCAGTGCGGATCCCAGTTCTTAGGGCAGTGATTGCACCTCAATAGACTTTTCTGAGCATACATTAATTGCTTGAGTGAAAGCAGTCACAAATACCAGTAAGTCCTTTCTACAATACAACATTGTCATTAACCGTTGCCCAGTTTACAGAACCTGTCATTGTTTTCTGCCAGCACATCAATGAAATGGGAGAGGTGAGGTCTTCAGCAAAACAATGATTTCAAAAGTTAACATCTCATTTTATTAAAATAAATCAAGCCAGTAATTCTCTTCTAAGATTTTAGGTGACAGCAAGATATCTCCTTTACACTTTTAAAAGGAGCCAATCTAAATATAATACTAAAGATACAAAGAAATGACAAGACTTGTTAAGAAAAACTATTAAATAAGTAGTTAAAATATTTTACATTTTACCCTTTCTTGGTAGAAATTGCTGACGTTACAGGGCCTAGAGCCTGTATCTCCCATGAGTAATATATTCTTAGATTATTCTAGGGTAGAGGTTGCATTGAATTTTATTCAGAATACCTCTTCTTTTCCTAATACATTTTTTTTGTTTTGTTTCCCGGCACTGTTGAGGCTAAATAATTACTGAAATGTAAACTTTTTACCTGAATTATTATAAAACTTCATTTTTTTCTGAGACTTGTGTCTGAGGAAGCCACCAGAGATTATGTTTATACTTCAGCAAAGTGGTTCAAGTATGGGTTTATGTTCCTTTGACTTGTTGAGTTAGACCTTTCATCTTACTATAGCACAGCCAACAAGCTAGAGCATTTGTCTTGACTCATGGAAAGCTAATGAAGTATGTGATCCCTCAAGACTCGCCTTTTGCCACAGCTTTAACAGTAACAAAAAAACTCTGACTAGTATCCAGTTTCTCACATTCAAGTACTTCAGAACTTCATCAGATTGATAAATCAAAATACCTACACTCAGTGGAAAACAGCTATCATGTCATTCAATATGTGTCCTCACTCAAACAATATGTAATGAACTTGAAAGAAAGGAATAGATGCAATAAAATTTGAATAGATGATGCACATACACAATTTAGAAATCAAGCAGAAGGCTTGTTAGTTTGTTTTCTAAATGAACTTACAAAATCCACAACTTCCGGGTCACTGTTTTTTCGTAATATTTCTGTTTGTTTTGTTTCTCTGTTTTTGTATTACCATTTAAGACTTCAGTCTCAAGTAGCGACCAGTGACGAGTGGCAGTCCTCAGGGGGCAGTGCTGGGACCAATGCTGTTTAATATCTTTGTTGGCGACACTGATGGTGGGATCAAGTGCACTCTCAGTGAGTTTGCCGATCACACCAAGCTATGTTGAGTGGTCAACAGGCTGGAGGGAAGGGATACTATCCAGAGGGACCTGGACAGGCTTGAGAAGTGGGCCTGTGCAAACCTCATGAAGTTCAACAAAGTCAAATGCAAGGTCCTGCATGTAGGTCAGGGCAATCCCAAGCACAAATGCCAACTGGGTAGAGAACGGATTGATAGCAGCCCTGAGGAGGACTTGTGAGTATTGGTTGATGAGAAGCTTAACATGAGCTGGCAATTCGTGCTTCCACCCCACAAAGCCAACCATATCCTGGGCTGCATCAAAAGAAGTGTGGCCAGCAGGGCAAGGGAGGATATTCTGCTCTTCTGCTCCACTCTGGTGAGATCCCACCTGGAGTACTATGTCCAGCTCTGTGGTCCCCCAACATAAGCAGGACATGGACCTGTTGGAATGGGTCCAGTGGAGGACCACAAAGATGATCAGAGGACTGGAGCACCTCTGCGGTGAGGACAGGCTGAGAGAGTTGGGGATGTTCAACCTGGAGAAGAGGCCCCCTTTCAGTACCTAAATGGGACCTACAGGAAAGATGGGAAGGTACTCTTTATCAGGAAGTGGAGCGATAAGACAAGAGGTAACGGTTTTAAACTGAAAGTGTGTAGATTTAGGTTAGATATTAGGAAGAAACTGTTTACTGTGAGGATGCTGAGACACTGCCCCAGGTTGCCCAGGGAAGTTGTGTATGCCCCATCCCTGGAAGTATTCAAGACCATTCTATGATTCTATGAGTCTAAGTCTTCTTCAGAAATGATGTTATTCTTAGGCATGAGAAACCTTGTAATGCTCTGTTTAGTCATGTAAGTATCAGGGATTATTTTGTAAGATCTCCAGTCTACATTCCTCTAACATTACCCAGTATAGTTTACAGAATGAGATACTATCGCAGCACAAGATAGCAATAATCCCTTGCAGCTATTTTGCTAAGGTTTTTAGGTTTCCAGTCCATTGCAATCCTTTGAATTTTTTCTTCAATATGTAAGCATATTAAATACTTGTGTTACAGGTAAAAAATAATGCCAGGCACATAGTCTTATTCAATTATATTCACTAATTTTTTTCCACTGCATAAGCATTTAGCCTCGTTCAAAATGTTAGACACATTTTTTTTTTTATTTTTTTTATATTCTAAAGAGCTAACTCAGTTTGGATGCAAGCCCTGAAGATAATCTTCCAATATTAAAAAAAAATAAATAAAAAATAACTATTTGCTGTTTAATATTCTCAGGGAAATCAATATTCACAATTTTGTCAGATGCATTAGACATATGTTCATAAAGTGTGCCGCACCATTAATCACTTTTGCCCAGGTTCGTTGATTGCTACTGTCCAAATAGTATGAGTTAGAGACACAGAAGACAAATAATAAATGATCCTTTAAAAAATTACTCATAACCCAGAGAGTATTCAGAGTGGAGCAGATAAGAAAGGAGATGTTTTATTTTATGCCTTTTTTTTTTTTTTTTTTTTGCACTTACGAACTCCACTGTCTTTTGCCTTTTGCCAGCACAACTGGAATTCTCAGAGTACCAGTGGTGCCAAGTTCACTAGGGGTAGACACCCATTCAACCTCCAGTAACAAAATTAGTGTTATCAGTAAAACCAGTTGCACCTCACAGTTGAGAACCTTCAGTCTAGATCAATAGCTTCAAATATACGGTCTACATAGTCATGAGAGAAAATAGAGCGTACAGAAGGGATCCAGAGAAAGTCACTTAAGAAAACAAGCCAACAACTTCAATTTGTCTCACATTCTGTTTGTGGGACTAATCCATATTTGAGAATTTGCCCAGGTCACCAAATCCAAGAAGGTTGAAAAGCAGTGATCTAGATTATACCCTTCATAGACTGGTCATTTCAAGGGTATTTAGATGGAGGAATAAATCTACCAGGGAAAAAAACCAAAACCACCAGGTTGTCCCAGAGGATTTGTAGGGCAGAATTGAATGAGGGCCAGAATACATGTCAGGTGCCAGTAGGCTGCTCTTACGAGATATAAAGCCTTTGAGCTATTAGGCAGGATTAAATGTGAACACAGCTGTGCAAATTTAGGTCAAACCACTCAAAAAAAAAGAAGGAAGAACAACCTCGATTTGTCCTCTGTTAGCACGTGCCTATCAGCACACCAGTTCTGAGTTCAGCTCAGCACAAATCACTATCTGCTTACAACAGTTAATAATAACCTGCTGTTGGCATTGTGCACAAAATGAAACAGCAGGGAAAATTCAGACAGAAGAGGAGGGAGAGCAAAACAGAAGGGAAAAAGAGATAATACAAATTTTCACCTGGACTAGCTTCCCACTGCTACATAATCCTCACTTTTTCACCCCTTCCCTACCTCTTCCTTCCCCAACTTGCATTTCTTCTTTATGACCTTCAAAAGAAAAAGAAGTTTTAAAGTTCTATGTGCAACTGAGAGCTAAAACTCCAGACTCCTAAGAGCTGCATCATCTTCAATCCTGAGCAGCTTTTGTGACTTATTCCCATCATTCACCTGAATTCTTTTTTTTTTTTTTTCCTGATATTCCCATTGTCAGTCTTAGAAACACAAAATGCATCAAAAAGCAGCAAGTTATTTGAAGCCTACTTTGGACACTCGGACAGAATTATCCACTGTTCTCACATTTGACTGTGCTCCTCTCACCAATAAAAGGAGTTATATTCTTCTCAGTCTGGGCTTTTTTGTTGGTTTCATACAGGAAATTAGAGCTCTTTAGGACACATATAATATATTATTTTCCTGTACTCACAAAAGAGCCCTCAAGATGTGTGTATATATTTATATATTTTTATTTTGTTTTAAGTTCTACGCCAGTTCATACATGACGGATATCCAGACTGCATGGACATAGATCTATATTAAATTCTTGGGAGTATATTTGACCTCATTCAAATTATTAGCAACACCTAAAGGTCAATTCTGTGTGCCAGGTCACACCTGGACATGACAGGCAGTTGACCGAGATCCTCCTTGGAAAGGTTCCAGCATCAGGTGCTGTAGTGCTGGGAAGGACACGTAAGAAGATGGATGAGATGCATCCTCTTGTAAGAGCCACGTGGCTGCCTGATGCATCAATAACGGAGCTAACTGCTTTTGAGCGCAAACCAACATGTCAATAGAGACATCACCAAAGAATCCAAGTACATAACAGAGGAACTTGAATGTCTCCGTGATGTTACTAACTAATGACAGCTAATGAACTAGTGACAGCTATGACGGTGAAAAGCTAATGAATTATATGGTTTTGGGGACTGTTCTGACTGCATTTCCATTTCTGGTCATGAAAAATTTCATGGCACTGTCAAACTCCAGTGTAAACTCAGCTGCCTTTGTCAGATTTTACATGCTTATATTGCATTTTGCCTGATCAAATTCACTCCAGAGTTTCACTCGGACAAGTTCCAGACTTCAGATGTTCTGAGAACATTCTAAGTAAGCACATAATTTACATTCATCTCACTGATTATCCTTGTCTGTGAAAAATTTTAATCACAGACACTTGCCCATGAGATTCATCTCACTAACTAGAAATGCCTTCAGATGCATGAGGTTTTTAGAGTCACGCTATAGTGAATAGAGATCTAGCAAATAGACTCAAAAAGATTCCTGTGACCATTGACAACTACTTCCATGCTGGCTACCAAGGGAGATGAAGGTCACTTGCTCGGGTGTAGCTATCTGGTTAGCTACTAGGTGTAGCATCTAGTTAGATTAATGTCATTCGTATCAAAATTGCACATACAAACAGGATTTTGAATGTGTCTGCAGAATCACACATGAAAAGGGTGAGAGAGGCAAAATGTGTGTGTCTGTAAAGATATTATTGCCTTATATGTTTATAAAGGCTAAAGTAAAACAAACAAACAAACAAACAAATCCTCAAAACTTAGTGATACCACATTTTGCCTTTTTTTTTTTTTTTTTTTCCCCTACGATATTTTGCCTTCTATAATACAGATGTAGACATCTAGCTGGGATCAACATTCAGAGTATCACAGGACTGAAAGATGTTCAGCACTCAGAAGACAGGAAACGACAAAGATAATATTGGCTGTGGAGTCTCCATTCTTTCCTTACTTAACGCACGTGCATCATGTTATGATCAGACACTCTTCTACAAAACCACTTCTGTCACTTGCAGCGCTCAGGACAGACATGCTCAGGGAATGAATCTGGAATTTTTAGAAGTTTTTTCCCTTTTTCAGGTTTCAGAAGATCTGTTATAAAGGAGATAAGGGAACCCAGGAAAAGAGGGAGGACTCTGCTGGTTCAAGAAAATATGTGTGTATTTAGCAAGTCAGGTTCTCTGATGTCTTGATCTCTTGATCCGAGTTTTGAGCAAGTTAAAGGCTTTTGACACAGCCCTTTTTATTTAATAAAATTTTCTGAAATTGCTAACAAAGTAAACATTGTCAGCAGCTGCATTAAGGTTTCATGTGGAATCAGCAGAGCTACTGATGCTCGTACGGAGCTGTTGTGTGTTTGCAGTGATGGGGCAAAAGAGAACAGCACAGCAAGCAGTGTCATATCGTCACATGCTGGGCAAGACAAGAGCCCAGAGCACTGAAAGTTTGACAAGCAGTTGTCGTTTGGGTTATTATCACCAGAAATACTCACAGGCTGGGACAGTGTGGGGAGAAGATAAGGATATTGGTGAGAGAACTTGACATAGACCATCAGAGCAGCATCAGCAGAACTAGGGTCTTGGTACCACTGGAAGAGGGAATATTTGCAATACAGAAATTAATACAGCATGATGCTATACTTTCAGGCGCACACACACACAAGCGTTATAGCCATCCTCAGCCGTAAAATATCTAACAAATTGCACTCAAACTTTGAAACAAATGTTTATTCCAAGGAACACTGACTACTGAAAGTAAATAATCTGTAGACCATTTTCCATCATGATGGCTCTTTGGACAGGCAGCAACTATTAAACTGGAATGCGATAACCGAGGAACAGGTGCCAATTTAGAGCAGTATGATTTAAATATAGGCAATAAAATATGCAGAGCCATAATCAGAATGTTGACTTGTTTTAAGTGCTTGGGGCCATGTTGATATAAATAACTGCACCAGGTTTTGCTGTAGAGCAAGGGCTAAATTAAGCAGTTTACAAACAGAGTAAAAGGGTGACTTATTTTGTCATGGCATTGCTTGGTGACAAAAAAAGAGAGGACCAAGTAAGACACTGCTAGACATGGAGCCAACACAACAGAGCCTGAGGTACAGCTGCTGAATAAAACGAGGGTAGCAGAGTCTATCAAAACGACAGGAAAAGCATTTCTTTCTCAAATTCAGGCTAGCACCTTGGTAAACTTCACCAGAAGGATGGCTTTATGCAGCTACAAAGTTTGCCTCATAGAAGGGCTGTAATTTCTCCTGGAGGCCTTGGCTCTTATCCTAGCCTCAGCACACCTGTCCCTCAAGCTTTGCCTGAAAACCTGTCATACTGCAAGAGTGCTGCTTGGTCATCTCATGGAGCTAATGACCCTTGCCTAATGAGTGAGGACTTGCAGGATAGATGTTGAGCTCTTGAGGTTCAGTTAGACAGGGAGCTGGATTTCCCTTTGGAGAGCTGGGGGCACTGGCAAGCCATCACATGGTTCAAATCAGTGATTCTCCAAAGCATCTAAATATTGGCATTGGTCTTGGGTCATTAACAGACTTACTTGAGTGGGTACAAAGTAAACAGTGCCTGAAGAGGAAGGAGATATGCTAACAAGATAAAGATATCCGATTCAAGGTTATTTATTTCCCTGAAATCCTCTTTGCCTGTGCCCGAATACTTCCAGCCATGCAAACTTGGGCAACCCAGACAGAGAGCTTTCACAAAAGGCAGTTGCTGAGGCACCACCACCCTGCCACTCCACCTCTGTGTCCCTTGAAGTTCTGCTTTCCTAGCCCTGATTAAGCATGAGCAGACTCGATGCCCACAGCATGCTGCAGATGTTTACAAACCAGCAACAAACTATACATTTCTGGTGCAGGTAACAGTCTGATGGTAGCAGCACAACAGAAAAACACCCTCTTTCTGCAGTCATTTTGCAGCCTGTAATGAATTACATACTGCCAAAATTTACACTGCCACCAGGGCTCCGCCAGGCTGTTTTGAGGCAAGCAAGGTACCCAATACCCTGAAGTTATAGAGACCACTATTTAGACGTACCCCTCAGCTTGCAAGATCTAAGAAGATGGCAGCAGGAGATGCTTCTTGCCAAAATCAGACAGAAATGTGTTACTAACAGGTCTACACCCAGGAGAGAATCTCCTGCTGATGTGCGGGCAGCGAAGAATCTTTCCCCTTTCAAATGGGGCTTCTGAGGCCACGCTTCTTTCTAGACAAATTTAGCTGCACTCATGGCTGGCTCTTCCTGGAGAGCAGAGCTGTTGTTCTGACATTGTAAGCACAGACCAAGACCTGAAATTTTATGAGCAGTGTCCTCCTTCATGGTCTTCAGTGGGGTTAATAATGAAGTAATGGAAGAAATTAAATTTTGGTTCCAAATGGTTACTGGAGCCTTTTGTGGTAACTGATCATCTTTACAACTAATGGAAAGGCCTATTATGTACAAACTTCCTCCTTCCATCTATACCCGAGTGCCTTATAAGCAAAGTGTTAAAGACTTCTTCAATATTTTCTTCATCTAAGGAAGTGTCTAAGTTCTCTCCTAACTCCTTCTACACAGACAAGACTATGCACAGGACAACCCTGTCAGAAGATACCAATAGCAAAGCTGGTAGCAGCAGAGTTTTACCCTCATGATCATTCCAAAAGCTGAGGCAGAGAGCAATTACATCAAAGGCATTATAATCTTCTAATTAAAACATCAACACTATTGCAAAATATAAAAATTATGGGCAGCATAACAGTCATTGGAGAATGAAGGGAATACAGAAACACACGTAGCAAACCCATACTTGGTTCTTCCTTGCTTAGTAGCCAATCTCTAGCAACTCACAGAAGAAAGTTAGGCACAGGGTATAGTGGTAGGAGAAATTTCATATGGCCATTCACATGAGAAACCCCACCAGGTACAGAAATCTGGAGGCTTTGTAAGCGTGAGGCTGTAAGGAAATCACATCTTCAAAACACTGTGGTGAGGTTCTCCCTCCACCCAGACGTCTTCCCTAATTTTGTTATCAGACTATTGTTCCTGACAAGTACAATTTTTTTTTTTTTTGCCTGTTTTGGTTTGTTTGTTTGTTTGTTTGTTTGTTTGTTTTTTAAACATCCTTTGTCAAATCTCTGTGTCCACAGGGCCGATGTATGGCATATTGCAGAAATACTTAGAAAAAATAAGGAACATTTCATTGTCATTCTTGATCACTAACATACAGCAGTACTAAGTGTGTTTTGGGTACCAGGCTATTTACAATATGAGTGATGACTGTTTTTACTAGTTTGCTGGCTTACAGCTGGTTATCTCAGAGCTCTATTTAATTTTTCATTGTTTAGGTAATGCAGCCACACAATTTCAATCAGCACCCAGAACCAGACTGTGAACACACCAAATACTGTAATTTTATAGAAACTCCAAGTGTTCCCATATAAACATTTATACTCAAATAGACACAACATGGGAAAAGATTCTAGGAAGCCATCACACAGGAACTGTTCCCAAACCAAAATATTGCAAATTTGGAAATTATGGAGGAATTCCCCCAGCTATGCGGCTTTCCCACCTTAAAGTCCTGCTTTGTCATTTCAGTAAGAACAGAAAGTTTACTACCGCTCTTTCTCATGTCTTCTCATGTGTTTAAAACATTAGATACACAATGAATAAAAATACACTGTATGAAGATACTACTCGGTATCCATTGGTCCAGCTGGATATTTTCATAAAGTTTCAGGAAAAAAAAAAAAAAAAAAAAAAAAACCAAACAGCTAGAAATATGTAACTACCTGAAAAAAAAAGAAATTATAATGTTTCCTGCTAGACCTTTCCATATCGTTTGGGATAATCTCAGCAAAATGAAGTGATGTACCCAACACCATGTACTCACTGTGACCAATTTGCAGCCAGCAAAGGTGTCATTTTGATTATTTTCCTCCCATTTCACTAATACAATACAATTTCAGGAACAACAATATCTTGATGAAAATACGTATCACCAAAAATATCTTGTACAACACTGCAATTGCACAATGACACCCAAAGCTGCTTCGCTAAAAACCAAAACAAAACAACTTCATGTACTCCAGGTCAGGAATTCAGTAGGAATAAAACACCTAGTCAGAACCAGAGAGGCTGTTGATGAGCAGAGGAAATTTCATCTCCCAAGCAGAAACTGGACAACATTTTGGATTAAACATTTCTATTCCGGAGAAGGAATCTTTATCAAACAAGGATGAGACACAGCCCAATGTTTGAGTTTTATGACAACCAGAAAGACAATATTATTCAGATTTCCACTGGCACATCAGAACTTATTAGATCATTGCTTCTTACTGGTTTGAAAGAAAGTGTTGTTGCAAAAATTATTGATATTATTTCCTAAATAACTGAATTCTCTACAGAGGACTAACCTCCAAATCCTGACCCTGATAAATTTTTGAGCTCCTTGTACTTACATATCTCACAGGGAACATTCAAGATCTCTTAAGAATGAAGACTCAGCTTAGGAGAGGCACTAACAGTTTCTGGAGCAAGATGTGACATGACTGCCAGGCACAGATCAAGCATCTATATTAAAACAAGCAGAGGGTTTTTCCTTGGTCTCCAAAGAAAGTGAGGTGTGCATGAAACTGAAGTCAAGTGAATGTAGTTAACCATAAGGTTATACAAAAAATAGGTACACCAGCATCTAAATAAAAGTCCCCATCATGTGAACGTCCCTGTTCAGAGGGGTGTTCCCTGTGCATATTTAGCACAAATGTCTGCATTGTTCCTGCGTGTTTTTCCTAGCTTGATTCTTGGTAACAGATGAATCATTCCTGGTGTCCCACAATCAAATGCTTAAGCCCCGTTCTTTTTAATTTTTGCATTAGAAATACAATCAATATGTAGAACATACTCTTCTCCTAAGTAACAGGCAATAGGACAAGAGGAAATGGCCTCAAGTTGCACCAGGGGAGGTTTAGACTGGATATTAGGAAAAATTTTTGCGCTGAAAATGTTATCAAGCATTGGAACAGGCTGCCCAAGGGAAGTGGTTCAGGCACCATCCCTGAAGGTATTTAAAAGATGGGTAGACATAGTGCTTAGAGATATGATTTAGTGATGTTTTTTGTCAGTTAGGTTGATGGTTGGACTAGATGATCTGAAAGGTCCCTTCCAACCTAGGCAATTCTATGATTCTACGGTTCTAACATTAAAATGCACTCAGTGCTGTATGCAGCTTAATGAAACATGAACAAAACCCAGCAAATTTCTTGGATTTCTTATGACCTCATTTAACCTCTGTTGTATAGGATCTAGGTGTTTTAAAAATTCTGCATGGCTTTTGTTAGAAGCATAATTTTGTTTCCAGAATTTACAATGGCAATGATGATGGACCTGCGGGGCTGAAACTAGCTTCATGTTTGGGTCTCACTCTGAATTTTAGACACTAGCTTGTTGTGCAAGTAAACATCTCAAATTTCATCTGAAAATCAACAAGATGTGATGAACAGAGAGCCTCCAAGGTCTTCTTATTGCCTTCTTAGGAGCAATGGCATTTTTGCCTCGTATTTTTCCCCCTGCAAATGTTTATATCTATGTAAAATATTTTGTGAAAAGGGTAATTTTGGACATCTTGCAGACTCCGATGCATAGCCAGAATGTCAAACCACTACTATTTTCACCCATGACACAAGATATGAACGTATTAAAGCTCTATTTTTGCCAGCAATTAGACACCTAGGGAGGAATTCTAATGTCTAAACATAGAGGTCTAGTGTCATTTTGTACCCCCTAAGGTATAAAATAAGACATCTAGTTGCAAACAGCAGTTTACCCACGATGTAGGGGAGTCCTGTTTCCTTTTGAAGCAGCTGCTGAATACCAGATGAGACATCCTAAAGCATCTCAAATGGCATCATACACTTATGGTTAGGCAACCGAATCTTTCCCTCTAAAGTCTACAGACAAATAAAGCCTAGAAAAGTATCAAACTTAGCCTGAAAGAGTCACCCAGACTGACGTGATTTAGACTTTAGTGACTGCATCTCTTTTGGCTGTAATGGAAGCTTAAACACTTGGAGCACTGACAACAAAATGTAGGTGTCTCAATGTGGGAATGTATCCCGTTCTCCAACTGAAATTCATCTCACCTATATTAGCTATATACATTGTCTACCTCTACATATGGGCTGCTTGTCTAGCAAAGAGAAAAAAACTAGGCACCTTTAGAAAGAGATTCCTGTGACCCATTTTTCTACATCCATTTTACAGCGAAATGAGTCACCCCCTTTCTCTCCACACATTAGCAGGGGAATCTCAGTGCTTATCTCTGCCGTAAAATTCTTAAAGACAGGTGAGAAATCCCACTTCTGGAAAAGTGGGTATTGATCAAGAACTAGCTACCTGCCTCTCAGAAATACCACTAGACATCCACACATATCTTTAGACACCTAAGATGCATTTGAAACTCTAAGTTTTAAATTGCCAGATTTCACTGTTCTCCAAAACACAACTCAAAACAATACCCTTAAAGGAAATAGAATTTTCAATTATATACGTATCAAACAAAAAACTATTAATAGGCATCTAAATGCAACTTTGACCTACAGACTATATACCTCAAACAGAAAAATAAATCACAGAATTTAGAAACGAATCCAAAAGTTTGATATAGGGACTTCATGTATGAACATCAGAATAATGACTGTCAGTAATTTTAAAATGAATTTTGTTCATTTATCTTCTTGATATTTTACTAATTTCTAATGACTCTTCATCGAAAGGAAAGGTAAGATTAAATAATAGCAAAAAAGACCCTAGATGCAACAGGGATTATACTATGAAACTAAGTCCTACCCACACACACAGGTGGAAATGCCATTGCCCTTCACTTAACTCCCAATATAGGGAATTACATTTTCTGGCTAATAAATTTTCCGGCTAATAAATTTTCCACTGCCATATTGTCTGTTTGAAACCAATTTTCAGTTTTGATGCTATAAAACAGCTGCTTTCTTCACCTCATAAGAAGAAATTAAATACACGTATGCTGGAGAGCACTTTGGTGCTCCTCTGGGTTAAAGAAATGTGAATTATTTTTAGGACAAAGTAACAAAGCAGCAAGCCAATTCTTCCCCAGGAGTGATGGCCTGTCATTCTGTGCAAGAAAATATAAAGACTTATTTTCTCCAGCTCATGTTATCATCATCAACATCAGTTTTCAATGCCTCAGAAGATACCTCTCTTGAAAAAAACAGTTTAAAATTTGAAAACAAGTGTGATATCAAGAGTCAAACTCTCAACAAGTCTTCAGGGTTTTAATCATAATCTTGAACTTTTTTGATCAAATAAACATTCGTCATGGATTTCTGAGATTTCATCCTCCTATTAGCAGCCAAGAACCTATGAAATGTAATCCTTACACAGTGCTGAAAATGAGGAAACCAGACAGAGCGCACGGCTATGGCAGGCACAGGATTTCATCAGGCCGTAAATAGCAAGTTGTGAAATGTTCTGTTCTTCTGCATTTGAATAAATATCACTGTGAAGCAGATGAAGACAGGCCACCCAAGCTATTTTACAACTTCTGCCATAAGGAAAACACAGTCGTGTTTCCAGAATGCCCTGACAGCAGAGGCAGAAGATGGCAAAGCATTTCCCAAGTGTGCTCTTCATGCTTTATAGCTGCTGAGCAACACACAGGCTGCCAGGTAATAAATTCAGTTGTGGGCCAGAATAAACATTTCACCTGGTCTAGAATCTCACCCTGATCCTGCAAAGGAGAGACAGAGTCGCTGAGTCCTGTGTGCAAGACCTAACTCTTGCAGGATAAGCATGTTTTAGGCTGCTCCAGCACTTTTTACTTTGTGTTTATATGCAGAAACATGCCATCTGTGTGTCTTCTGAGATAAAATCTTGGCAGCAAAGACAACATCACACACTGAGTAACAGCCCAGTGATTCCTGGAATATACTGATTGCAATGAGAGTAACGATGTTGGGTAAAATTCTGGTCATGCTGGCATCAACAGAATAGCTTTGTACTCTGTCTATGAGTGTTAAACACCTATTCAGGGATATCAGAAGAATGAGAAAATAGAAACCATTATATCTGTTCCCTTACTCCAAAGTTGCGTCTGAGGTCAGTGTTAAGACTTTATCAATAGCAACACTATGTGCACTAGAGAGCACAAAAGACTATTACTTTAGTGGTCTAGATTCTCACACAAATTCGATGTTGAGCATCTGAAACATCAAGCGAACTTTGATACCGCATCAGTTAAATTCAAAAGCAGCTTCAGTATTGTAGAAGTAAAATTTTTGCAGGCTAAATAACACATTTAACATTGTACACTCTTCTGGCACAGTGTACACTTTGACATTTAACCCTCTTTACAGATGTTTCTCATTTAGGTAGAACAACTTGCAACAACTTGTGGAACTGTGTTTTTTTTTTTGTTTGTTTTTCATGATAGAAAATCAAGCTTTTCTTTTTCTACTTGCATGATCAAAGGAAGGATATACCAAGTCATAAGATGCGATTCTACTGAAATCTACTTATTGCACATAAATCTTATTTCATGCACATACGAAGCCAGGAAAAAAATGTCTCTGTCTGTAGAAGTAAAAAGGAACTTAAATTCTGCATCTTATTTATGAAACATACCAAATTTGACCATCAATAATACTTTCTCCAGAAAAGGTCCCACTCCCATCCAAAGCAGTAATATGGCTATTTTCAAAATTTTTGCATATGACTGCATGTCACTATTAAGATCAGGAGATACAAATGACTCTGAAAATTACAAAAAGTGTTCTCACGAATCTGTCAAGCTGAATGGGTTTGTGGGCTGATACTGTACAAAGAACATTAATTATCAAACAGCATAGAATGGGAACAACATGGTATCTATCTGGAATATTTCGCATCATCGTCAGGTGCTCAGCCAGTGAATATCAGTATAGTTTGACTGAGATCAAGGGGGTTTTGTTGCCTACTTATACCATGGGAGAATATTTCACACTAAATGTTTAAAATATCTCGTCCTTTTCTGTTCTTGTATAATAAGGCATTATTTCTGCAGTTGAGGCTTCTGAAAAACATGATTTCTGTGTCAAAGGGATAAAAATATCCCTGACACAACACTGGATTTCATTTAGAAAAACATTAGAAGATTCACAGTTTGAGCTGGAATTTATAATTGATCCTTTCAGCTCAATGCAAATTTGAAATTGTGCTCTGAAACAAACAATACACTTTCCTCAGTCAAATCCTTACAGCAGCATTAAGAAAAAGATCAACACAGTTCTAAAATTAACCATTATTTTTAAAAGTATTTTATGGATCTATCATTAAACATACAGATTAAAAAAAAAAAAAAAAAAGGCAGGAATCTGATTTCGATAAGAACTTGTGAAACTTGCATTTTCTTCCTTTTGGTTTGTATTTCTCTGATACAATTGTAATTTGTGTTCTGAGAGCACCAAGCTGAGATGGGAGACCCATTTTAATAAGCCCTACAGAGACAGAGTAACAATATGCAATTAACCCTTGGAACTTGACAAAACACTGCTTTAAATATGAATCATAGAATGATAGAATCATTTTGGTTGGAAGAGACCTTTAAGATCATCAAGTCCACCACTAAACCATGTCCCTCAGATGCCCCTCAGCACCACATCTACTTTTCTTTTAAATACCTCCAGGGATGGTGCCTCAACCACTTGCCAAGGCAACCTGTTCCAATGCTTAACAACACTTTCAGTGTGAAAATTTTTCCTAACAGCCATCCTAAACCTCCCCTGGTGCAACTTGAAGCTGTTTCCTCTTGTCCTATTGCCTGTTACTTGGGAGAAGAGACCAACCCCCACCTCACTACACCCTCCTTTCAGGTAGTTGTAGAGAGCGATAAGGTCTCCTCAGCCTCTTTTTCTCCAGGCTGAACATCCCCAGCTCCCTCAGCCACTCCTCATTAGACTTGTTCTCCAGACCCCTCACCAGTTTTGTTGCCCTTCTCTGGATCCACTCCAGCACCTCAATGTCTTTTTTGTGGTGAGGGGCCCAAAACTGGACACAGAACTCGAGGTGGGGCCTCACAAGTGCCGAGTACAGGGGGACGATCACTTCCCTGGTGCTACTCACCACACTGTTCCTGATACAGGCCAGGGTGCTGCTGGCCTTCTTGGCCACCTGAGCACACTGCTGGCTCATATTCAGCCGTCTGTGAACCAACACCCCCAGGTCCTTTTCTGCCAGGCAGCTCTCCAGCCACCCTTCCCCAACCCTGTAGCGTTGCATGGGTTTATTTTGACCCAAGTGCAGGACCCAGCACTTGGCCTTGTTGAACATCATACCGTTGGCCTCGGCCCATCAATCCAGTTCATTGATCCTCCAAAACAATCCTAACCTCAGACAGATCAACACTGCCGCCCAACTTGGCGTCATCTGCAAACTTCCTGAGGGTGCACTCGATCTCCTCGTCCAGGTCATTGATAAAGATATCAAACAGAACCGACCCCAATACTGAGCCATGGAGACACCACTTGTGACCACCTGCCAACTGCATTTAACTCCTTTCACCACCACTCTCTGAGCCCGGCCCTCCAGACGGTTTTTCACCCAGCAAAGAGTATTCCCATCCCAGCCATGGGCAACTAGTTTCTCTGGGAGAATGCTGTGGGAAATGGTGTCAAAGGCTTTACTGAAGTCTAGGTAGACAACATCCACAGCCCTGTGGCTGTGAAGAAGCAACCCCTTTTGAAGAAAAATCAACATGCTCTGCCAGTAGAATCTTCTGCACAAAAACTAAACTCCAATTTCTTTTTTATGAGTTTTTTTTAGGCATAACAAAATGCCCAAATTTCTCAAACACTTAAAATCCAGAAGCACAAAGTGGTTTGGGTATTTATAGGCCTACTATACCAAAATGAAGGTCAGGAACCAGTCTTATCACTGTCCTTCCACTTCATCCAGTGCCTTACCTGAGTTTTCACCAGTAGGGCTTTCTTTGTACCTGCAATTCTGTATAAGGCCCGACTGACATAATTTTGGCTGGGCTGAGCAGCTTTGTTCCTATTTCCCAGCTGAATGGAACAGAGCAGCTTCAAAGCATCCATCTTTTTGATGAGGTCCCCTGAGTGGCCCAGTCCAGAAAGCATCTTCTGGACACGTGCAAACATATGGTGAAGAGCAAACTACACGCCAAATACAGTGTCCAGGAGTGCTTTCAACCCAACACAAAAATGCTGCTTGCAAAGGCTGTAAAGGGAGAGGGTTTGGGGACTGCAGGAAGCACCCTAAGGATCAGAGTGGAGATACATGGTATAAACATAGTCAACACTCATTTACTACTATATATCCCCAATTTATGCCTTGCCTGGCAACTCCTACATGTAAATTCCTGGCTTTGGCTCTGACAAGTTTAGTCTTGGTGCTCTAAGTAGTCCTTGTCTGTCACTCTCAGCCTTCCACCAGAAGTTTGCCTGCTGGAGCACAGGCTGCAGAAGGTATGTGTGCTGTGAGTTTCCAACACGCTTCTTTAGCAAGATACCGCTTTCATCAACATTTCATCTAATAAGTGAACCTCAGAGAGCTCTTGCCTTTACTCTCCTTGGCTGGTGGGGCAAAAACTTCCTATAGAGGTACAGAGGAGACACGAGTATGACAGTGTCCTTAACATTCAGAGATCTAACTATAGTCATTCATCTGTCAGGGACCTCATCATCTGAAACTCCATCACTTCAGAAGCCAACAAAATTCCTTACTGGTGCCATTTATTTTCAAGCTTTCTAAAATTTGAGTATTTTAAAAGAAAACCCATAAATGTGCAGAGAGTAGGACTTTCCTAGGGAGTATCATTTTTGGCAGCAGGCACAGTTAGCAAGCTGCAGCTGGAACTTTCAGTCTTTGAACACCTCATTTACGACATGGTCTTTCTCCGGAATAAGCCTTTTAGTGATGTTACGGCTGTTGAGGTTGTAATTCTACAGAACCAGCACATCACAGACCCTCTGAAATCACGAACTATTTCGGAGGTATAAAAGAACGCACTGGATTTCAGTGGGAATTCAGTACATTAGAAAGTCTATGAGGAAGCCAGCTTTTTAACAAGCAGGTTTTCAAAGAGGCTGCTTTTACAAGGCTAGTTTGTGAACTGATGGCTAAGCAGCCAGGTGCTGGAGCTGATTCCAGATATAGCAGGTCTTAAAAATTACAACAGCACTGTATAAAAATAAGGTGGGGAGAGTATAAACTCTGAAGAGGAGAAAAATTTGTTTCCGTGTTTCAAAAAAATTTGGGTCTTGGCTAAAAGGATTCTGCGGTATGTCAGTAGCAACTGACTATGTGTGACCTGTTCTGAGTAAACTGATGAACTTTACCCAAACTTTATGTGTAAAGACTCCGGTATAAAACACTGTATTTCATTACTATTGCTAATAGTAGGGAAAATATATCAGTGGCAAAACTTAGTGGTTCTGCAAAACCCATCACATGGGAACAGCTCTTCATCTCCATATTCCCCTGGGGAGTAAACTTACATTATCATCCTTATTCTATAACTACGTGTAGGCAGTGAAATATTTGCTAAGAGGAGATCAGGAGAAAAGTGCTGAACAGAGAATGCCGTAAGCACAGTCATAAATGATCAAACTAAAGGTCCCCCTAGGCCTGCAACATGTTTTTAGAGACCAAGAGAGTCAGAAAAAACAAGGACCCATCCTCCTTGCAGATGCTTCCAGCCCCCTGCAGTAGCGCCCTGGCTCCCAGGCAGTTCCTCCCCAGGCTGAATACACCAGTCTATTTGCCTCTTTCATTATAGAAATTATTCTGTGTTTGCGTTTTCAGAAACAAAGATGGAAACATAAACTATTTAAAGAGACCAAAATATAAACTATTTAAAGTGTGTACTCACTGTTGATGGCATACAATACAATGGCATAATGAATTTCTGAGCTTCTTCACTATTAATTCCCTACTACTTCCTACCTCTGATTTGCCCTTTTCTTTGCTCAGTAGTGAGCTGCTTGCAAGAATTTTTCACTGTCTTTCCAATATTTCTTTGTGCTCTAAGCAACTACCTTAGAGCTTTGGCTTTGTTTAACTATTGAGGTTTTAAGGATTTTCTTCCTTGGGCATTTTTCCTCATCAACTGACACAGAAATTCTGCTTCTACAGAAAAGTTCATCTGGGCTTAACTCGACTTTCACTGAAATCAAGGACAGGTTGAACGTTAAACATCACTTGTGTTTTGGTGGTTACCGTGTCAAACCAGGTGTCAGCAGAAGGGAAAATCCTTCTCTCTTACCACAAGGAAGATGACAGAGAAGCCAATATACAGCTAGGAATTTCATATCAGGCAGAGGATGATACTACGGTGATAACAACAATAACAAAGTATAATCGTCTTTTCAAATCTAAAGGTAAGTACCTTTCTAAGAGCCATTTAGTGGATTGTCCTAAAATCCTTGATATCAGCATGTAGGTCAGTTAATCCAGGGTTGGGGAAAGTCCCCAGGCAAAAAAAGAAAAAGAACAACAACCAGAAAAAAGGGAAAAAAAAAGGAGAATAACAGAAAACCATAAAGGTGCAGCTGTGAGTACATAGCACATACAGGGACATGCATCTCCTCGCTGCTCACAGAGAAATACGACTTCACCTCTCACCTTATTTGAACCAACAAAAGCAAATCTGATCTGAGAAGCATTCTGCAGTAGGAGTATAAAAAGGATAATTGAAAGTTTATTACTTAATGCTTGGCAAAGCTATTTCCCATGGCAATTTGATAAATACTTTGACTTTTCTGCCCGTCATAACCTCAGACGTTTATTGCCTCATTTGCTATAACGAACGTTCAGTTATCTTCCAACTACCCAGCCTATATTTAACAGACTGCACAGCCGGAATGTTGCCATGGCAGAAAAAAGCCAAGAGATGAGACTGGAAGTTCAGGTGGTGGGAGACATGACAGATTTCCAGAGAACTGCACCCACCTTACCCAAGAAAAGCTGCTTAATTTTAGCAGAAATCCTGCTTCAACAAGCTTGGGGAAGCAGAGGGTCCGTTCTGCTCATGGAGTCTCTCTTCACTCTTTCCCAGCTACAGGGAGAGCAGAGACCCACATCTCCACAAAATACTATAGGGCAGCCAGCAGAAACCGTCATGAGTCAAGTCACTTGTAGTGTTGACATGAAGCATTTATTGCTTTATTTACTGCAAACTAGTTCTTGCTTAGGCAAGGTGATCTTAGCAGAAGTTCACAATCAAAAAAAAACTGGGGGGTGAGGGGCAGAAAATCCTTTATTGGAGGGGATTTTAAGCCTCCACAACAGTGGGATTTTTATGGCCAAAAGGATAAACAGAACTCTTGTAGCAACTCGCCCCGCATCCTCCCTTCAGTTAATGCAAGCTGACACTGCCACCAGTTTGAGCTCTCTCTGCTGCGATGAGTTAGTTGCTTGGAGGCACAGGGCCATAGGGAGCACTGTCGTGGGGGAGCAGGACAAGGTTCTCCTCCTCCCTGTGGGGAGCCAGGGCAAGCGTGTCCCCAGCCAGCAATGCAAAATACGTACTACAACGCTGAGGGCATTTTGGAGGAGAGATGGAAAGATATCCCAATGATCACTTGAGAACGATGGGGGAAATACTGTCATCGGAGGACAGATCCAGCTTCAGCAAGGCTGGGTACCTCACTCATTGCAACTCACTCCAAACGCCGGGTATTTGTGGTCACCAGGTATATCTGCCACCTGCACAGTGAGGCACAACCTGCCCTCCTCACAGAATGTCTGTGAGTGCAGGTGGTGATTATGAGACAAACCTGTCCCAAGTCACCACCCAGTGACACTAAGTGATACCGGTGGTGCCCACCCAGGCACCACCCAAAGCTATTGCATCCTCCACATCTGGAGAGGTTTTCTCTTTTGTATAAAGAGGTGAAATGGAACAAATTCCCAAGCCAATAAAAAAGAACCTGAAATTTCGAAAAGAAAACAGGTAATACTCATGAAACGGGGAAAAATATGCACAGATAATGATTGCAGTGTAAAACATCAGTCCTGTTGTTCTCAGCGTCTCCTTCGGTGCTTGGGTAGTTCCAGCAGCTAAGGAAAGATCAAAGGATGCCAAATAGACCAATGGATTATAATGTCCTATGGAGCCAGTATTAGAAGTTTATTCTTTGGGCTGCATTTCTCTGATATTATTCTAATTAGCTGTATTATGAATATGGCGCCTAGAGGCTCAATTATTTCATTTCACCAGGGATGGCTGCTGTATTAATTTTTAAACAGTACGCTTTAAATATTTACCAAAGTTGTTAAGAACCTGCAATGAGATGCCAAGACTCTTCTTATCAATCGGAAGGATTCAACTGTTTTTAGCGAAGTTCTGCTTGGTTTATCATTCAGCCAAACTCCAAAACTTCATGGGAAATACTAACCTGTCTTGTTCCGTAATAACTCTCCAAACGAAAAGAATTTGTGATGCGTTTTTTTCCATTTCTTTTATTTACACATTTAACCTGGAGACATTTTCTGCAAAAGACTTAATTCTTTTAGTGATAAACTCCACACCCTGAAGAAGGGAGCAGACAAAGGCAAAAATGAGGAAACAGTAAAAATGTTATTTATTTCCAAATATTGGTCTGTTTTCTTGAAATTCCAGATCTCAGATGCAACTGGATAGAGAAATGTTCATCTTCTGTTACACAAAGGAAAAAAAGGGAAAAAAAAATGGATTTCAAAGTTTTAAAGGAAAATTATGAAAAACACAGAAGTATTTAATTCTGAAGTTCAAAACCAAGTTGACAAATAACAGAAACATTTATATACTTATATGTATATACTTTGATTAAACATTTGAACAGGTGCCCAGAGAGGCTGTGGGATCTCCATCCATGGAGATACTCAGAGTTCAAGTGGAAAAGGCCCTGAGCAACCTGACATGACTTTTAAGGTGGTTCTGCTTTAAGCAAGAGTTTTGTCTATGTGACTTATAGAAGTCATCTTAAATCAGTCTATGATTCTATGTACATAAATGATAAATTATTTTGGAGGACCTTTAATAAAATTACCAAGCATGGAGTGTATCTACAGGAAGAAGACCCTCCCTGCAGGCCCAGATTTCTCTGGATATTTAGAGATGCAAGCACATGGCTGAATGGGGACCCTGAGCAGTCCCCCTGACCACGTTGTTCATAGACTAGATCTAAACAAAGCAATATTAGATCATTCTTCAGAGATAAAGATTGGGGTTTGAATAAGAACCAATGCTGAATTTTGAAGTTTCCTATGGGCAGACTTTCAGTGAAACAATCTTGGGAGACAGTTTCATTTTCTTCTTTTTCTTCTTTTTGTCATCTTCTTTTTTGAGAGGTACAGGATATATTTTGTTCTTGTTACTTTGGAGTGAAAAGAAACATCTAATATCCATTTTTTTTTAAATAGGTGATTTTGGCCCTGCTGATGTGTGTTTCAGTTCTGTTCTTTATTTTTCCCCCTCAAAACAAAATTTCATCACAATCAACACCTTCTTGTAAAAATTATAACCTTTTTGATAAAAGCAGTATTTTCTGATAGGAGAATATTTATCACAGTATTTTCCTCCAGCTTGCTATTTGTTCAGGACATTCTATTCCCCACACAGTAACTGTGATATCGCTGTGCCATGGGCACTAAGTAAAAATGAAAATAAACTAAGGACAAAATGCTCATCTAGCCTGAAGCGGTGGAGATGGAGGGAAGTCAATAGAGCTATGCTCAATTACACACATGAAGGGCCAAACCTGCAACATAACGTACAAGATTTGTAGTGACACCTCAAAAACAGTCTATTAAAGAACTCTCATCTTGACCATTTGCAGGGAAGACTTCTCATCTTCTTACTCAGCTCTGCAGCATCATACCTCACTGATTTCCTTCTCTGCTTATCTAAGTGTTTCTGTTCATATACTATTTTAACATCAACATCCTCAAGCTAATTTATTGTGCTTTCTTGTTTCACAGATGAGAAATTAGGTGGGTCTGGTAGGACTGAGCATTCAGTGGTTGAATAATTCTTCATGGTGCTAACCTCTATGTTATCCTGATTGATATGGGCAAAGCCAAAGATCTGCACCTGCTGCTGGAAGCTATGGGTCCATTACAATTTTAGCCCAAAAAAGGTGACACTCAGAGCACCCAGGATTTACACAAAAGCCAAGTTAAATCCTTGACCTCAAAGTTCTGTCCTCTTTTTCTGCAATATGGAACTTCTCAATAACAATACTGTCTGTCCACTGAGGAATCTGCATAAATAACTAAGAATCACCTTATACACGAGACAAAGTTGATTACATCAGCAAAAATGTTTTGCTTAGATGACAATGGGCATAAGTTGCAGCAAAGGAAAATACGATCAGAGGTAAGGGAAATACTTTTCACTCGGCAGATGGTTGCACACTGGGAACTTGTCCAGAGGTGATGCAATCTCCATCCCTGGAGATATTTAAAACTCAACAGGACATGGTCCTGTGCAAGTTGGTACGCCCTCAGAGGCGTCCCCTGTTTGGGCAGGGGTTGGACCAGATCTCCAGAGGTCCCTTTTGAACCCAAATTAGTCTTTAATTATATGACCAAGTTTTGCAGTCCTTTGCAGACATGCCATGCTGACAGACAGCTTAATCTAATCACGATGACTGTTTAAACTGACTGTAAATCTACAGCATAAGGTTGATCCCCTCCCAAGAGGCATAGCTAAATAAGGGCATTTAAGAGTACACATCTGTGTTGTTACAACAGGAAGGATAAAAGGGGAAAGGGTAGCAAGAAGTGACATATTTGCTGGCATATGTACAGAAACGTCATCCACTCTAGAGAAAGTCACCAACAAAGCTATTGTGGCCCTTTCTTCAGGAGCAAGAATATTTCAGAGCAAAAATTCAATGCATAACTCAGCAGTCATAACTGTAAGAAAAAATCTTCAAGTGCTACAAAAAGGCTATCAGGTCCACCTCCTTGATGTCCTTATACCCTAGGACTCTGCAACGTTGAGAGTAAAACCTGAGAACAATCAGACAAACAAGCGGAGCTGTAGGTACTATCTCAAGAGGGAAGTAGGTGGAAGCTCTGCAGCTCTCTGAGCTTTCATGGCAGGCCCCTGGCAAACACCTACACAGAGTTGCTCATGACTGTGAGACTCACAGCTTGTACCGACCCACCCAAATTTCTCTGTGCTTCTCAATCCCGCAGGCCTGGGTACAGAAGGGTACCACATGCAGCTCAGTGCACATGCAGAGAGCAGAGGGAAGAGAGGAGGGCAGCCCAGGATGGAGATGAGCACTGTAGGCCGGTGGTACAACAGTCACAGGGGTCTTTAGCTTGGGAGGTCCAGGGGTCAAGATATAAAGGTGATGGACTGGAGGATGCCCAAGCTGACATATCCTTCTCATTCCTTGCCTCATCTTGCCCACGTCAACCATGTTACAAAGTTAGGTGTAAGAGTAGGAGTGGAAGAAATGAGACTGAAAGGCTTCACGGCATTGGTATGAGGCAGACTAGAGAAAAAGACTGTCAGGCTAGCAAACTTAAATGCATACCTGTGCTCATACACCACAGCAATATATGGAGCAATTAGCAGTCAGACAGGGTCATCCCTATCTGAAAAGCTTCTCCATAGTATTAAATTACTTTCTGCATTTATAATTTGAGCCTAATTTAAAGAATATTAAGAGAAGGTGAAACCTGAAAAAACTGGCTAGTAACTGCCAACTGCCACTTTCTTACTCGGCAGAACTTTGTTTTAAAACTGTAGGAGAACATTAGCTCTGAAATCAAAACAAAGAATTTGGAGAGGATGCAAGAGATATTGGCTCCAACCGCAGTCATTAGTGTTTAATTTTTTAAATACAAAATAGGACAATTTAAATAAATCAAGAAACAACCATTCTAAAACTGAAAACCCTCTACAACACTGACAGAACTCTCTCCTGGGAAATGGGAGATTAATTTCTTCTTCAGGTAGTCCTGTCTAGTGAGCAAACCACTCGAATAGAGGATTTAAAATTCCTACCATCTCATGGATGGCACTTGAGCTTTGATGTTACTTAACTCTAAATGTGAGGGGAGCCACGGGGGCTGCAGCTGCAACAACACTGCAGGCAAATCAGAGTTTTTCTGAAGACTCTTTGCTTAGCTCTCCTTTAAAGAGCTTCTGAACACCTGCAGCTCACATTAACTGCAATTTGTGGAAGCCCAGCTACTCTGGAAATCAGCCCCTGTGCCCACACCGCTAAGTACATTAAAATGAAGCACGCTGGTATTTTAACATCAGCAAGTCACTAATAATCTAAGTAACTAATAATTACGGAAAAACACCTGTATACAGCCTGCCTGAAAGTCTTCTATTAAAGAAGTATGCATGTGCCAAGCAAGCAAATGCCTAACCCTTTCACCACCTCATTTAGCTCAATACACTGTCTGCACATCTGCTTTTTCAAAGAGCTGTTAAACAAATTATATTGTGGTACATCATTTTTTTTTGAAACAACCCACCAATTCAGAACTCACTCCCATCCCTCTGTATAATTTTTGTGCCAGGAAGAGATTGAAATACCAATATAGCCATTTTAGGAGCAATTCACTGTTGCTAAGAGGACATCAACATAACTGGTAGCCAGCAGCAGTCATGGTAGAGATTAATATTTCAATGGATTTTTGTCTAGCTTCATAGTCTACATCGAGGGAACAATAGAAGCTATTTTCTTTTACTGTAAAAATCTCCCATTAGTAATTTAAAGTCATTTAGTCAGTTGAACTGGCATTTGTTCCAAACAGATCCACCAATGAGCTGTTTTACCGCAGTCAATATATCACCATTAGTTTCATTGGGGAAATAAAACATGATTTTCAAAACAGAACACAACCACTCATGTTCGTTATAACAGGTATGTAACTACTCATTTAACAAATGTGTGATCACATAAACTCTAACATACTCAAGACTACTGTGTGTGCAGAGGAACAGTACGGTGCATTCCGACAGCTGTGTACCTGCACATGGCAAATTTTCAAGATTTTGTCATGTAAATGTACATCTTGTAGGTATCCCTAGCTGCAAAGGTTGTTCAGCAATGCATTTTGATACTGCTTTTAAGGACAACACTCTGCAGTTTCAGATTTGTACAGTAAAGCGTTTATTCATTTACCTGAGTTGAAAGCACCTGTGATGTGGTCAGGGGGCAAGAGCCTTCCCCCAGGATTTTTAAGTTTGCTGGTGCCATCCTATCAAGAGTGGACATTAAAGTGCTAAGAGTCACAGACTGCAGAATAAAGTGTTGAACTTGCCTTTTCTTGCACAAAGCGAACATCGTGTGGCTTGACGACATGTGAAAGCTTCTCTTTTAATATAGTCAGTATCTATGATATAAAAACTTCCTGCTTAGTAAATTACTTACACCGCACCCTAGTTGGGCAGCGTTTATTTAAAAATAGGGATTCTTTTTAGAAAAGAAAAAAGAACAAAGAGAAACTTCTTTCTTTTATTAAAAGTAGAAGGATAAAGGAAAAACTGAAAATGCACAAGGTGTCATCTGACATGTGGATGATTCCCCCTTTCATGAACTTAGATCTATAATCTGCAGGTACCTATTCAATATTATTACCACTGAGCTCAAATAGGAGCAATGTAAGTCAGAGTGGGAGGATATGAAGCTGGGAATGTACAAAATCTTCTATTATAAGAAAATTACTACAAACAGGATTATAGGAGCATCTTTTTGTTTCCTTCTCCTGAGATGCTGAGTCTGCTGTTATTATTGTTTCTTTATTTTTTAATTGTCAACTGAAGATTTAACAACCAGACATTTGGTTCAATGAGAAACACACACACACAAAAAAAAAAAAAAAAAAAAAAAATCCATAGTGTATAATATGCCTATTAATGCTATTAATTTGTTAATTTTGGATGGTTTGCAATAAAAGTATTCCGATTTTGAAGTTCTGCTTATTTTTTTCCTGTCGCAGCATGGAAGATTGAAATAAGCAACCACTTCACTAAATTTAAACACAAAATACTTAAAAGGTATGTAAAAAGAAGACATGGCATGATCAAAATTTAAGAAATTGATTTTTTCTCCCTTCTTGATTTTCAGTTCAGAACACTTTTATACTTTTATTACCACCATGGTAGAAATAGTCTCAAGAATACGTATGACTTCAGAGGGCATGGACAGTGCCAGGACAAGACAGGTAGAAAGCTGCACATCCAGCCTTGACAAACTGGTATCACACAATAAAGACCCCCACACCAGAACTGAAGATTTTAGAGGAACTGAATCAAGTCCTTTCAACCTTTCCTTTATATATGAAGGGAACATCATTTTTTAAATGACAGAAAGATTGCTAGTCATCCCGAGACCAACAAGCCACAACAGCAAACTATAGGAAATGCAAACATTGTCTCAACCTGAGCTACAGGAACAAGATAGGGAAGATATCTTCCTCCCTCAACCCTGGTAGACATGACAACTGACCTTAGGAGCTGTATTCCGTTGGACTGCAGACATAGGACACAACCTGGGTGAATGGGATTCTTTACAGGATGAGAAAATGGTTGTTGTTTCCTTCTTTCCCCATGCTAAAATTGTCCCTCCACCATGAAGAAATGCTGCCTCTTGGTCTGATGAGTTAGAAAAGACCAAAAAAAAAAAAGGAAAACAAAGGTGAATTCGTCCTTTCCAGTGTATTATTTTGGATGCAAGATATCGGTATTCAGCCATAGACTGCATCTGATCTAGCAGCCTCAAACCCAATAATTCACTATTGATGCTTCAATCAAAACCTCAGTAAAGAAAGCTCAGGTTTAGCCCAGACCCCAGGTACTCTGTCAATCTGGCATACAAATATGGTGATATACGTCTAGACATTTAACCAGCAAAGATGAGAGATGAAATACCAGGGAGCTGTTTTGAATTTGAACTACCCAACATAATTCAGTTTTAGGTAAAATCATAATTAAATTCTTAATCTTGCTATACACAGCCAACAGCTGAAAGCAATGAAGCAACTCCCATCCCTCCTTCCCAGGGATTTTCACATTAAAATATATAAACTTCTTACGTTTTGAAACATATAAAATTCCAGCTGAGTGGAGTGAGTGGATTATTACACTTTACTGCAGCAAGAACTGCACACAGGAGGTGTCTACAGACTGTATTTTGTGAAGTCTGTCTTCATTCCTCTCTGCCTGTCAACAGCCCAGCATGTTTTGTCACTACAAAAAGGTGGCTAAACATTTTAATAAGAAACAATATTTTCTTTTTCAGTCCTCAGGAGGGAGAGGGAATAGCTGGGTACTTAAAGACTGCAAGTAGGATATGAAGTTATATTACCATTGAAGGATTTCCTAAGTCATAGAATCATAGAATCATAGAATCTTTATGGTTGGAAGGGACCTTTGAGAACATCAACCATACACACACAGAAAAAAACCCTACAATCACTGCCACTAGAGCATGCCCTGAAGTGCCAAATCTACACGTTTCTTAAATACCTCTAGGGATGGTGACTCAACCACCTCCCTGGGCAGGCTGTTCCAGTGCCTGACCACTCTTTCAGTAAAGTCATTCTTCCTAATACCTAACCTAAACCTCCCCTGCCACAACTTCAGACCATTTCCTCTGGTCCTGTCATCATTCACTTGGGAGAAGAGGCCAACACCCATCTCTCTACAACCTCCTTTCAGGTAGTTGTAGAGGGCAATGAGGTCTCCCCTCAGCCTCCTCTTCTCCAAACTAAACATGCCCAGTTCCCTCAGCCTCTCCTCATACGGCTTGGTCTCCAGACCCCTCACCAGCTTGGTAGCTCTCCTCTGGACACGCTCCAGCACTTCAATGTCCCTCTTGTACAGCGGGGCCCAGAACTGAACACAGCACTCGAGGTGAGGCCTCACCGGTGCCGAGGACAGAGGCATGATCACTTCCCTGCTCCTGCTGGCCACGCTATTCCTGATACAAGCCAGGATGCTGTTGGACCTCCTTGGCCACCTGGGCACACTGCTGGCTCATGTTAAGCTGGCCGTCCACCAGCACCCCCAGGTCCTTTTCTGTTGGGCAGCTTTCTAGCCACTCTTCCCGAGCCTGTAGCGTTGCTTGGGTTGTTGTGACTGAAATGCAGGACCCGGCACTTGGCCTTATTAAACGTTATACAATTGGCCTTGGCCCATCCATCCAGCCTGTCCAGGTCCCTCTCTAGAGCCTTCCTACCCTCAAGCAGATCAACACTCCCACCTAGTTTGGTGTCGTCTGCAAACCTACTGAGGGTGCACTCAGTCCCCTCATCCAGATCACTGATAAAGATATTAAACAAAACCGGCCCCAAAACTGAGCCCTGAGGGACACCACTGGTGACCGGCCACCAAGAGGATTTCACCCCATTAATCACAACTCTCTGGGCACGGCCATCCAGCCAGTTTTTAACCCAGCAGAGAATACACTTGTCTATGCTGTGATTCGCCAGCTTCTCCAGGAGAATGCTGTGGGGGACGGTGTCAAAGGCCTTACCAAAGTCCAGATAGACAACGTCCACAGCCTTCCCCACATCCAGAAGGCGGGTCACATGGTCATAGAAAGAGATCAGGTTGCTTAAGCAGGACTTCCCTTTCCTAAACCCCTGCTGGCTGGCCCTGATTCCTTGGCTGCCCCACACTTGCCCTGAGAGCTCACTCAAGATGATCCTCTCTATGATCTTTCCTGGTATCGAGGTCAGGCTGATAGGCCTGTAGTTCCCCAGATCCTCCTTCCGACCCTTCTTGTATATGGGTGTCACATTAGCCACCCTCCAGTCATCTGGTACCTCCCCTGTTGACCAGGATTGTTGATAAATGATGGAGAGAGGCTTGGTGAGCTCTCCCGCCAGCCTGTGGTCAACAGACTACAGGCACTGGAAGACAAGAAACTCCATGGCTGAGGCTGATACTTATTCAAAATATGTTTATTATAGACTGAAAGAAGACATATGCCTACCAACACATGTGCATGCATACACAAAGACACATGCACAAAATTATACACACATGTTTTATGTAAGGTTTTCGACACAGTCTCCCACAGCATCCTCATAGGGAAGCTTAGAAAGTGTGGGTTAAATGTGTGGTTAGACAGTGGGGTGGATTGAAAACTGGCTGAAAGACAGAGCTCAGAGGGTTGCGATTAGGGGTAGAGTCTAGTTGGAGGTCAATGAAGAGTGGTGTTCCCCAGGGGTCAGTACTGGGTCCAGTCCTCTTCAATACATTCGTTAATGACCTGGATGAAGAAATGGAGTGTACCCTCAGCAAGTTTGCCAATAACACAAAGCTGGGGGGGCTGTGCCACCGTACAGCAAGATCTGGGCAGGCTGGAGAGTTGGGCAGAGAGATACCTTATGAAATTCAATAAGGGCAAGTGTAAGGTGCTGCACCTGGGGAGGAATAACCCCATGCACCAGGACAGGTTGGGTGCTGACCTGCTTGAAAGAAGTTCTGTGGAAAAAGACCTGGGAGTCCTGGTGGACAACAGGATGATGATGAGCCAGCAATGTGCCCTTGTGGCCAAGAAGGCCAGTGGCATCCTGGGGTGCATCAAGAAGAGTGTGGCCAGCAGGTCGAGGGAGGACATCCTCCCCCTCTACTCTGCCTTGGTGAGACCGCACCTGGAGTGCTGTGTCCAGTTCTGGGCTCCCTGGTTCAAGAAGGACAGGGAACTGCTGGAGAGAGTCCAGTGGAGGGCTACCAAGATGATTAGGGCACTGGAACATCTCTCTTATGAAGAAAGGCTGAGGGACTTGGGTCTTTTTAGTCTGGAAAAAAAGATGACTGAGGGGGGATCTTATCAGTGCTTATAAATACTTAAAGGGGGGGATGTCAGGAGGGTGGGGCCACAGTCTTTTTTTCATTGGTGCCCAGTGACAGGACAAAAGGTAACAGGCACAAACTTGAACATAGGAAGTTCCATCTCAACATGAGGAGGAACTTCTTTCCTTTGAGGGTGGCAGAGCACTGGAAGAAGCTGCCCAGAGAGGTGGTGGAGTCTCCGTCTCTGGAGACTTTCAAAACCTGCCTGGATGCGTTCCTGTGCAACCTGCTGTAGGTGACTCTGCTCTGTCAGGGGGGTTGGACTTGATGATCTCCAGAGGTCCCTTCCAACTCCTATCATTCTGTGATTCTGTTGAGTTATATAATGTAAATGCAGGACAATTCTTTATTTAATTTCCATGCTTGTTTCTTGGATGATGATATTGAATGGGAAAATCTAAATGTCTAGAAGACCATATTCCTCTTGTTTGTGAGTGTGGCTAGCAAACCCCTCCTCAGGCCTGATAATAGTAGGGTTTTTTTTTTTTTTTTTTATTTGAGCACATCCTCTGCTACAGTGTCTGAAAATACCCCGAGTGCTTATTCAAAACACAGAGAGATGGTGAATGAAGACTTGTACAAGCATGCCAAGTGCATGTCGATGCTGAAAAGCAGACCTTGCAGTTCTAAGAGTGGTTTTTTGCTATTTGTGCTGAAAATGCTTCAGATTGCAGCCAGTCGCCATGCTGTTGTCTCATCTCTCACTTCACTGAGCTTTAGTGCTTGCCACTGAGGGAGCACCCTTTTAAATTGCTGCCTCAAATCCAAAACCAAAAAGGGCACCATCAAGTTAATTGATCCTGACAAAAATTAACAATACTGAAACAAGTTACAGAAGCAAAACCAGTCAGAAATCAAAGCACGTCTCTACTCAAGCCTGGCTTCTGCAGCAAGTCTAGTCAGAACAGCATTCACTGCCTTTCTCTTACAAGAATTGCTCAAAACCAGCAGAAATCTCACAACAATAGTGATTGCTGTTCCAGAACCACAAAGGAATTTTCTGGGTTTTGATTTTATTTTTTTTTAATTTTTCAATTTAGTTGCTGTTAATAGGTATTTGTGTCACTATCTGAAATAGAG
Source organism: Alca torda (assembly GCA_008658365.1). Classification (NCBI taxonomy): domain Eukaryota; kingdom Metazoa; phylum Chordata; class Aves; order Charadriiformes; family Alcidae; genus Alca; species Alca torda. The sequence goes on from CM018077.1 coordinate 158,754,812, forward strand.
GAATAATATTAAAAGAACATATTTCTTACAGACAGAACAGTGAGACTTAATGTCAGCCGTTTGCTGCTTCTGCAAGGTCACTTTGTGGCTCTCCACTGAAAAATTCCTCTCTTCACACATAATAGCTTTTATTCCACAGAGTTCAAACAGATCAGAAGAGCTGTCTAACAAACTATGTTTTTCATCATCATTAGATGATCTCCAAGGTGTCGTGTAGCTGTTTGATGCTATTGACGACTAAAATATTTCAGCTATTCTTGGACAGAAGATAAGATATATATGCATGGGGTTGGTTGCCTGATGTCTCTGAAGATACATGTGTCACTATTCTGTATACTTTGGAGTTCCTAAGGTTTATGTACAGAAATATCACATTTTCATAACTCAGCTGAGAAGAAATGAAATTAATATTGGTCCCTTGCCTGTCAGCATAGAGTGGATTTTCATATATAGCCAGGGTTAACTACTGGCACCCTTGGATGTTGCTAAAAACTCAGAAAGAATTAAATAGCCAAATTTCCAACCAAAGGGAACTACATAAAGGCTTAAAACTCCTATGAACTCTAAAAGAATTTTCCTCTGTCTATGAGTTTCACCTCTGTTTTCCTCATAGTTGCTTCAGCCAGTGCAAATGGTCAAGAGACAGAGTCACTGTAAGCATCACTTTATTCACTAAACATTAGTGAATATTCCATTCACTAAACATTTTGATGAAATTACCTGATCTAGTTAGCTCTCAGATCTCTTCACTGTTTGCTTCTTGGCTGGATCCACAGCAAACATGGTCAGCTCTGCCCTGTATCCTTTCAAAAGTTCATTTCACAGTCCCACTCTTGCACAGACATTCGTTCAATACAGAATAACCTGGCATCCTGCTCTCATCTCAAGGTGGAAGAATGATTCAATGAACACTGTGCAACCTTGTGATACAAGAAATCGGAATTCTTTTCTGTGTTGTGACACATTTTATAGTTGACTTTGGATGAGTCATTTAGTTTCTTTATGTTTCTACTCCCTTTATGAAAAAGAAAAAAATCAACAGCACAAAAACAAACCAACCAACCAAACAAAAAACCCCCGAACCCACAGAATAAATAGCACTCACTTGGCTCAAAGACTACAGTGAAATGCTTGGGCATGAGAGCTACAGAAAAGTGCTTCACATAGTCTTTTTCTCATACTACAAACATTTTCTCCTCCAACACACCAGGCAATTGGTGCTCCAGCAGCTTGCTGGTATTGAACCTCTTTCCACAAATGCCCACCAACCACTCCTGCTTCTTGCTGTAAGTGTTTTCTTTAGCTCATATTTAACCAGACAGCTTTGAAATTGGCTGAAGGGCTTAGACAATGACTACCAACCTGCGTGTATCCCTACTGCAGTCTCATGATTTTTTTTCCCAGACCTGAAAACTCCCCTTGAATACTTTTGAAACTCTTTTGCATAGCATTGATTACAGCAGACAATGGGAGTCTTTCAAAATCTTTAGTGCTTCAATCCACTATCATCTCTTTTTTAATCCTTGGTGAAATATACACAGAACTTTGCATACAGCATGACTGTTTAGGGGAGTGACTAGGACCTGATCAGTTTATCACTTCAGAGACAGATCTACACTGGGATCTTCATGCTACCTTCTGCTACAGTTGCAGTTTTTAAATAGCTTCTGTCTGACAGTGCAGCCAAATAGCAAAGAATTTTACAAAAAAAAAAAAAAAAAAAAAAAAAAAAAGAAGAAGAAAGAGAAAAAGATTCTAAATAAACAGTGGAACATAATTTTAAAGGTTAAATGTGGTAATTTTTACTGAAGTCAGTCAGGACAGAACGGATTAATTCTGCACTGGTCTATATCCATACAACTTTACCAGATCTGGTGTGAAGGGAAGAAGGGCAGAACTTGATTTTTTGAAAGACAGGGAACTGAGAGTGCCTTATGAAGAAGGCAGGTTCCCCCAGGGTCAGTGTCTCTGGTAACAATACACAATGAGTTTGAGCAGCAGTAGTTTCAATAAAGGGTCACAATCTGCATTCCCATTAAGTGCTTTCAGCTATAAAAATGCATCAGCCTCCCAAAAAAAAAGTCTGAACGTGCACGTGCAGTGATGAAGCTGTAATGAGCTTTACGTGTAACAGAGTAGGATCTATATTAAAACAGTGTCCCTGTCCCAGGAAAGCTATGGTTCTCCAGTGTGGTATATCCAAGTCATCTGAGGACTTCAGGAATTGCTTCTTTGTAACGTATTACAGGCTAAGTCAGTTGGGGTTGTTCAGCCTGGAGAAGAGAAGACTCTGGGAAGACTTTATAGGGGCCTTCCAGTATCTGAAGGGGGCCTACAAGACAGCTGAAGAGGGACTTTTTACAAGGGCACGTAGTGATAGGACAAGGGGTAATAGCTTCAAACTGGAACAGGGTAGACTTAGATTAGACATCAGGAAGAAATTTTTCACTCTGAGGGTGGTGAGACTCCGGAACAGATTGCCCTGAGAAGTTGTGGATGCCCTGTCCCTGGAGGTGTTCAAGGCCAGGCTGGATGGGGCTTTGAGCAGCCTGGTCTAGTGGGAGGTGTCCCTGCCCAGGGCAGGGGGGTTGGAACTAGATGATCTGTAATGTCCCTTCCAACCTAAATCATTCTATGATTCTATGAATCTATGAACATCTCAGTGAAGTATCACAGATTAAAGAGGCTTCGGTAAACAGAGACTCACAGGAATATTACTTGGATCAAGTGATGCAAAACATGGGTACCACACTGCTGAAAAACAACAACACAAGGGGACACAGGGAGATGTGGGACAAGGTAGTCATGATATGACCATTGGTCACGCCATGCTATTAAGATTACATGGAATACTCACAAAATAGTGTTGAATAGCGTTGAAAGTGAACGTGGAAGACACACTCAATAACAACACTGACACAAAGTGAAAGAGGTGACAATCAAGCATGTACTACCACGCAATGATGGAGAATATTTAAAGAATCTCTTCATATGGTATTTGGCTCCATATTTGGACATACAAATCTAGGTGTCTACATGTGCACCTGGGTACTCCCCATTGCAGACAATAGAATTGGTGGAACCTGGAGTCCAGTTCACTCTAAAAGAGGAAAATCAGAATTGCAGCCTGTCAGCTGAGTTGATTGTTTCTAAGATTCTCATTATTTCCAAGAAGTTTAATAGTTCTGGAACTCTTTTTAAAACCCTTCATTTTTCCAGTAACCTATTTGAAATCAGAATAAAGTATTCCAGTAGCGGTCACTGAGCCTCAGTGAAGATTTATGCTTCCTTCCCATTGGTAATGGTAGTCTGCCTCACACAAAGTCCAATAGAATACAAAGCCACATAGTAAAGCCTGGATCTTTATATGTGAAAATATTTGGCTATTTTTTATTATTATTAACTTAATTCCTGAATGTATGCTAACATTACATCAAAAAAGTTAGCAGGTAAAGTGCTTTTAAAGTTACATAAATCACAAGTCATATTTGTTAACTTAGCTGACCCTAATATGGTAATTAACATAGAATTAATCTCTCTTGAAGAGATATGAAACATATGAAATCAAGACAATCTGGAATCCAGCCCAGCAAAAGGGTTATATAAAGAGGATGTACTGAACAAATTTAGTCAACAACTTTGCACTAATCTTTTAAAATAAGGTTCTAAATGCTAAATTTTAAAGTCCTAGAATAAACAAAAAAACTTGAGGACTTTATTCCTAGCCCCATGAAGCAGAATCTTAATTACATCTTCAGGATGAGATAACTTCATATGTATAAGCACTGTTCACAGGTTAGCCATCCTTATTGCTAGAGGGCTTTGTCAGCTAGGAAGATCCATTCTTTTAAATAAAAATAATTAAAAAACACCAACCCAGACAGATACTGTCAATCTTATTGTAATGGCAAGGAATAGATCTGGCAAGAGCATCTAGTGGCCAAATCATTGACTCAGTCTCTCTAGCAAAACCTCCAGCTAGAAACTGGAGAAGAGACATGCTATTGGAAAAAGAGATGCAGAGCCTGGTTTTTTTAAATGAAAACAACACAATGTTCCAAGGAAGTGGAATACATTCGTCAAGAAATGAGAGCAATGAACAAAAGAAGAAGGTTTTAGGAGAGAAAGAGTCCTCTATAGGAGGAGCCACAGCCTCACACAGGGAACCTGTAATCTCAAAGCAATGAAAACTAAGCATGTAATTGTGAGTCTCCACCCTCCATAACTTACAGGTACTTTTTTTGTCAGGGAAGAGGGCTCATCACTTGTTCCTTTGCAAACTTTGGATCTTCAGTTTCTTTGAGGCTCTAAAACGTTGAAGTGTGATCCTGAGATGAGCATAAACAAGCTATGGAGGAAATTTAAATGAAGATAAAGTCTAAAGGTATCGCGTTGCAGGACTGTATGCAAGAAGAATGCAATTGTGTGCGCAGCATCAAATTGACAGGGCACCATCCAAACTCAAACAGGAATGTATTGCTTTCTCCAATGCCTCCGAGGTCAAATGGACATAGAGGAAATCTATGTCTCTCAAGAGACGTATGGTTGCATCTTTCACAAGGCAACCAGTGATTTCTAATCCTCCCCTTTTGTTAACCCAAATCTGCATGGACCCATTAGACAACACAGACAGGAAGCATAAGAAAGCAATTAGAGAAGCTGCTTTTTCATGCCAACAGTCTAAATACACTCCCATCATCACTCACAAAGGCTAAACACACACCTCAGTCCCAAAAAAGTCTAAGCAAAGTTGTAAAAGGAAGCCCTAAAGATGTCTAAATATGATAAGTACATTTAAATAGGCACATCTGCATTTTAAAAATTGTAGACTTTGTAAAGGGGGCACAGAAATCGGAGCTTTATTAGGCACTGAACAATTCCCATGTCATTCACATCTCTTCTTTGCCCTCAGCAAACAACTCTTCCCCTTGCCTGTTTGTAGAGCCTTGGCACTAGGGGTCCATCATTCCCAGCACTTAGCTCTCGAGGCTCTGACAGCCGAACATATTTAGTCTTATAAATAGAAAAACATTTGCGTCAGCCACTACACTATGTTAATTCCCTAAATTGCCATATTTTCATTACTCGTTATAAAACATCCCTTTTTCCCCCTCATCAGGGAATGATCTCTTGTGTAAAGGAGATAAATGTGGTTAACAGTCTAATTAATTCTCACGTTAGATCATATTTTCTTAGAAGGAAGTAATTAAATTTGTAGAAGCCAAAGAAAGAATATCAATGAAATGGAAGTTCCCCTTTCCCCAAAAAATGCAGTTCAGATTTTCTGTCCACTTACAATCCCTCTAATTGGAATACTTCAGGCATTATTCCTTTCATCCGTAACATTTCCATTCCCATTTCTCAGGATGAGCTTGCAAAGATGACAGTTCTCTGCCTGTTAAGCCACATTCCCACCACAGTGGATGCCCATATGAACAGAAGGAGATTCTTTGCTCCCATGACTGGACAAACTTCCCTTCGCTCTTCCTGTTCTCCCCAAGTCGTCTGCCACAATACAGGAATTATACTGTAGCACTGAATAACCTTTGCAGTGAAAGTGCTCATAAGGGGTGGTCTCAGCGTCCCCACTTAGCAAGAATTTCTTTGAATTTTCCACCGTACATAACCTAGTCTTATAACCGGTATTACTATTCTCCTTTACTGGAGGACCAGATAATCAGATAACTATCAGGATATTTCACAGGGCAATGAAGCAGCAATTAATTTGTTAATAATTGTGCAGTGTTTTGAAGAGGTAAATAGCTGTAAGTGCTGGGTACTATAATTAAGAAATTGCTAGATGCAGATTAACTGAAAAATAAAATTTCATATCTGGAATTGCTACAGAGCTATTCGCCCTCCATCTGTGGGTATTGTTCTTGCAGCAGCTATTGATTGCACAGCAGTAAACTTGAGAAGGCTTAATTCTGAAAAAATAACAGGTGAAGTGCTGGTCTTGTTCAAGCCAATAAACACCTTGCCCTGACTTTGGAGGGTCCCTGTCTTGAGAAACTATATTTCGTGCTGATATTTTTCTAGTTTAGGCACCAGCAGGCCATTCTAGGTCAGCAGATTTATTTCTCAAGAAGCCACTTTATCTGCACACAATGATTGACTGGACTCATTGGCTGTGTCCATCTCAGGTGCTTTAGCATCATTGCAGGGGGAAGGCAGGTATGAAGAAAAACCTTCTCTGCTTCCATGCCTGGAGATCAGTTTCAACAGTTTAAAATACCCAGAAATAGCGGAAACCTTTTAAATTTTCATTGTGCTCATAAGTGGCAGCGAATATACTCATATTGTAAATCAGACTTAATTTTTGCTTCAAAGCAGCCCCTGAACTCTTTACTTTGTCTCATATTCACCAATATCATTAGAGTCACTTTGGCAATTAATTGGCCACAAAGTGCTGCCACCTCGTTCTGCATCGATCAACAGAGGACAGTGACCTGCAGTAAGGAGTGACTTGGGCAGCGATCAGCCTGGCTCACCACAGGGTCATTAACGATTTGCATCACTGATGGAGGAAGAACAGCATTACTGTAGTTCAGACACTGTAAAAAAGATATAAGGGAATTATCTATTGTAGTCTATTGGGTTGAGCAATCCCAAATGAATTAATCTATTCTTTATGTGAAACCAGAGAGCTCAACTAAAATGTTGTCCCTCTACACAAGAAATCAAGTAAAATCATTCTTCCACTAATGAAAAAAATACTGAATTAAAGGCACTATGACTTGCCTTATGTGAGCTCTTCCAGCACAACGTCCAAATACTGGTCTCACTGGTTGTATATGGAGGATTTCTACAGTGAACTTGTTTACAACACCTAAGAAAACAAAATCTGCTTTTCCAGACAAAACTTGATACTGAAGTCAACCTGGGTGCATACCGACTCAAGTCCACTTGCAGCCTCGACTGATTTTGGAGGCACAACACCCAGGGTAGAGAGAGTGCAGGTTAATAGTGCAAACCCATGCCTAAACCCAAGCAAGCAAATCTTGAGGGGATTACGCTTTTCTACCCACAGTACACTCTAAATCACTCTTCTTTCTTTTGTGATATTTCTTCATGTTGTCTGTCAAATACTGAGTTGGAATCACTGGATTGATTGCTCCCAAAACATGTTTCCTCACATTTCTAGTAAAATTAAACAAATTTAAGCAACAGCCCTGTTTGCTTTCAAAAACATGCACAGATCTACTATTTTATTTGATTTTGTGGTAGTCAAAAAGATCTGCAGCCTCTCCCCAATCCCCAAAATAAATCATTGAACTGAAAAACAGCATTTGAGGCATTATGGGTGAACAGTCACTTCTGGTAATACAAGCATGGGGAGCTCAGCCACAGAGCTTGGCTACATGGAAACCCAAGACTCTCCAGGGCTTGTTACAACAGTAGGAACTTGCTAAGAAATTTCCAGCTCACATGCAGTTAGTTAGTTTAGGCAAAAAACAGGTTTGCTCAGCAGAAGCTTTCTTTGTGTTGGGAGAAAGCCACAAACACCTAGGAAAATAAAATGAAACAAAACAATCCTTTGCATAAAGAGGTTCACCCACATGAGACTGAAAAAACACTCCAAAATACAAAGAAAAATTCACCATTCCTCATTTTTTGGTCAGGTATCATGTGATAAAATGGACTACCTTGAACAGACTCTGATGAGGCAGCATCTCAACAAAACACAACTTAAACCTATGCCACAGCATCTTTGGGGACACAGAGTGCAATGTTCTGCAGGAAAGCAGCAGCATGAAGAAGCCATTTTTCACATTGCAGATGCCCAAATAAAACAGAAGAAACTGGATTGTGCAAGTTCCCCACAGCTTTACAAAGACAGTCTCATACTGCTGAAGGTATCCTACGTTTCTTTTTCAGTTTTGCACTGGAAGTTTCTTGCCTCAGTGCATTACAAAGACAGTAGACTGTTTTAAAGCTACATATGTTCATGTTCGTGTTGTCGTTCCAAGAGAGAATTCTCATCATCAGCTTCACTTGGTAAAGCTTGTTAGCATTTCGGTGTCTTAACCAGTCTAATTAAGGCTGCTTTTTCCTTAGCAGAAAGATTACAATTAAAAAAAAAAAAAAAAAAAAAAAAAAAAAAATCATTTAGCACCTATGCTCCACCTCCAAATTTTTGTATAGTTTTGAGAAACATACAATGCTGTGTAGCAGTTAATGAATTTGGACAACCTGGGGGGATTGCAGGTGAAATACTGGCTGAAGCACAAAGAAAGATAATAAATTATCTACACTGCTACAAAATACAACAAGGTATTGTGTCCATCTTTCTTCCTCTGAAACTCTTACCACCACATCTCTAGGTGTTCAAAGACAAACCTGCAGATCTAAAAATAAACAGATCCATGACAGTGAATAAGTGATTCCTCTTCTCCATTTGACACCAATTGTAGTAATGAAACCTTCGTTGAAAAATAAACAAGCTACATAATTAGTCTGCTATCCCGAGTCTCTTATATTCCTCATTTCAAGGAACATCAATCACGCACATCCCACATTACCTCCACTCCACTCAGGCACAGCGTCCTTCTTACTGCTACCACAGAGCATTAATTCTGTTAGAAATGCCAAATCACATAAGCAAAGTGATACAGAACATTGTTTACAACACTGTAAGGAATCCCATAATGTTTTATATTTCCTGCCTAAATTATATATATGTTTCCACTTCACATCTGAGCCTTGGCAGACTCAGAATTATGCTTAGCAGCTCAGTTAAAAGATTAGTTCACACTCTCACAAGATGCTCCTGTAACTCCAAGTGAACCAGTCAGGTGTTGGGAGATAGATTCCAGTTCACAACCACAGAAGTCAAGGAACACAGCGCACTTTATAAAACCTGACTATTAAAGGGTATCAGGGAGGAATGGAAAGATGTAATCTCAAACCTTAAGGGAACGCACACCATTTAGCTATCACCGTCTCCTGGCTGGCTTGCTGACTGATGACAAGAGCTGCAGATGGAAACGGTGGGAGGGAGTTAAATGGAAAGCTGTCCAGCTCTTACACTTTCCAGACTGCCAACAGCTCTTCTCTGTTACTTTTTATGAAGCTTTTTGAGTTTCCCTGGGAAGAATTGTTCATAGCTTTAATTACTCTAAATTTCTAAGAAACAGCATTGAAACAGAAAACAAAGACACCGGAGTTGTTCTCTGCTCCTAAATTCAGTAAGGACCAAGTCATTGACTCCCACCAGCTCACAGGGAGAGCTGTTTATCTCCGCCAGAGAGCAATGCCAACAGGTCAGCACAATTTAGGGACAGCTTTATTCAGGGCCTGGCTGTCCAAACCTCAGTTATGAACCAGAAGGGCCCATCTTTTTACAAGACCCACACGCTTCCAAACTGATGCCTGTTTCTTTGAAGTCCTCCAGTGATGTTTTGTCCCAGGCTGAAACTCAACAATTCCCTCAGATCAGCCTGTACATCTGCGGATATCTCACTAGAGATAGATTTTAAATATGAGATTGTTTCTCTTCCTTACCCTTTCCCCTCCTATCCTGAAAAGCCAGTTATGTGCAAACCAAGCTGAAAAGAGAGTAATAAGGTTTGACAGAGATCCGAAGCCTAAGATAATATCTCACCAAGGCATTAAGTCTCCCGAGCCTTTTGTAATAAATAAATGGCATACTGTAAAACACAAATGAGCATCACTGCGGCTGTGATTTCATTGTCCCGATGGGGGACCTGTGCCTGGCATGAGGCCAGCTACGTAATTCAATACTGGGAGCGAGCGCACAAATGGACCTCGGGAGGAGGATCGATTTTAATGTAATCCCATCTACTAATCAAAAGAGACTGAGGGATTAACGTTCACTAGGAAATGTCTCCTCAAAGTTGTCATAGCTTATTGATAAAGATAGCTTTGTTTTAATTAAGATACAAAATGCCAATTCCAGGTCTAATTTTAGCTGCAAATATTATTATAGATGATGCCTCTGGCTGAATTGTTTTAATCTTCCCTGGAATGTTTTTTTTTTTTAACTATATTGGTCAGTTTTAATTGTTTTTTCATACTGCAAGGAGACGACATTCTCATACTGTCTTCACCCTCCAGGCATGAGTTGTCCATAGTTGCTTATTTTCCCAATATGAAATGCATTGTTGGCCCCATGCTAAACCTAACTCATGACTCTCCATCCACCATTGTCTATCCACCTGCAAGACTCTATCCAGCTTTACATATCCTATGACATGCCGAAAGCAGCAAGCCAACATGCATACCTCAAAAGGCCAGGTGACATCTCAAAAACCCCGTGCCCCAAAAGGTGAGTGCATTATCTTCTCAGAGAGAGCAGAAAACACTGTACCTGGTCTAGGATGGGTGAGATTTCCAAGATAAGCAACACTAACTTGCTTAAGACTGCATCCAATGGCAAAGCACAAGACACGTATCTTCTGAGCCCTGTGCCCCACCCTCCCCATAACTCTTCAACATTACCATCTGTAAACACTAATCCTGTAAATCCCTCTGGCTGTACTTATCTTTCAAAAATACAAATCGTACAAACAGCCATTTTCAGTGGAACACAGCAACCTGATGCACTTTTATGACTCACAAGAAGCTTTATCTATCAGTGGGGCAGTGCTTGCAGAAGATGTCCACACAGATAGTGCTTCCCCCTGCATCTCGGAAAGAAACTACAGGCCAAGGCTTAGCTTCAGTGGGCTGACAAACTTCCTCTGATCTAGCACTGTAACACACAAACAGCAGTTAAGTTGAGCAGCGATACGTGGAAAGGCAGGGTGTTTTGCTGCAGTGAGGTGTACAAAATCATTTCCCCCTGTTTCCTTCATTATGGGTTTTCCTCACAAAAAAAAAAAAAAAAAAAGCTTCAGAGTTTTGCTGCAAATGAAACACAACACATCTTAGCCTCTGCAAGATCCTGGGGGGAAGCGAGGACCCTCTGACATAATTTCACCAAATCTTGGGCTCAGACGCAGGTTCAGAACTGACTTTTGCACCTGGAGCCTCTGTCTAACAGGCCATGGATGCAGATCGCTGAATCACATTGATCTTAGAGACTGGAACTTGAATGGGTTTTCTGATTTGACTCAAACCACAGTACATCCCTATTCCAAATGTTGCTGTTCAAGGAGTCAGACCAAGGCACAGATACTAAATCCTACACCACCTGTGCTAAAATACATAGCCTCACAGCCTGACCAATCCTCTGCTGATGTCCTACTTCCACCGCTTGCATGGGTTGCTTTCAAGGTGTGATTTAACTTAATAGCTCAGGCTTTCCTTCTTCGACAAGCACTCGGGTGCCTCCACCTCCCTGCTGCAGAGTTGTCACTCTAAACTCACCCCTGCTCATTTCCCAGGCCTGCTGATCGCTCTTTTTTCATACCTTGCCAGTAGAAAGTGAAGGGCCTGTTCCCCTCCCACCCACTTATTTGCAATCAGCTGGTGCAACTCTGACTCATCCACTTCTCATACAGACTTCAGAGACCTGCTCAAGGAGTTTATTAGCTGATCTCACAGTAGCTGTAGCCTTCGTAATTAGTTGTGACCATTTAGAGAGGAATAATTTTAAAGACTGCCATTTTCTTTCTCTTCTTTCCCTGGGTTAGAAGAGGATGGGGTCCTTCCAGAAGACAGATGGCAGCAGAGGTAAGAACATGGTCCTACCTGGGAAAACTACTCCCCTCCACAGGACAGGGGGTCTGGGTGGTTAGAACTCTATAGAAGAAAGAGAGATGGGAAAGAAAGCCCACTTCCTATGGAAAGATGCTGAGATTTTTTGAGAAACAGAGATCGGTTATAGGTTGAAAGGAAAGGGAATGAAGGTATGGAGAGAGAAGCCAGTGAATGAAAGGAAGAACATGGATGATCCAGCTTTTTTTTTAACAGAAAATACAGCAATCGCACCTAAGATAAAGGAGCTACAGATATCAGTAAAGATATGATATTTATTGCCGCATCACTTCAATTATTTTCAGGGATCTGTTCAACCCTTAGAGTTGAACAAACTTCTGGGATGCAGAACTCGCGTTCTGCTTCCCAAAGACCAGGCCAAAGGAGGGAAGGAGGTGAGCATCTCTTATGAGACAAAGAAGGACAAGGATAGACCCACCTCAAGATCACCGTTCCCAAACTGGAAAAAAGGGGAGAAGAAAGAGATTTAATTTTGAGGGTAAGAGAGGGAGGAAAGGGAGGAGCTACCCTCCAAAATCAGATTCAGGTCAAGCACAGCTCCCTACCTTGGCTAATGGGCAGAAGGACAAAAGGGAAAGCAAATACCTGGGGGCCATGACCTAGCAGTCAGCACGGTGGTTTGCTGGGCTTAACAATGAGATGAAACAGAACTGTGGAAGATTCCCGTGCAGGGACAACAGAGATGAGGAGAGAGTAGATGTGGGCAAGTCAGCAGGAGGCAATGGTCAACACGCATCCATGAAACTGGAGATGAACAGGCCAACCTTATTACGTGCTGAAGCACCACTGAAGTCAGGACCTGGTCCACTCAGACAACTGTCAGTCTGACCTGTCAGTCTGACCTCGGTAGCAGGGAAGGTCATGGAGCAGATTATCTTGAGTGCCATTACAAGTCATATAATGGACAAGCAGGGGATCAGGCCTAGTCAGCATGGGTTTACAAAAGGCAGGTCCTGCCTGATGAACCTGATCTCCTTCTATGACAAGATGACCCGATTATTGGATGAGGGAAAGGCTGTGGACATTGTCTACTTAGACTTTTGAAAAGCATTTGACACTGTCCCCCATAGAATTCTCATGGAAAAAGTGGCAGCTCATGGCCTGGATGAGCATATGATCTGCTGGATCAAGCAATGGTTGGCTGGATGGTTCCAAAGAGTGGTGGTCAATGGAGTTAAATCCAGCTGGCAGCCGGTCACAAGTGGTGTCCCTCAGGGCTCGGTGTTGGGACCATTTCTGTTTAACATCTTTATTGATGACCTTGATAAGGACATAGAGTGTATCATCAGTAAGTTTGCAGATGACACGAAGCTAAGCGGGAGTGTTGATCTACATGAGGATAGGGAGGCTCTACAGAGAGACTTGGATAGATTGGACCGATGGGCCAATGCTAATGGAATGTGCTTCAACAAGGCCAAGTGCCAGGTCTTGCACTTGGGCCACAACAACCCCATGCAGGCTTGGGGAAGTGTGGCTGGAGAGCTGCCTGGCAGAAAAGGACCTGGGGGTTCTAATTGACAAGCGGCTGAACATGAGCCAGCAATGTTCCCAGGTGGCCAAGAAAGCCAATGGCATCCTGGCTTGTATTAGAAATAGTGCGACCAGCAGAAGTAGGGAGGTGATTGTCCCCCTGTACTCAGCACTGGTGGGGCCACACCTTGAGTATTGTGTCTAGTTTTGGGCACCTCAATATGAGAGAGATATCGAGGTGCTGGAGCGAGTGCAGAGGAGGGCAACGAAGCTGGTGAAGGGCCTGCAGAATAAATCTTATGAGGAGCGATTGAAGGAGCTGGGACTGTTTAGTTTGAGGAAGAGGAGGCTGAGGGGAGACCTCATCACTGTCTACAACTACTTGAAAGGACACTGTAGAGAGGTTGGTGCTGGTCTCTTCTCACAGGTAATTAGCGATAGAACAAGAGGGAATGGGTTCAAGATGCAGCAGGGTAGGTTTAGGCTGGACATTAGGAAAGAATTCTTCACAGAAAGAGTGGTGAGACACTGGAATAGGCTGCCCAGGGAGGTGGTGGAGTCACCATCCTTGAATGTGTTTAAGACTCATTTAGATGTGGTGTTAAGGGATATGGTGTAAGGGAGAACTTTGTAGAGTGGGGTTGATGGTTGGACTCGATGATCCCAAGGGTCTTTTCCAACCTAAATGATTCTATGATTCTATGATTCTATGCCTGTGCAGATCAGCATGAAGCAGTAATGGCACAACACAACTGCGGGGAAGTGGCAATGAGCGGATTTCCCTTGTTTCTGCAGCAACCTGCGGTATGGGGACATGGAGATAAGAATGCGCTCAAGCATTACGAGAAGTCCATTGTATTGAGAGCTATTTTACATAACTCTTCCTCCATCGTTCATGTGACCTAGGGGAGGTCATAGAAGATGCTGGCAAAGTAGGGGAAAAGAGGGGGGACAAGCTGTGAAGGGGTGTTTCTAAGATGGGAGAAAAAAAAGAAAGAAAAATGCCTACTGGAGTTTTGCTACCTTTAGCTTTCCTGTTTTAAACATGCCATCATGAACACTGCGGTTTTTAACAGCTGCCTTTTACAATCACAGCTACACGATAATGGCAAATATTAAATCCCACTATGGCACAATGGGGATTTTTCTTGAGAAAGACACGTAATGTTCCCATCTACTGTGGTAAAGCAGATGGGTCTCCTCTGAGCCCTGAAGAAGAGATTGCTAATAATCAATTTATTATAGGGCAACTTCACCATGCAGGTGAAAGAGAAAAAAACTCTTTTCAGTTTTATTTTCTGTTGTCACAAACATCTTATTTCTGTCTGTATGCTGAGCCTTGGAATTTTGCACTGCCTTTATATTTCCTCTCCTCCATTTTTGGTATAGAGTTCTCCATTCTTATTTTCTACCCATTGAACAAATGTAATTCTCATTTTTACAAAAAAAAAAAAAAAAAAAAAAGGTGCTGAGAAAGTTAATTAGCAGGTTTGTTTTTTTTATTTAAAAAATGTCTTGCATAACACAGTATGCAGCACCAAAACCAAGCTTTCTGAATGTTTTTAGCAAGGAAGGCACTACTGTGACATTTAAAAGCAAAGCAAAATACAGACATCATTCTATGTACTAAAGTTTAGTGTTATGTGCACAATGACCTAAAAATTTTAGCACTGAAAAAAATAAAAAAATAAACTACAAACATGTCTCCATATGGATATGGGTTTAGGAACCAAGAAATAGATGTCGGAGTTCACCCTTTGACTTCAGAGTACTGGAGGCAAATCTGTCACGCAGATACACAATAGCAAGACCAATGACAGAGGTTTCGATGAAAAGTAAAAATAATCCTGTAATGACAAGCTAGGCAAACTCTGCCTATGAGACAAACTGGCAAGACTGGATGGGTGGTCTGCGATATGGGTAGGAAATGGGCTAACAGGCTGCACTCAGAGGGTGGTGATCAATGGTTTTTACCCAGGCTGGCAGCCTGTCACAAATGGGATCAGCCAGGGATCTATATGGGGCCTCCACGCTGTTCAACATCTTCATAAATGGTCAAGATGATGGGATTGAAAAGCACCCTCACCACGTTTGTTGATAACGCTAAACTGACTAATGAGGAGGACGCATCGGAAGGTAGAACCGTCTTACAGAGAGACCTGGGCAGGTTGGAACAGTGGGCAAGCAACAACTGTATGAAGTTTAATAAAGTACAAAGTCCTCCTCCTGGGATGACCTAACCAAAGAGCCCCATGCAGGCCAGACCTGTGTGGCTGGGGAGCAGCCTTGCTGAAAGGGACCTGGTGATCTTGGTAGATAACCAGATGAGCAATAGTCAGCAATGTGCTCCTGCAGCAAAAAAAAAGGCAAATTGGACCTTGGACTGCATCCACAGTGGTTTTATTAGCAGAGACAGATGTGATCGTCCCACTACTCAGCACTTGTCCAGCCACATTTGGAGTACTGTGTGCAGCTCTGGTGCCCACTATTCAAGAAAGACACGGACAGACCAGAGTGAGTCCAAAGCAGGGCCACAAAGATGATCAAAGCAGGGCTGGATCACCTGCCTTATGAGGGAAGACTGAAGGAGGATTCTTCTCCCTTGAGAAAAGCAGGGTCAGGGGAGATCTCATCCCAGTATTCCCATACTGGGCACACAAAGAGGATGGAGGCTCTCTCTTCACGAGGAGCTACATGGAGAGGACAATTACATTTGTCCATTACAATTTGCACTGGGAGAGTTGTCATTTCTGTTTATGAATTTTTTTACTGTGAGAACAATCAGCCGCTGGAACAACCTCCTTATGGACATGGTAGAGTCCCCATCACTGGAGGTGTTCAAGATGCAACTGGACAGGCTGCTAGTTGATCCCATCTCAGCTCCCACAAAACATTGGACCAGACGATCCCTTCCAATCTGGGCTGCTCTGTGATTCTATGGTAGTGAAAAGTTATATTTTCCAGTGTGCAGGTTTTGTTATAATTTCCCTCAGATATTGCTTGATACAAAAATGAATCTGATGGGAATTTTTCCATTTTTTTCAGCCTCTGTGTCAGCACCTGGGAGATTTTAAACTCATCCTGTAACTGCAGATGTTTTCATTGGCTGTAAAAATGAGTAATACTTTTCCCCCTCTCCCCCATTTTCTTTCTTTAAATTCTTCTAAGCCTTGACCTCTGTTTTTTGGGGGTTTTTTTGGTTTTTTTTGGTTTTTTTTTCTTAGTTAGTTGGGGTTTTTGCAGGCTTCATGGCTTAAAAATGTTTTTTAATTGACATTCAGTGTTTTCACTTTCACAGAATGCTATCTTCCTCTTACATTTTGGACAATAAAAGAGACAAATATAAATTGTTTCACCTTTTATTATTCTAGGTACTCACCAGTTAGCTCTGCAGAGCACTACAGCACCTAGCCTGGTATATAAGTTACCTTGCTGATATCAAAACCAGGGGTGAAAACCCTTCCCCATCCAAGGAGAAGTTTTTCCATTAACTTCCCAGGAGCTGAGAACATCAGTACCTGGCCAAGTGTTTCTGAAACCTCCTACTTATGATGTGGACTCCATAGGAGACAATGACTAGATTAAAATGCACTATGTTAGGAGATGCCATAATTCTGGTAAAAGACTGCAATGTTTTGGAGAGAATGCCCATGGGACCTATAGCACACAATTCTCTGACTGTGAGTGGGTGGGTATTTGTGTTCAGACATAAAATGAAAACCTTATATTTCCCACAAAATAGCTTTTTTTTTTGATAGAAATAAAAATATTTTGATGGATCTAAAACACTGTGTTTCAGTGAATCAGCACATCTCATTTTGAGGTTTTGGATTTGTTTGTTTGTTTGTTTGTTTTTTAATCTAAATAGCTTTTTTTTTTCCTAAACCAATTACAATTTGAAATTAAAAAAAGGCATTTCAAAACAAACCAAACCCCAGACTTTCCAAGAGGATTATGGAACATTTAATTTCCAACTTTTCCCTCCAAACAAATTTTAGAAGATCAATACTTCACAAAGGTTGATGCTAATTTAAGTGAAAACATTTTTTAATTGACAAATATTTCACTGCAGGTTAAAAAAAATGATTAATTATTATATTCTGAAATAATCCTCACCCCAGTTCTTATGCACCAAATATTCTATTTAGTCACAGAGGATTTTATTTCCTGAGACAGCCATACATGTAGAAAGGTTTCCTTGAGGATCTCACCTCAAGTGGTGAGAATTTATTTAGAACCCAGCAAGTGTAAT
This sequence comes from Alca torda, assembly GCA_008658365.1. Classification (NCBI taxonomy): domain Eukaryota; kingdom Metazoa; phylum Chordata; class Aves; order Charadriiformes; family Alcidae; genus Alca; species Alca torda. The sequence goes on from CM018077.1 coordinate 158,772,216, forward strand.
GAATCGTTCAAGTTACTTCTTTCCATTGTACATTACTTTGTATTCATTAACAGAAAATTTCATCTTCCTTCATACAGCTTTGTTAAGTTTCCACAAGTCTTGTCTAAGAATAATTATTCTGCATTTTCTACCATCTTTATTACTTTGTTGATCATTAAATCAATGATCTGGGGAAAAAAATGATGTATTCAACACTGATTTGAGGCTTACAGTAGATTTGCTGAGACTTGACAAAAACTCATAAACAAAACAAGATAAATATTGTTCTTAAAATTCAAAGGAAGGAGTTTCCATTCTCTCTCAGTGGTTCCATTGCTCCAGACTGGAAGAGGCAAAATTTTTATATTAATAGTTTAGGTTCCTGGTGAGCACCCACCCACCTGACCGACAAATCCTACCAAAGCAACCACAGGAGTCAAGTGAACAGCAGTTGTATAAGATCATGTACTACATTGCACAATGACACAGGGAGAAGAAAACGAGCATTTAGGTTGTCCCCTCAACATATTTTCAGCAATGTCTAGGACACAAGTCTCCCCGGCAGGTATAGCCACTCACATCAGCGGCTGCAGCAGCGAAGCATCTCAGCCTCCTTCCTGCACCACCAGCCGGTGTCGGTGAGGGCACCGCAGGCTGGACCAGCACGATACACATCCCCCAGCTGGCGAGCAGCTGCTGTGAGGGCCACATGTGGTTTGTGGTGTGGCATTCAGCACCAGGGCAGCTGGAGCCAGAGGCAGGTGGACTGTATCTTACATATATCAGGCTGACAGGTCTGTGTGCAGGGTGGGGGAAGACAGGCACAGGTCTGGGGCTTAGTTTACTAAGTCTTATTTTTCAGGTTTTTTTCTCATTTCTACACACCTCGGGCTTTAGGTATTCATCCAGCATCATACTGCTGTTCTTGACTTCAACCAGAGTCAGAAAGACTTGTGTTAACGAGCCAGGAAAAATCTACAATCACATTAGAAGTTTAGACTCCAGAGTGACAAAAAGAAAAGCCCAGGTGGGAGTCCTGAAGCAGACAACAAAGGACAAGCCTCAGCATGCTCATTGTCAAGATAATAGCGGTTAGAATCATGGAATAGTTTGGGTTGGAAGGGATCTTTAAAGGTCATCTACTCCAGCCCCCTTGCAATAAGCAGGGACATCTTCAACTACATCAGGTTGTTCAGTTTCCTTCAACCTGACCTTGATTGTTTCCAGGGATGGGGCATCTACCACCTCTTTGGGCGACCTGGGACAGTGTTTCACCACCCTCAGCGTCAAAAATTTCTTTCTTCTATCTAGTCTAAATCTTCCTTCTTTTAGTTTAAAACCATTACCCCTTGTTCTATCACAACAGGCCATGCTAAAATGTTTGTCCTCATCTTTCCTGTAGGCCCCCTTTAAGTACTGAAAGGCCACAATAAAGTCTCTCCAGAGTCTTTTCTTCTCTAGACTGAACAACCCCAACTCTCTCAGCCTCTCCTCATAGGAGAGGTGCTCCAGTCTTTTGATGGAACAAGGCCTTAAGGTACAATTCTTTTCATAAGGTGGTTGATTTGCTTACTATCAGACATACTTCATCCCTTTGGGAATCAACTTCCAACCCCTCTTCTCTGCCCACACGGAATCACAGAATCACAGAATGGTAGGGGTTGGAAGGGACTTCTGGAGATCATCTAGTCCAACCCCCCCTGCCAGAGCAGGGTCACCTAGAGCAGGTTGTACAGGAACGCGTCCAGGCGGGGTTTGAATGTCTCCAGGGATGGAGAGTCCACCACCTCTCTGGGCAGCCTGTGCCAGTGCTCTGCCACCCTCAAAGGAAAGAAGTTCCTCCTCATGTTGAGATGGAACTTCCTATGTTCAAGTTTGTGCCCGTTACCTTTTGTCCTGTCACTGGGCACCACTGAAAAGAGCCTGTCCCTACCCTCCTGACACCCACCCTTTAAGTATTTATAAGTATTTTAAAATATATATTTATATATATTTATTTTAACACAGAAAAAGCTACTGAGATACAAATAAGATATGAACATATTCCCAACTGAAAGTGTTGTCTGCAAAGAACTGATGGTGAATAATGGAAATTTCCTCCACCAAATATCTTTTCTCTTTTTCTCCTAATGTGCAACCATAACATCTGCAAACACCAGAAACGTGCATTTCTTTAAGAGAAGCTGTGTGTTCCCATAAATGCACCCACACAAAACACTAAATTACTGCTCAAAACAAAGGGTACTGCATATCTGAACCTCTGCAGAGGTGTGCTCAAGCTATGTCTGATCAAATTATCTCAGGAGCAAAGAAAGGATGATTCTCTGTGTGGGCTGAAGGACCCTAACGAACGGGAGTGGATCCCAGTGGTGTTCTGATGCAGCTGGGCACCATGCTAAGGCAGTTATAGTGCCTCCGTTAATTATCACAGCTCCTCATGGAGTTTGCATCCTCACAGCTCAAATGCACTTCCCAAACATGCTACATTTTCACTGCCCTGCCCACAAAGAGAAAGTTGGTGGCTACTTTGCATGAAGTTGACTCTGCTGCAGATCACTCAAGTAAAGCAAATTAAACTCCACCCTTGACCAGGTTGTTACATAAAATGCAAACACTCGTGGGCCTGTATTTTTCCATACATGAACTAGCATGGAGATCCTTGCATAGAAAGGTAAAGGGAGGATGTGGCTCCATGTAAGCTCCTCAGTGAAGGACAAGAACAGACTTCACTGCAGTTCAAAGAGCTCCCAGACTGTGTGACTGATCCCCAAAGCCAAGGTGGGTAGGGAAGGGCATGGCGTTCATCCCCCAGTGGTCTGGCTGCATAAACTAATGTCTCACAGGATAAGATGGAGACAGTGTCCCTTCAATTTTCCATCTGGAGAACAATCAGAGGAAATATTCTCACTCGATGCAAGTCTCGACTCCATAGTGGGAGTAAAAGGAGCTGCATTGCCTCCAGATGAAGGTGGGATGAAAGCAGGAAAGAAGACTGCTGATAATGAGACCATCATCCTTATCACAAATGCACCGTGGCTGAATAACCATCTCCATTTATAAAATGTCTTGGAATAGAAGCTACTCATAACCAAGATTGACTCCACCACTCACACTATATAGCTAGTGGTATACACCAATTTTAAATCATATGTCTGTCCTAAGACTAAGAAATGCTGTTCTTTCTAGCCAGAATAGGCTACAGGGATTCTGTTGCCAACCATAACATATAAAAGAACCTATAAAATTACAGTCACACACTAAGGCATATGTCTCACATTTAACTTAATGTTTATCTTGACAGGAAATCCAGCTAGACCATGCCAACATTTTGTTTCATTCATGCTGTCTTCAAAATCATCTGTTGTTGAGGGAGGAAAAGGAAGGGGAGAGAAAAGAAAATGCAAGAAAATTACCCAAATATATAAAAATAGCACAAAATTCAAGTTAATCTCACAAATGAGGCTCAAAAATGAAAGCATTGTGCAAAAGAGTCCATCAGTTGCAGCATTCACCTTTACTCCTCTCCCGTGGATTGAAGTCGTCATCCCCTTTTTCATCTGGAAAATAAACAATTATTCTAAAATCTGCCCTTTGCACATTACAATAGGAAGCGGACTTCTCAACTTCTGATAAGCCTTATTCTGCTGAAAGGTTTTGTGATTTTTGCTGCTGAGGAAGTCACCTTGACACGCTACAGACCTGGTATCATCCACTCCCGAAGAACACACTCATGACAAAAATCAATTGCAACATAGACAGAAGTAAAAGAGTGAAACAGCAGCAACTTCTTTCAAAATTATCTAAAATATCTGCATTTCCTTCACATTAAGAAAAGCATTTCCTTACGTAAAACACAGCTTACACAACTAAATAATTCATCATGATGAATTATTTAGAGACATGTGGACCCAGTATGTTTACAAGTCCCAAGCTGTTTTACAAAAGAGGAAACATTTATATAATTGGTCCTCAAACTCTTTTTTAAATGTTCTTACGATAAGAGGTTTCTGATTATCAGTGGCGCTGGTCCTGAAAGCAAAGCTTTTATAAACCAAGCTCTTGGTGGGAAGACGGGATAAGAGGGAAATGACTAAATAAGGTGATCTCTTCTTAGTAATTGGTGATTATTGCTGCTGAACAGATGATTCTTCCAAAAGCCAACCTTTAAGCCTTGAGTTATCTCAGGTATGGTAAAAGGTCTCCAAACAAGACATAATTAAGTCACTGACCTGAGGCATTATCTCTCATAACAGTCACCTGCCATGTACAGAAGCAGGGCAAGCCAGACCCATTTCACTATAAAAATCAGCACTTTCCCCCCAGCAACGCGTTTTTCACAAGTCTCCAGAGGAAGCCATTTATGCATAGGAATAAACCTGCTCTTGACAGCCCAAGGATGCTTTTGATAAGTTCATCTTCACCTCTGTCATGCTTTGCATGCCGCTCTCCTCTCAGAGTCTCTGCCAGCTTCCTCCTGGGTATCTCCACAGTCAGAAGTCCTCATGGAAATGCTCTTCACACGTGCTGTCAGATCTCCTCTCTCTGTCTCTCCAAAAGCTCCTGCTGACCCAAGTCCTGACAATTTAAAAGCTTTTACAGGCCACCCACTTTTCGCTATAGATGGGAAAAAAGCAGGACTGGATAAAACCCTGAGAAAGCTGGTCTGATCCCACAGGTGACCATGATTTGAGTAGGTGATTGGAACAGAGGTACGTCCCAACCTGAATTATTCTATAAACCTATCCTACAAACAAAAATGGCTTTTTGCTATTCACTTCATCAAAGAGTAAGTAGAATAGCAATCCTAGAAAGGAGTTAAGACCGTCTAAGAAGGACAGGCAAGCAAATTTATCGTTCCTGGTGCTCTCTTTTTCTAGAGTAAGCTCAGCCCAGAGAAGTCCACACAGGAGGCACCTATTGCAAGAGAAATAACCTGTATGCTTTGCCTGGCCTGTCTGCAACTGATCCCCATAACTCCAGTGGGTCACAGATGAGACACAAGATTGATGTCCTCAGGTTTACTGGTTGCAATATAGCACAGAAGGAAAATAAACAGAAGAAAAGCTCAAGTGCTTTCAGAAAATGGCTCACCTGTAGGTTGAATCTTTTAAAAACAGTTCTGTTAGCTACATTTCTTCATACAATATACTGCCATGTTCTCCTCCGAGGGAAGCACTTGTGCTTGTATAGTAAGGAGACACCTGCCTTTGGGAGGAGAAGCAAGGCAGGAGTACTGATGCACATCTCCTGCCTGCAGGTGTGGTGGCCAATGTAGCTACAGTCATATCCTTGTCCACTCCTTTCCCAGCCAAAGTTGTCTCTAGTCAAACCAGGGAAGGATTCCCACCACAGCCAGGGTTTTATTACACATAATGCAGGAATTTCAAATAAAAGCATTCAGCCCTTTCTTCCGGTCTTCAATCTTTCAGCTCAATGTTGTGTTTGTGTCCTTTATCCTGAGGCAATTTCTCATCACTTGTGCCCAACACAGTCAGTTAACTCCCTCTTTTCATTGAGCACTTTTCTTCATCTACAGTGTGTTCCTCATCTTTGATCTACCATCTGACAATACAGCAGGTACTCCCTGTTGCACTGCTGATTCTGGCATTAGATGTGTCCTAATTTAATCTAACTAACCTATTTCAGGGTCCCCCATCACCACTGCATCTGGGCCACTCAGCTTATTGTCATGGAGTCTTCAAAGTTCATAGCAGAAAAAACATGTACATGCTAAATCAAATTTCACCTTATAAAGCCAAAGTTAAGAGGTTGGGTATGCCCTGGGATGCTGTAGAGAAAAATGGATAAATCTCTTCGAGCACAAACAACTCTTGCGCAGTGATAACTCCAAGGCTCATAATTCAGCAGGGATCTTGACATCTGCTGTTTATCCCCAAGGAGGAGCGTGGAGCAGAGGAACAGAGTAGCCATGGTTACTTCCCTGTCCCTGCTGCAGGTCACTCCCACCTCATCGGGTGCTACCACAATCACGTAATCCCACCCTAGGACAAACTAGCTTCCCAAGTCACCCTGTATAGTCTGCTTCACGCTACCTAGTCTGTTTGCGGCTCTGGATAATGACTAACTTGCTGAGGATACTAATTAACTTGCTACGAGAGCCCTTGCACATCTGAAGTAGAGCTTGGCGGTCACACATGAGGGTGACCACAAAGCACTTGCTGATCTAGCAGCTGCCGAAACAAGGGAAAGCCATTCTCCCCAAGGCCAGAGCCCAATGTGTGTTCTGCATGTGCTACTGTAGGCAAGAGGGTTATGCTGTTGTGTATTTTTAGTTCAACCAGCAGTAACTATTTCTGCATTCCAATTTCTGATTCTGAGTTATCCCACCTTCTGTTTCTCGATTAGGGTATTATTATTAGCTACACTAAACCGATGAGCTTCTCAGCACGGCAAGTTTAATAAAGTACTAATGTCATCCACTACCAACGCAAGTCACCTAAAGAAAACAAGGCCTAATTTACAGTGCTACTAAAAATTAGCAAGAGTCTGCTGATCATTCCTCACTAGGTTTTTTGCTGCTTTCCCTCTCCTCCCCCCCTCAACAATCTTTCTTCCCTCTGCAGACAAAAGAATTGATGCAATAAAAAATCGGTTCCTCCCTTCCCCACCATAAAAGATAGAACATATCCAAGGGCTTTTCACATAACCTTCTGGAATTATTGTTCCTCTCTGTTTTGGGCCAACCTGTGGATGTTGACTTCTTGCAAAAAAGAGTAGCCTTCCTGAAATGATATCTCTCTCTACCTTGTCCCTCTTCTGCCTCCCGGTGTCCCTGACTTTGCTGCTCGGTTCTCCACACAAAGACAAGGAACGTTCTGGTGGTCATGATGTCCAAGGCTAAAACAGCAGCATGACTTTGATCCATCCATGACAGCCAACAAAAGCTTTTCGACTGGCAGGGTTCAGGCTTCCACGCCTTTCTCAAACAACAATCTCTTCACAGCCTTGTGCATTATCTTTCCTTCTGAAAAGACTTTTGCGCATGGGGATGAATCCTGCTGTTTCTGAGGTCAGTGGCAAGCAACCTATAGCCTCCAGCGGTGAAAGGGCTGGGTGGCCGCAACACAAACAACTCTAGAACATCACACAATGCAACTTTATTTTCTCTAACGTCTGCCCTGGAAAACTGTACCCTCACACAGCCCAGATTAAAGCACAGCTGCAAAGGGAGAGGGAAACAGAGAGAAAACAATGAGGAGACATAGATAGAAAAGAGATGTTTTCAGCTGAGGTTTTAAACCAAGACAGGCGGGCAAAGAAAATAAATAGGGCTGTGCTGCTGGGTGGTGTAGAATAGATTTATGCAGTGCAGTGTACTCTGTAAGCGCCTGTAAGAACAGTCACTTGCAGCAGCAGACGCTGCTCAGCTCTAATGAAATCCATCTGCCTTGTCCCACGGAGATTCTCATATTGTAAGACGTGGGATAGTTGGGTCCTAATAGCACAGAAGAGCTGTGCAGATGTAAGCGAGTACCTGCTGAACTCGGATACTCAATCACACAGAGGGTGAGCAGTTGCTACAGGTATCAGCAGCTAACAAGCCTGCATCATAGGCTCAAAACCTGTAGCTCAGAGTCTCAGCCCTCTGCAGAAGCCAAAATACCACTAAAACCGCAACTTCTGTTAGATCATATAAATCCAGAAAAGTGGTATAAAAAGGGACATGATCTTACATAATTGTGTGTTGCCCCATGCTTCCCCATCACCTCTAAAACAAATGGGATTCTTTCTTATGGAAACAAAATCACAGAATCACAGAATCACAGAATGGTAGGATTGGAAGGGACCTCTGGAGATCATCTAGTCCAACCCCCCTGCCAGAGCAGGGTCACCTACAGCAGGTTGCACAGGAACGTGTCCAGGTGGGTTTGGAATGTCTCCAGAGATGGAGACTCCACCACCTCTCTGGGCAGCCTGTTCCAGTGCTCTGCCACCCTCAAAGGAAAGAAGTTCCTCCTCATGTTGAGATGGAACTTCCTATGTTCAAGTTTGTGCCTGTTACCTCTTGTCCTGTCACTGGGCACCACTGAAAAGAGCCTGGCCCCATCCTCCTTACACCCATCCTTTAAGTATTTATAAGCATTGATAAGGTCCCCCCTCAGTCGCCTTTTTTCCAGACTGAAGAGACCCAGATCCCTCAGCTTTTCTTCATAAGCGAGGTGACCCTAATCATCTTGGTAGCCCTTTGCTGCACCCTCTCCAGCAGTCCCCTGTCCTTCTTGAACTGGGGAGGAATCATTTCAGCAGTTGTTTCATGCAGACATCCTTAAAGCTGACACTGACAAGCCAAGGGTCTATTCAGCTAGACCGTGAACTTACACCATCTACAAACACCATCTGCCAACAATAAGGCCAAGCCACAGACTCTGAGAAGAACAAAAGAGGCTATGAGTGGAAAGGAGAAGGAGATAATGTAGGGATGGAAATTTTCATACTGAAACACCCCATTTGTAGAGGACTCAGTGGAGGGAAATCTTGGTCCTTTTGCTCTGTTCTTTATGAAACCTTTCTCAGAAAACAAGATTGCTTTCCCTATTGCCACAGTGGTTTTGGCAGTATGGGCTGAAAAATTGTCAGCGATACAAACAATGTTTCACTCGAGCCACATCCTCCAAGACATACTCATGTTCTTCTGGGCCATAAAAAAGTAATGGAACACTGCTTTCTAGCTTCAGAAATAAATGCAATGTTAGCAGCATGTTAGGAACTAAAATTACACATTAGAAGATGCTGGCAGAGACAAATTCCTTCCCAGCCGCACAGATCTGGATAGTAATACAATAGGAGAGATTTGTTTGCCCAACCAGAGGATAAAGAAAGTGCCTGCTGCTCCCCAGGCTACTAAATGGTGGCATCAGGGTCCTAAGAGCACAAGTAGTCCCTACCAAGCCAAGTTACTTTAAGAAAGTCCCACTTGTCATTGTGCTGCATGCCGTGAATTCTTAAAAGCCACACTGTTACCAGGAGGTCAGAATTTGAAATTTCCATGCAAGAGAGACAGACCCCAACTTAGTGTAGCACCACTGCTATGCATTATCAATACAAGTCTGTTATATAATGAGTAATATCTGCAATTCCACCTTTAAAGTCCGATAGGATGCATAAGGTCTGACCTATCCATAAAAACACCACAGAGCTAAGAACAAGTAAGAACAAATGTAGATAAGTATATCTACTAGGCACAGATCAGAAAGTACAAACGAAAGCAAGAGTTTGGTAAGTATATTTGCCAGCAGAAGGTCAAATTACTGCTTAGGCTGTCTTATATCTATGATCCTAAGAATGAGAAAACCCAACAGGTATCAAGAACATGTCAGGATATTGCATATACCTACAGTGCCGCACATGCAGTAAGAGACGTAAACTTTGCAGACTTCTTTGTGGACTCCTCTGTGTCCACTGAAGATGAACTTAGAATTCTCTATGGACATCAGCAAAACCAGAACCACTCTTTATCTGACACAGCCATAGAAATGTCTTACTTCAGTACTGAAACAAAGCCACACCTGAGGTGTGGGGGCTCCAGACACAAAGAAACCCCACCAAGGCATGTCTGAACCCGAGAGAGAAGCAGAAATGCCATGAGATTTCTGGCAGATTTGTAGGAGGACCAGAGAGACACCCCTCCAAGGGATTTTATTTTGATTTGGGACAACACATGGATGTCAGTACCATTTGAGTGTAGAAAAGAAAGACATTTTCCCTTTTACACTTTGTTTGGATGCTCCTTCTGCTGCAGTGAAACAGGGAAGAAGTAAAACTGCTGAATAACAGAGTCCTTAATATTGCAGGCAGTAATAATAGGATTAGAGAGAGAATAAAATCATATCTTCTTGGATTTGGAAGATCTGGAAGGAGCTAACTTCTGACTCACTCGCCTGACCGGTCGAGATCAGGCATGTCATGGTGTTGACCTTCTGAAGAAGGACTCTGATCAGCCCAGCAGCCACAACCGCTCCGGGTAGTTTCAGCCCATTACCTCCCGGAGCAGTGTTAGCAAAGGTCATGCTACATCACAGGTCCTGGGTTCTTTGCAGCGTGTCAGGCATTCCCAGCATGCAAGGAAGGGAACCGGGTACAAGGAAGATCAGAAGAAACATGCACAAAGTGAGACACCTGCACTATTCCTGCTCTTAGACACACTTTTCTCAATGCTGCGCTGCTGGGAAGCGCAGACACACAGTCCATCGCACTGACTGGGGGGAGAAGGTTTTAACCCATGAGCAAGAAAGCTGATGGACCCCAGGAGATGCTGAACAAGGAGACCAAGAGCTTCTGCTACCTAAGCCAATCGTCTAGAAAGGAGTCTTGACCTTTCCTGGTGAGGGCATCTGTTGGGTGGACACAAAGGTCCATATTACATGAGCATGGGTATGATTCAGACTTGAGGAGAATTTGCCAAGACCAGATTGACCCCTCAAGGAGATAAATATTGGCAAAAAAAGGTTATTTCCTTATCAGGTAAGGATGGGCCACAACTCCTGATAATTTCAAGGGGACCAAACAGTTAGGGAGCATCCAATCTCCAAAGTAAAGATCTCACCCTCCCCCTACTCACTGAGAAAACTTTTATTTTCCATGGTTATGTGTCTGTCTCATTAAGCAGCAAATCTAGCCAATCACCATACAGTGTAAAAGGAAAAAACTACAATATTGTAACAGGGAAAAGGACAGAACGTGGTTATTAAATGGAGTAATAAACAGCAGTTTAAACATAGCCTCAAAATAAAATGAATAGCATTTTTAAACTAAATGCAAGGTAAAATATTCATCATCAAATCATCTCTTGCCTCAGGTTACTACAGAGTAGGATCTGGAAAATGGCACCTTCCTTATTTAAAAATAAAAAAAAATAATTAAAAAAAAAAAAAGTAAAAGCCCTGGCTGCAGCATTTCAGAAATCCCTGTTTCAACCTGTTGGCAAACGCTGACTTTTGAACAGCAACTGTTGTGTAAGTCTGCTTTTGTTCTGAGTTCCAAGAGACACAGTGGGTGACTATATGAAAATAAGGATCGGGATTTTAAAAGATGCTTAGTAATATCATTAGATGCAAAAATAGTTTTCCTTAGAATAGTGCTAGTGAACAACATGAAGTGGGCATCAAGAGACCAGCTCTTAACAGCCATGCACAAAGCAAAAGACAGTGTTCCCTTCCATTAATAGAGAAATAAAATATAATAGAACAAGACATAAGGTAAAAATAACGAAATCTCTCCTAAGATTTCCAGTTTAAACGAGGGAAAGAGGGGTGGGGGTGGGGGGCACTGAGCATTGAAAACCAGTTATGTGAGGTGGGGAACGTCTCTGCTGTTTACACTGACATGAGACACAGTGCCCTGGCTTTCCATAAACAAACATCCCTCCACAGAGGGTTTTTATGGCAAAGCAGCGCTCATGAAAACATCATCTCCTGCGTTTCCCAGAGCCATTTCTAAGAGAAGTTTTGCAGCCCCGTAGTTATCAAGAGTCCGTGTGTATGAGTTCTGGCTTCCCCCTAATCATCTGCCCACAGCTAGCAGCAAAGTAAGAGCAGAGAAGAATACTTGCAGGGTGCTAATGTGTAATCCCACAAGCCCTTTGACCTTCAGTCGTTTGCTTGCGCTGACGAGAGGATCGCTGCTTCGCTCCTCACCGAGGTGCCCCTTGATTCTGCACTTTACATCTCTGAAACACGTATAAATGGGATTTTGATTCTGCCACTAACATCTCAGTGTCAGAATCATGACTCTGTGTGTGCTCTTTTTACAGGCATTTTTACAGGCGCTTTTATTCCTTCTCTGTTATTACAGAGGAGAAGTTGAAAGATTTAAATATTCTCTAGCTTTGAAGCAAGAAACACGCTGTGTAATGTGGCCAGGCTAGCCTACTGTCCTGAGGACTGTAGCCATGCAGTGCCTCGGTTTAATTAAGAGAAGTGTCCAAAAGCATCCTCTTCAGTCAAACTTGGTGTCTGTGAGCACTGTTATTAACACGGATCAAACGGCCTCTTGGAGAGAAGACCTGTTGTGATGATAAGGTCAGGTTCCTAAGGAAATTATTTTGCAAATCAAAGCACTGATTCCAGATACTTGTCTGTGGTTTCTTTTTCTACCCCACATCCTATCAAGTTCCCTTGGGATGAGATATAATTCCCAGGTAGTATTTTCAATACTTCTGCATAAGAACGGGGTATGAGGTCCTGCCCACCCAAATTCCCTTTTCTCCTGTAGTTTGCAGGAGGAAGATGCTTATAATCAGAGAGGAAAGGCTGGCACAATTCTGCCTTCTGTTCCATACCTATAATCTCAAATTATCTTCCAGCTCCTGCTGATTTTACAAGGATCTGCAGGCAAGTAGCAAAACACAGGATTGGGACCAAAAAGCCCTGTGACTTTCAAATCAGGTTTAGCATGAAAGACAAGCGCCTCTTAGCCTGTGCTGTCCCCACAGTAATAAATAGGAAGCAGAATTACAACTGTATCATATGGGCCAGGCTCAAAAACCTTTTATTAAAATGTTTATCATCATTAAAACCAGCAGCATTTCCAGGCGCACAGACAAGGATGATTTGGGGAGGACAGGGGAAGATCGGGACACCAGACAGGGAGAACAGGGGTTTAGAGGAGGACACAGAGACAGCAGCAGCAGCACTCCTCCTTACTGCTGACGAAATAAATAAATAAATAAATGAAAATAGTTACGTGGAAGTGGAAAGAGCTCTCTGCAGTCATTACATAGCAAACACTTACCACTTGGCTTAAACTTACTTCTTATTCTCTCCCCCTTCATGCTCCTCAGACATGTACGCACTCGTCCACAGATATTTGCCTGCACAAGGACACTCCACGGCTTTGGCTCTCTTTTGTTTTTAAAATGACAAGGACTGTGCCCTCCCGTGCCTTTGGATTAGAGCTATTCTTCCTACCTTTTTTAATCCACCCAGTACATGCTTTCTCACACACAGATGAAGCGAGCATCTCTTCCTGCCTGGTCATCACATCCACATCTTTAGGAAGATTTAATTTTTTTTTTTTTTTCTTCTTAGAAAGTGTAATGATTTAAGAGCAGCATTTTTACCAATACACAAATACGTATATTCACAGATATGATTGTGTTGTTATTGCAATGATTTAGTCTGGCTTTAAAGCACTTAAGGTAAATGTGCCAGTTGTGGACTACAGCGAGGTTTCTAGTCTTGGCTCTTCATACACCTCTCTGGTTTACAGCTCTCTGCTGAATATGATGAGAGAGATTTATTTGCGGAGTGGGCAGAGACAGAAATGCATTGTCGCATGATGTTTTTTATTTTTTTTTAAGGGTTATTAATTACCATGTCAACCTTTGCTCTGCCACTGCTGCCCACTTTTATTTTGGAAGCAGAGCCGTTCAACGCTCTGATCACATCAGGTTCCCCGATCGCCTCCTTTTCTACCAACCTTTTTGAGTATTATTTATTATTCCTTATGTATCTGGGTGGAGGAGACAGAAGAGGGACAGTATGGCAGAGATGGGAAACACGAGCCGGAAAACATGCTTGCCTTGAATTGTCATCACCCTGCCGTTGGAAGGAGCGAGCCGGAAAACTAGCAACAAACACTCGCACGCAAACACACGCCAGGCACACACCACATCGATCACGGGGAGTTTGTGAGCAGCCCCACAGCTCTTACCTGGGTTGTCTGGGATCCCTCTGCAGTGCACCTCCCTCAGCTCCCTCTCCCTTATTTTCCGCCCCCCCGCCGGGGTCGGTGCCGGTGCGGTGCCGAGGTGACGGTGCAGGTAGGGGACGGCAGGCAGCTGGCTGCAGCCTCGGCTGCCGGGCTCTGGCTCCTGCCAGGACTGCTGCTGCTGCTGCTGCTGCTCCTGATGATGCCGAGGAGGAGGAGAGCCGAGTGAGGAGGAGGAGGATGCTGGCGGTGATGCTGTTGCCATGGTTACCCCACTCGGTGGCGGCGGCGGCACCGCTCAGCGCAACAGCTGCCCCAGCACCCAGATCTCCTCGGTACCCATCACAGCCACACAGCCCTTGATGTACAGGGATGGATATTTCACCCCACAGCCCTTCCAGAGGGACGGAGATGGTGGGGAGGATGGAGGTCACCCCTTGGCACAGAGTTGGGGCTCAGGGAAAACAGATGGAGCAATGCATCCCAAATGTTTGCATTCGACACTTGTGGGCAAAGAGCTCGCTGCCCTGCAAAGGTCAAACACCAGCTTCTACGAGGCCTGGGTGTCAGTTTTTGCGGGGTCCTTTACATTTTTATAAGGGAGTGAAAAAAACAGCCAAGCTGAGGAGGGGAATAATTTTCAAAGTTCCTGTTTTGATGCAATTCAAAACTTTTTAAAGCTGAAGGTCGACCCTCTTTCTTTAAAACAGGACTTAAAAGTGGGATTTTACTGCCTTCTTGTGTGAAGGTGCTTTTTGCATAGAGAAATTGCCTTATAAGCCAGTTCTTTGTGAGAGAGAGAACTGCCTCTTACCACAAAACTGCGAGAAAAACCTTTCTGAAAGGAACGCTTTTGCACAGTCCAGGACACTAATATTTCCATGCCTAATTGCATGAAGCAAACAAGCTGAACTTTGCCTTTGTCTAGGAATAATAGAGAATCTCTCTGAAAAATAGGAAAGGAAAAAGACCTCAGGTGGATGGGCTGCCACATGGTCAAAATGCAGAGTCCTAACAGAGTGAGACGTAAAATCAAGGCATTCAGTTGCCATTTATCTATCAAATACGCATGTCACGAGGCTCTCATTTTGCACGGGAGCATCACAAGACACAGCAAGGTCAAAACAATCAAATGTCACTTCCATCCAAAAATGTCAGCGCAAAGCTGCATAACGCTCATAAGCCATGACAGTTCTTTCAAAAGCTGGTAAGGTTTGCAGGACATTGTGAAACCCTGTCTAAAACCTACTGAAAAAGAAAAAATCACTGGTGGAAACTTTCTAAAGGGATTTTCTTCCTACTGCCAGAGCTCTGCTTGCAGCCTGGATGCTGCAGGCAGTATGAATCTATGAGCCTGAGGCACCAAGAAGATGCACTGGGTGGTGTTTCCTGTTAAAGTATCCGACCTAGAGAAACAGACCTGGACATGTGCTGGCAGCGCCTCTTCTCAAGGTGTTCTGGAAGACAGCATCTCCACATCATGTTCATTTGAAGAGTCATAATGTGGTTCATATAAAGGCATTTTCTAGGTATCTCATTACTATGGGAGAACCTGGAACCACCTAACTGAGGAGCAAAGTGCACCAGCCAGTACACATTGTCAGACTTCCTTGGAGTAGCTTCCCATTTCCCAGTCTCCATGTATCTTATAAAACTAGTCATCATATAAATCACTCCCCCTATGAGTATTTTTTTTAAATTAATATCCTTTTAGGCAACAACTCTGACGTTCACGCAGAGACTATATGGAATAGTTGACTCAAAGGGCCTTTCTACCACTCAAAAAAGAAACAAGAAGCATGTTAACTATTTTAATCTTTTTAAAAGTCATGACTGTAAAATTAGACAGTACCTTGAACCTTTTCTCAAGAGCTAAAAAATAATATTTGGTGCATGTATGTCCCAGGGGTTTCTCTGCTGGAATTCTGGGTGCAGGGGGAGAAGATCTCATTGCATTAATGATTATGAGCGAAACCGAATCACCCACTCCATAATGAACTAGCTGACAGCAAAACCTGTGGTTATTCTGAATAGATCACCAAAACCACAGACAGATCTTATTGTTGCTAAATCAGGGAGCCTCCTGCAAAATGTATCTGCTGAGGTACGTGTAATCAGCTTGCAAGCTTGTATTTTCCAACTTTGCTTATTAAGGCTATTTTTTGAGACCTGCATCACTGATTTCAAGAACACATATAAGAATAACAGAAGATAGTTGGCCTTTTTGGCTCCAGGTGCTTCAGCTCAGCATGGCTGTGTTGCACCACTGAGGATCTTCCCACCTTAATTCTCCTGTTGGCACTAGTCTGCAACACTGAGGGAAAATCCACCCCTAAGGACATGCAGACCCCACTAAATCCAATGGCTTCTCTACCTCACTGTCTGGACTCTGAAGAGTGCACATCTGCGACTGTGCCAAGGGAGTAAAAAGTGGATATAAAGTTCTAACGAAATGCAAAAACCAGCCAATAAAAAAAAAAAAAAAGGTGAAAAAATGTCATTTTACCTCAGTCATGCAGGGAAGTCCTGCATGGTGGGATCAATGACTGTCATCGGTTTACTACAGAAGTAAGTCAAGTAAAATATGTAAAACATGATTTCATAAGTAGATATGATTCTAAAAGAAAGGAAATGTCACAGACATATTTAACAGAGCCTAGAGGAAAGGCTGCATTTTCAGTCAGAGATTTCATTTTTAAGGGTAGAACCTATGTCATAGCTTCCAGCCCTGCTTAGGAATTACAGACCCCTCAGGACATCTCAGATGGTACTAGACACCTGTGTTTATACACTTTACTCATGTCTAGATTATTTTCTTGCTTTAGATACTGAAGAGAGGTAAATCAACTTAGCCTAACACAGACTTCTAAAACAAATCAATTAAATTTTCCCTTGTGTCTCTTTTTCTCTACCCTGTTGTTAGGAAGACACCAAGGCTGACTAAGTTAGCTGTACTCATCTACAGGACCCAGAGGCAAAACCAAATCCCATCCCTAACTCTTGTTTGGAAGAGCTATCCCACCAAATCAGACATCTGAGCCTGTCAACAAAGATTAAAACCGAAATGTACCTTCTGGAAACACCTTCTTAGCTGCCACCTTAGCCCCACAGGAGCTGAGGTTTCACCAATGAAGACATACTTGGTGTCGCAGAGCCCAGCATAGGCAACAAATACCATATTACACAGAATCACAGAATGGTAGGGGTTGGAAGGGACTTCTGGAGATCATCTAGTCCAACTGCCCTGCCAGAGCAGGGTCACCCAGAGCAGGTTGCACAGGAACGCATCCAGGCGGGTTTGGAATGTCTCCAGGAACAGAGACTCCACCACCTCTCTGGGCAGCCTGTGCCAGTGCTCTGCCACCCTCAAAGGAAAGAAGTTCCTCCTCATGTTGAGATGGAACTTCCTCTGTTCAAGTTTGTGCCTGTTACCTCTTGTCCTGTCACTGGGCACCACTGAAAAGAGCCTGGCCCCATCCTCCTGAGACCCACCCTTTAAGTATCTCATAGAATCATAGAATTGTTAGGGTTGGAAGGGACCTTAAAGATCATCTAGTTCCAAGCCCCCTGCTATGGGCAGGGACACCTCCCACTAGACCAGGCTGCTCAGAGCCCCGTCCAGCCTGGCCTTAAAAACTTCCAGGGATGGGGCTTCCACCACCTCTCTGGGCAACCTGTTCCAGTGTCTCACCACCCTCGTTTATAAGCATAGATAAGATCCCCTCTCTATTCTAGATTCTTTGTGTAGAGCCTTTGGATTATTTAATAATAACCTGGAGCAGATATTCCCATTAGGTAGCAGGATACCTAATAGATGTTCAGTGGAGCAGTCTGTCCTGCAGGGCACACATTAGGCTGTGAATCATGTGGTGGGGAAAGGCCACAACACGAAGGTTCCACCTGGAGGACCCAATGAGCGGTGGCAGGCAGAGACCACATCATGGCTGTGACAGCTTTCTTCAAGCTCTGGGACACAGCCTGCAGCACAAAAAGCCTTTGGCAGTGCATTGTGGATATGTAACATGTCAACAATGTGGCTGGGGAGCAGAAGGCAGGACCAAATGCATGCTTCAGGCTAGCAGCAGGAGACTCGACAGCTCTGTAGTTAATGGACAGAGAAAGCTAAGCTTCTCTTTCGATTAACTGAGAAGCTGAATTTACCCTTTGGTTGCAATGCGGAGTTTCCAGGGACTTTTTCTTTCTACTCAGTCTTTATAATTTCAGGAAAAGGTAAGGTCCAAAGGGAAAGTGTCTGGCCCACAAGAACAGGCAGCATTTTCAGTCTTTCAGCTTTGATTTCTTCTGCATCCTTTATACCCTCTAGGAGCTTTCAGATGGCTGAGACCTTTTCAGGAAGCATTGCACCATATTGCTATAGCAGGGTTTGAAAAACCCTCTGATGTGACAGGCAACACAGTCTCACATAATCCAGTTTCACACTATGCAACAAAGGAGCAGTTAAGCAAAGGAAGAAGGAGGAAAATAAGAGAGGGGATGAGATGCATGCCTTTCATGCAACTATTTGGTAAAGAATGGTTAACTAAAATATATCTATTTTGATGCATCTGGTGAGAGTCAGAGCTCCATCATTCCTGTCCCAGCATTGCAAGTGTTCAAAGTCAGGTTGGATGGGGCTTTGAGCAACTTGATCTAGAGAAAGATGTCCCTGTCCATGGTAGGAGCATTGATCTGTAAAGGTCCTTCCCAACTCAAACCATTCTGTGATTCTATGATTCTAATAAACATAACAGATTCTTGGGGAGTACCACAATACAAAGGTGTTTTTAAAATAATGCAGCATTTTTTAAGTCATGCAGCATTTAAAATCATGCAGCATTTTGGCGTATCGTACAGAAGAATTAAAGGTAAAGACTACAGCACTAGAAAAAGAATAATCCCTTGCAGTAGAATTTATTATTCTACTAAGTATTTATTTCACACGCAGCATAATATACACAAGGATCACAAGTTGTATACAAGAAAAGCCTCAAGGGCGTAAGCTTATACTTCTTCTTCCAAGTTCTTACGCTTATCCTGTCCTCAAGCCACAGAGTCCTCATTCCATTTAATATTTTGTTTCATTTTGCCATTCAATTTGTAGCCCAGCATCCTATTTGCTACAGCCAAGCTGCCAAGCCTTGCTTTAAACAAGAAAAAGCTACATTTACCGACCAGCGCTTCCCTTCCCTGGAAAGCGATCGGAAATCTCAAGATACAGTCTTCTCATTCAGGGTTTTGGAAGACTGCATACTAGATAGAAAACTCAGAGTAAATAAACTAAGCACTTTTCAAATGCTTAACATAATACAAACATCTGATAGGTCTTGAAGGAACTACAGCAGTATCAGGAGTTCTAAAACAATTTCTGAGATGTCTCTGTGTATCACAGAACTATGTTGTGGAAAAATAACACGACTACTGACAGTGAACTATAGGAATGAGAGATAAACACATTCTGAACATCTTCAAAGAGTGACCAATATTGGATATCTACTTAAGCACATCTTTCTAGGGTCTTCTGCAAAACGCAATAGTTTAGTAGTTTGATTTGGAGGTATGTTTCTTATCTTACCAGTGGCTGAAGCAAAAAGTGAACACAAGCACGTAAGATTATAATCCTCCTTCCTCAACTTTACGCCCACCAGGGGGAAGGAGGATTTCATGAATTATCCAGCCCAGGCCTGAAAGATCACATTACAGACAGCCTCAGGAGCTGCAGAGCACTTCGCTCACCACTGCAGTACCTCACAGAATCACAAACAACCATTATTTTTCTAAACACCCCTATAGAAAAAGGGCTGTCATTGTCATTTATTTTTGGACTGAAAACAAGGCACGGACTTTCTCAAAGGCACCCACACAAGCAGCTGAGACTTTCTGAAGGTCAATGCCGAACTCCAAACATTGGGACAGGTTGCCCAGGCAGGTTGTACGTCATTGAAAATGTTCAAAACTTGATCGAATGGTGTTCTGTGCAACTTGCTCTAGCTGATCCTGCTTTGAGCAGGGCTATGGACAATGTGATATCAAGAGATGCCTTCCCACATCGACCATTCTGTGAAACGCTGAACGAGTCCCGTATCCCGCCACTCCCAGCATGCATTCCACAGATTCCTGATCTCTGCTGCCTTAGTTCACCCACTGCTAACCTCTCCCTTAGTTTTGCACATAGCCCCTTTTTTCCTCCACATGTGCATATTGCTATACACATATAGCCACACCCTACACACGTCCATCCCAGTCAACCTACAATATCCTAAATCCAAATCCTTTGGTTTCTTCCTAGGTCTCTTGTTGCCTCCTAGATGTCCCTCTGCCAATTTTGTTCCATAATTCACAAGGGCAACTTCCTCCTTTATTTAGCTTGGGCATAGTACAGGGAGCCTTCCTCCCACCTTGGATGTCCCACCTCCCACCTTGTGTCCCACCTTGGATCTGGTCTAACCTATATCATTCCAGAAAAAGGAAGGCAAGTTGCAGAGAAATTCCTGTTTGACACAGACTGGAACACAGACAGTGCAATCAGCATGTCAGGGGAACTTAGTTGTTGATGAACACCAGAAAACTGTTTATTCAAAAGTTTATGGCCTGTCTTAAGACAGAAGTTCTGAGTGATGGATGCAAAATACCGTTTTTTCATCTCTTTTCTCTTTGGACTATCTGCTCCCAAGCACACGAGTGCAAGTCTTCCAAAGAAAAGCATACAATCTCTTTCTAATGTGGGCAATACTGATTATTTCTCCTAGATACTTTTATGGAAACAGCTGAAGTATTTTGGCTGTAGTTTTCCAAAATTAATTCAGTGCAAGGCAGATGCCCTGGCATAAAGAGTTTCAGCCCAAGCAATTAAGATACAGCAAAATTATAAGCAATAAAAGCTAGAGTATTATATAAGAAATGCTGGACAACCTCAACAACACTCATTGGTATCAATCCCACCTAAAATACATATTAATTCACTAAACAGCCAGATGGGCTTGTTTGTTTAAGACTCTTCTCTAGTGGTTTTGAGCTTCTTTTTTATATATGTCTTTTATAATGCAAAATACCAATTGGCAGGCAGTAGTAGTAGTACCTTGTTATCAAGTGGAGATTGCATATAAAGTTTTAAAAAAATAAAAAAATAAAAAAATCAGAACCAAACACTTATCTAACATTACTTCCAAAAAGCTTCATATTGCAGCCTTGCAAGTAGAGGAGAAACATCATCCTCATTTCTGTCTCGGTAAACCATAGTGCAGATAAGCTAAATGTGCTTGAGGAAATTTCTATTACATGTCGAAAATGGACAGGGTTGCAAACAGCTTACTCAAAGATATGCTGGCATGCAACACATTATTCAGCCACTGGATAGCAATCTGTTGTACGAAACCCAGTCAAGTGGCAAACCAACACTTTCAGCAGTGGAAAAGGTTAGTATTTGAGACCTGAACACCTGTTTTAAGTTGCTTTAAGTGCTGACCTATAAATTCCAACAACCATATTGCTTTCCAGGTCAATGACACTCCAAAGCCCATTTACACAGTGGTAAGATGGAAGTGTCTAAAGACATTATTGTCTTCCTTGGCTCAAGGTGGAAGTGCAATCATATGAAGGAGTAAGATCGGGAAAAGTCAAATTCTAAACAGTTCTGACAAGTCTGGGCAAAGCAATTTAAGATGTCATTATCCAGACTGATGAGTCCCACCTTTTTACCACAGCTCTATAGATTCCATTGCAGCAAAACCAGAGTAGGATATTTTTCAGTGTCCTAACAATCCCTGTTAATGGTAGAAGTAGCTAGTGGACACTTCCTCACTTCATATTCAAAACAGCTTTCAGCAAAGCTGTTCAGCCTGGAGAAGGGAAGGCTCCGGGGAGACCTTATAACAGCCTTCCAGTACCTAAAGGGGGCCTACAGGAAGGATGGAGAGGGAGTGTAGTGATAGGATGAGGGGTAATGGTTTTAAACTGAAAGAGGGGAGACTTAGATTAGATATTAGGAAGAAATTCTTTATTGTGAGGGTGATGAGGCACTGCCACAGGTTGCCCAGAGAAGCTGTGGCCGCCCCATCCCTGGAGGTGTTCGAGGCCAGGCTGGATGGGGCTTTGAGCAGCCTGGCCTGGTGGGAGGTGTCCCTGCCCATGGCAGGGGGGTTGGAACTAGATGATCTTTCAGATCCCTTCTAACCCAAACCATTCTATGATTCTATGATTCTGTGAAATGGGTCACTCATAGCATCATAGGGTGGAAAGACCTCAGTGTAGCAACTTTTGAGTCATGTCTACATTGCAGACTGCTTTGGAAAGACTTGCACAGCTATTGGATGGAGTGTAAATGCAGCAGTACATTGCTTAAGTGAATCTATTGCAAACAGAGATACAGAACCCTTGATTCCCTCTCTCACTACCTTACGTTCATTCTCTTTTCTTGAGTTACTAGTAGGTATGAAGCTTCAGATCCTCCCTCAGCAAAGCAAGCCAAGTGAGCAAGTTTGTAACAGCTACAATAAAATAAACTAGGGGATGGTAGAGAGGAGCAATGAACCTACAACCCAAAGGCCACGAAGATAATATATACCAAAAAGCTGAGTTCCTATGTTCTGGCAAGTCATCAGAGCAGAAGTACAGATCAAAACAAACCATTCACAAGCATTAGTGGTTGAGAGGCTGCGACTTCCTTCTTTCATTTTACAAATGGCTACAATTTCATGAGATCTCACTGTAAAAAATAAAAAGAACAGAGGATTTCTGGTATTGACGTAAATTTCATTTCTGCTCTTCCTGTCCCTGAGTGAACTCAGACAAGTGTCCATCCCATGGTTACCCTGCCTCAGCTATAGGCATACAGTTACTGTGTAATTGTTGTGCATTACAGAAAGCACACACAACACACAGCCTAAGGGATAATCAGCTGTTGGGAATGAGATTCCAGGAACCTTCTCTGATCATTTTGTAGCGCAGCCGCTGGCTCATTTCAGGGGAGCTTTTCCTTTGATGCCTGCTTTCATTTTCATTGTTATTTTCAGGGAAGGAATGAACTGGAATATCAAAGAAAATACTGGGATGTTTTGGGTGGAGAGGAAAAAAATATAGTTCATGTAGAAAGGTGGGAGTTTAGTATATCCAGACTTCTTGAAGTGCCTTACGATTTTTGAGCTTGCCTATGCAATTTGAGGATTGGAGGCAGCAAATTGCTTGCCATTCAGACCACGGTGTCTGAGTCTCAGCCTTACAAACCACTGAAATCTCATAGACCATGGCTACATAGTGCCAAAGGACTAGTTCACTCCTGTCTCCTGGGTGGCTGGAAAAATTAGTCAGAAGAAACTAAACCTACCTGCTTTGTGGAGCTAATTCCAAAAAAAAAAAAGAAATCTTGTCTTTGCATGCAAGGCCAAACAGTGGTTATGAAACACACAACATGTTGTAACTTTAAGATAAGCTAAACATTAAGGGTTTTCATAAAGGGGGCCATGCAAGCTATATGACGCTCTTCAGTCTGTGGTAGTTCAAAAAAAGGTGAAACATATTATCTTGCATAAGAAATCACAGAACCGTGTCTTAATATCTGTGTAGACATCTGCTGTTCTTATAGCTTATTATTGATTGAAAAGAGAACAAAAATTACAACAACTCTAAATCAAGAGGTAAACCACAGGAGCCGAGAGCAACTGGAGGGCTTCAGGCATTTACTGTAACATAGGATTTATCTTGAAGTCCACAGGTACACAATTCAAACACATTTCCTCCTTTTCATGTGGTACTAAGCTTCCATTGAACATATGACAACAAGAGTCAGTGATAATACATGCCACCAAATGGTTTATCTCAATGGGGAGGACAAAAACTGAGTAGATGTGGAGACAGAGCTAATCTGGGACCCTCTCACTGCATGTTCCACACTGAGACCATACAGCGTGGATATTGACACCTAAAGATATTTGAATGACTCGAGATGGAAGGACTTGGGTGTCTGTGTTTACTAACTTCTCAGCTGGAGGCTTGACACGAACAGAGAGGGAATTTGGTTTCCCGGTAGAACTCACATTCAGCATTCACTCAGAGCAGAATATCCTTCCTCATGCTATTACAGAAAATACTGATTAAGAAAAGGCATTATTCAGCTCCAAAGGAAGAAAAAAGAGAATTTTTGAGGATTTTCCCTGCAGATTGCCGCTGTTATTCTTGCGGAACAGCTGCAGTACACTTGGTATAATTTAGTGTGGTCAGAGTCCAGGGGATGACTGCAAAGGCTGGACATACATATGGCAGAAGGAAAAGCTCTTTCTTTTTCCTTCTCTGCTTCACAGATCTGAGGGGGAGGAAAAAACATGTTTTTCTTCCCCCCGTCCCATTCCACTCCAGCAGGAAAAGTTCCCACCTGCACTAACAGCAACAGAGTCCTAATCAGAGCCAAAGCCCTGGGCACAGTTCCATTGTTAGAGTATATTTTATGGTCTTCCCTGCCAGAAAAGTGTAAGTAGGAAACTCTACGTGCACACACCACAGCAGATGGCATAGGTGGGAGGGTGATGCACCTGGCACTACTCTGCCCACAGCAACATCATGGCATAACATCCAGAATCTTGTTATATATAGATCCAGCAGCCAATGAGGAGAGGTGCAAAACACGGCTCTTATAAAAACACTGCTGTATCCTTGGAATCACTGATTCAGTGTAGAGGATTGGGAAGTAAGAAACACTGGAAACAGCAGAGGCTGTGGCTGATGGACTGCAGAAAAGGCTCATGGGGTTCTCATGGACAGTGAGCTGAATGTGAGCCTTGTCAGCAAAGACCAATAGCCTCCTGGGCTTTAACAACAGGGCCACAGCCTGTAGATTAAGGGAAGAGATTATCCCTCCTCTCCTCAGTAGTCTTCAGACCACCTAAACACCATGTCCAGTTGTGCTCCCTCCAGTAGAAAAAGAACATGGGTAAACTGGACCAAGTTCAGCAAAAGGCCACTGGGATGGTAGGACCTGAAGCAGTTGCCCAGTAAGGAGAAGGTGAGGGACCAGGGCCTGTTCAGCGTGGATAAGAGACTGTTTTGGAGGGACTGTTGAGAGGTCAGCAGCCCCCCACACTACCTATGGGGAAAGGTCATCAAGAAGATAGAAAAGGCTTCTTCACAGCAGTACATTGCAGGGGGACAGGAGACAGTAGGCATAAGCTTAAATAAGAGAGATTCAAACCTTTTCCCCGTAAGGACAGTCAAGCAGTGGAACATATTGTCCAGAGAGATTGGGTGTTCTCCATCCTTGGAAGTTTTCAAGACTGAAACAAAGCCCTGAGCAGTCTTAAGTGACCCCACATCTGACTCTGCTTTCAGCATGGAGCTGAGTTAAGGACCTCCTGAATTATGCTATGATACCTGTGACTTGTCTCACTACAGAAGTCACTTTCCCCAATACCCAAATCTTCCCTTAGTAGCCTGCCTTGCACTCAGTCTGTGAAAGGAAAAAACAGAGATTATATGCATGCGTATTTCTCAATGACGACATTCTGGCTAACAGATTGGCACAGCAGGTATATGTCAACCAATAAAAAGGAAAACTAAAGAATGCTAAAGATAATCACTGAATTTATCAGAGCATTATATCACATGCTTTTTTATTTTCCTTTCTTCTCTAGTCACAAACACAATAATAACTTGGCTTCATTACCCAGCTCTGAAATTAAATGGGGCAAGAGACTCAATCCCTTCAACGCAAAGGGAAAAGTAAACATTTCCCTCTGCCTTGAAAACCTGCATGACCCAGTTCCCTCCCAACATCCAGATATGAAAGAGATATGAAAGAGAAAGGAGGGACAGATCAAGGTGAAAAGCAGTAAAGGCTCTTTTCACAGTCTCCTTGTTGAGAAGTGATGAACCCTTATCTATTGTTTTGTCCAGTTCCCATCACAGAGCATGACCTTGTTTGCCCTGCTACATGGGACAGGGCAATGTCCCCTCTATGTCTAAATTAGGTGTTAGCATCATCCCCTGTAATCGACACAAACAGCCCCAACCAGCACACAGTGTTTGGATTTTAACAGGGAAAAATAGTGTCCTTTGGCCACAGCACAAAGCCATGACAAGCACTACCTCCTAAGAGAAATCACAACGTATTGGATGTTGCATGTCACCGGACATAAGGTGGCAAAGACCTTGAGAGCTTTTTCCGATCCTATCTTGCCATGAACTCCAAAGGCTCCTCCAGGATCCCAGTCCTCCGAAGCTAGGTATACCTTTCCCTTCCAGGCTAAAGCAGTCTCGTTAATGTGGCCAGATATCCTATACCTATATTTTTTTTTATAACAGAGAAAAAAGTGGGACAGTTTTTGTTCTGTTCTGCCACCAAACAGCGTCATTACTCACTTCAAGGTGAACTTTAATAAATCCTCTGCTGAGCTACAGCCTTTACATAAGGAACAAATAAGGTCAAGGTAGGTGCAGAATAATGATGTGCCACCCAGCAAGCAGTTGGAAGTGATTCTGCACAGGGTGTAAAGAGATTGAAATAAGAGAATTGTCAAACCTATCCCTGAGCAAAAGAACTGTGTGCTTTGGCTAGTCCTGCTGTGTGCACTTCACTGCAGCCCTGGGGAAGGAAAATCCTGGAGGGGTAATTCAGTTTGCTTAGGTAGGAGAGCTCCCTCTTCTGCAGAGACCTGGGTCTCCAGAAAGCCATTCAAAGGACACCCATTTGAGCTTATCTCCAGCCTGCCCTTAGGAGTAGCTAGGAAAAATGTCAGAATCAAGCTATCAATCATGTGGGGCTACTTCATCTTAGGGAGCCAGTAGACTGAATTCCCCTGGGAGGCCTGAGAGGGCTCCCAATTTCCAGGAAATATGCCCGGAGACCAGAACCAGTGTCTACCAAAGCTAGTGATTTCTCTGCCTGTTCAGCGAAGGTGGGCCAGCCTGGAGGCAAGAGGGATCTGGCACTGTAGCCTCCTAAGGGTCTCCCTTGGCACAGCACAAGGACTGTTGCACATCTCTGCTTCCAGGGGGAGATGAGAGTCAAATGTCTTAAATTCTATTTAAGCACCACAGCGGGAAACTCAGCAGGGTGGTCTGAAGTATGTGGCTGAGCACCTTGTTCCAAATCTACAAAAACAATACAGAAGTCACAGTTTTCTAGTTCCTTATGTTTTAGTGATCTAGAACCACACATGCACATACATACATAAATAGATATATATGCACACACACTCCTTCATACTTATAGAATCGTAGTATCATAGAACCATTTTGGTTGGAAGAGACGTCTAAGATCAAGTCCAACCGTTAACCTAACATTGCCAAGTTACCACTAAACCATGTCCCTCAGCACTGCATTTACATACCTTTTAAATATCTCTGCTGCTTCCCTGGGCAGCCTGTGTCAATGCTTTATAACTCTTTCAGTGTAGAAATTTTTCCTAATATCCATCCTAAACCTCCTCTGGTGCAACTTGAAGCCATTTACATCCTAAACCTCCCCTGGTGCAACTTAAAGCCATTTCCTCTTGTCCTATCACTTGTTACTTGGGAGAAGAGACCAACCCCCACCTTTCTACACCCTCCTTTCAGGTAGTTGTAGAGAGCGATAAGGTCTCCCCTCAGCCTCCTTTTCTCCAGACTAAGCAACCCCAGTTCCCTCAGCCGCTCTTCATAAGACTTGTGCTCTAGAGCAGCTTCGTTGCCGTTCCCTGGACCCGCTCCAGCACCTCAATGTCCTTCTTGTAGTGAGGGGCCCAAAACTGAACACAGTATTCAAGGTGCGACCTCACCAGTGCTGAGGACAGGGGGACAATCACTTCCCTGGTCCTGCTGGCCACAACGTTATGTCCACAAATACACCCTGTATATATATATATATATGAATTTATACAAATGCGCAGAGATTACTTATAGAAGCATATACACACAATATAATTTAGTCCATAGTCACATACTGACGAGGTATTTTACGTGTTTGTGTGTGCTTTTGTACACACAGGCACAAACACAAATTCTGTAAGTCTCACAGAACTAAGCTAGTTAGTCATAGTTTTAGTGCACATTTAATATAAGTACAGTTTCAGTCCATGTTTCTAGAATGAGTTAATATTTTGTATGCAAAATCTCTTTTCCTATTGAATTTGAAATTTTAAAACTATTTTGAGAAGATGACTAATACAATGCTTGTTCTACAGGATCAGTTCAGTTTCAATAAAAAGTTATTTTCTAAAATATTCACATATTTATATTTCTAAAGTTCGAAATTACCATAAATTTACATTTTAAATTAACCAAAAGGTTTTTCTAAGAAAGTTCAACAAATCTATTTCAATCACAAGGAAAATAATCTCTGAAAGATTTTGTCGTCTTAATCTTTTAAAAGACTAAGAAATCTGAGATGAGATCGGAGCTGTTGATCAGTTTTGCCATGTATTTTTTTTCTCCTTTTTCTGTAATACAACAAATCAATGAAATAAACTGAATCCTTTAACTTCATACTGTGAAGGACATTAGAAAGTTTTTTTCTATTTCAATCGTTATTCCATTTCCATTTTTTTCTGCACTTCCCTCGTTCATTTCCCGTCCTCAAACAAGTCCTTGGACATGAGCATGCACCAGAAGATAAGGTGTCCTAAACACTAGAGGGCAGAGTAGAAACAAACCATCAAGTTCATTGCTTATCATTCAGCCACTGAAATAAAAAATTCCCAGTAGTAACTTTGACTCTTTCTTTTTGCATTCCATAATCAATTGGAATCATTTTAACTTTAAATATCTATGCCAGTGATCATAGTTGTATAGCATTTTGTTTTCTCCTAAGTATTCCTTGTGAACCAAAGCAGTAAACTTCATGAGAAGAAAAATCTGATTCAGACTTCCAGGTTGTAGGACTGTTCCTTACATGCTTCCTGCAGGGGATGAGAAATAACTCATGGCAATAAGACTAACCATAGAGCGAACTCTACTGCAGACCAAACCAGAAAGAACCTTCACACCTTTGCACACATACGGGTACTGCAAGCATATCCGAGTGACAGCGTGTCCTGGTTTGAGCGACACAGGATCAATTCCTCTTTCAGTAATTTTACTTTTCAGTAAGGTCTCTTCTATACTAGGGAAAACTGCATTTTTAAAAGACTCTAGTGTCTGAATTTGTGAAAATATTTGCTTTATAGCCAGCTATGATATGCGGGTTTCAAGATCTCAGTGTTTTCGGGTTAGCCAGATGCAGGGATGAAGAGGAGCGAGACGTGGGCACTTGACCAAAGCTAGCCAACAGGATTATTTCATATCATGAAGGTCACATTCAATACAAATTAGAAAGGTTGCTGAGGAGTTTCTCCTCTTCTATGACGGCTGCAATCCAGAGACCTTCTTGCTTGCCCCAGTGCCGAAGTCCTGAGCCCTTCCTCCCAAAGCCACAGTGCTCGCAGTGTCCCACATTTGTTGTCCACTGCTGGGAAGCACAGCTTCCTGCTGATAGAATGGGCCAAGTATAATCCTTGTATATTTTATATTGGTATTGGGATCAATATTGGTTCTTTGTTATTATTATTGTTAATTATTTAGTATTATTCTATTAAATCTGTATATATTTCAGCCCTCAGGTTTCCTTGTTTTTTTCCCAATTCCCTTTCCCAGGTGGGGAGGGGTCATCAGGCAATAGAACAATTGTCTAAACAACAATAAATTGTTGTGGGTTCCTCAAACCGTAACAGGGACCAACACCCAGGGCTAAATGTTTACACATTAAAAATGAGATTGACTCGCTTGGCACATCATTTCACTGCATGCTTTCTCACTCCAGCCTGTCCTGCATTTCCTCCACCCCTGCAAACACTGATGAGCAAGTAGGTGTCCCGCTTCCTATAACATCATCCACTGATTTTCCTGCATTTGGGACACAAAGGTGAGATTTCCATCACTCCCAGCCATCGGTAGGCTCTGCCACAGAGGCAGAAGTGACATGCAAAGCAGAAATTATTTACATTCATGAACATTAGAGGGTTTATCTCCCTCATGCTGCCAGAAGCAGCCAGCTCATAAACGTTTTGGGCAATTCACCTCATATCTCAGGACAACTTGAGTCAATACTTTTCTTTAAAGTCAGCCACGGCTTCACAGAAAGCTCTGAATCACACCTGGAGTGAAGCAATCACGCTTAACTCTTTTGCCCATCCTTAGCATGTCTCTTCTCACCACCAGGAACCTAGCAGACTGACGTAATTCGGAGGGAAGTCTCAGTGCTATTTACAAACACACCCCCTTGTGCAGCACTGCTCTCTCAGCATAAATGCAAATACAGTCTCTGCAGTATCTCACACACATAACATTTAATGCTGTGCAGTTCATGCCTAGATGTTTTGGGAAGCTGCTTTCTTCCAAATGCTGAAATAAATTAAAAAAAAATAAAATAATAATAATAAAAAAAAAATCTGCTGTTCTTCGGGCTGTGATTTTTCCTGGCAAACCTCAGTCCAGGGCAACTCAGAATATATCTTGTGGATTTATGCAGGTAGAGGAAATAAAAATAGCCGGTCTCTGCTGGCTGAGTGTATAGGCAGAGACACACAGCTGCATTAGCGTGGCTCAAAGCCTGAACTCATATATAACAAGGGGTCTCAGAAGGATTTACTAAGTTGTGTACAGACACACATACCCATGTTATATGGCCTCTGGCTCAGAGCAGGCTCTCACAAGCACGCAAAAATGCAGACCACAGCCTTCATGCTTCTAGTCTCTTCTCGGCCAGCAAGGAGAGCAAAAACGCTTCTTTCAGCAGTCCAAAAACGGAGAAGAAATGCAACATGTGCCTGATAAAGGCAGGGTGAAATGGGCACATCAATTGTTCACACACCAGGTCCCCCTTAGTAAAACACCAGGGACAGTGAGATCCCTTAAAAATCACTCTGAGAAACCATATAAGAACCAGATAATATGGTCATTCCTGCGTTTTTCAGTGGTGGGTTAACGTTAGCTGAGGGCCAAACTCCCACCCAGATGTTTACTTATTCTCCCCCTCCACAGCGGTACAGGGGCACAAAATAGGATGAGAAAGCTCATGGGCTGAGATAAAGACAGGGAGATACAGTTTTACCATCAACGGGCAAAACAGGAAAGATGAAAGAGGAAATGGCCTCAAGTTCCGCCGGGGGAGGTTTAGATTGGATATTAGGAAAATTTCTACACTGATAGGGTTATCAAACATTGGAATAGGCTGCCCATGGAAGTGGTGGAATCGCCATCCCTGGAGGTATTTAAAAGATGGGTAGACGTGGAAGTTCCTCACAGCTAGGACAAAGCCAACACAGTACAGGTACAAATGGCAAAGTATTCTGAATTTGTTTTAGTACAGGTAAGGAATTACACATACAGTTGCAAAAAAAGCCTGGTGTGGCCTCAGATAGAATTGTATTTACATTTCTAAGCACTTGTTCTCAAGAGAAAAGAACATAAATGGAAAGAGGAACAAAAAAGGTCAACTAAGATTGTAGGCGGACAAGGACACACAAAAAGCTTGACTTGGAATATAAAGGTTGAGGGAGAATACGGTGACTCATGCTTGTAAAGGATGAATGTCAAGACAGTGGAAGAGTTAGCTAACTTTAAGTATGATACTGGCACAAGATCAATTTGATATATAACATTCAGAAATAGACTTAGGTTGGAAAATTACAAGATGATTTCTAACAATGCAAGAATGGTGGTTTTCCCAGGCAAGATTGATAAGTTTTGTCATGGACTGAAGAGAGAAAAAAAAAAAATTGCTTCTCTTGATACTGCTAGACATCGTTTCCTTCCTCAGATCTCAGAGAGGATTTGTTAGATCAAATTTCTGCTGCTGCAGGAAGATAGGATAAGTGCTAACAGCCACGTCTCCTACTTCTTGAGGAGTCATATCATAGCAGCTCTAGGTTTTGCACGGGGGATGGGGAGGTTAGTATTATTTATCAAGCACCAAATGATTCCAGTAGTTCTGCTAAAAAAATTGTCTTATTTTGGAATGGGTATCGGCAAACTTGAGGGCAATTTATGCCTCTAGCCAAGACCTGGTGTAATTTTTTTAGACATCACTGCAAGCCAGTTTTGTAAACAGCAATTTGGCACTTAATTCACATTGATTTAAATGGGAGTGAGGCAACCAAACACCTTAGTAAAACCGTCCCCAGATTTTTTTCATATTTAAATCCCTGGTCAATAAATAAAACATAGAAAATATGTGCAGCTGTTCTTTGGCTTTTCCCTACACTCAGTTGTGTGCTCTGTGGTTCACTGAAGATACCTTAGTCTTAGGATGTGCTTGCACAGCAAATCAGTCTGGTGGGGAGTCCTGTTGTTATTGTGAGACAAATAATAATAGGAGCTGGGAATGCATAAGTAATTCACATGTGCCAGCAAGTATGAATCCTCCACCCTCTTTAATAAAAGAATACTCTGCAAAAATACCTCTTAAACCTCTGTAAGAAATTATAAGGCCGGGGGGGGGGGGGGGGGGGGGTGGGGGGTGGGTGGGGAATAAATCCCAGTGCATTCATTTGTTCTGGTTTTGTAACACTCAAGCAGATTTTGCCCATCTATTAATTTTGCATGCATTACGCACTCGGGCTAGGTACTAACTGCACATTTGTACTTATCTAGAAGAAAGGAGGTCAATGTTAGTACTCTCCTGGACAGCAAACTGCTTCTCTTTCAACTTAATCAAATAATGAAAGAATTAAAAGTAATAATGAACCTCCAATAAAGCAAGGAAATGTTATGTAATCAGGTCCATTCATATAAATGGATCCTAAATTCCTGCTTATTTAACATTCTAAATTTCGTCTATTGAATAATACATAGTCTATTGAACAATTTAACTTAGAACACAGAGCTGAATGTTACATATTAAATATTAAGCTTATAGCAAGGAAAACAGTTGTGTTCCTTGCAGGCATACAACTCTGGGCTGCTGGCTTAGTGTTCAGAGGGAAGCAGGAGGGCAGAGTCCCCACGCGGGGAACCCTGGTGGAAAATAAGGATAGAAGGAAGCAAAGGGAAGATTTCTGTGACTGGCGGACTTTTTCAACAAATTTAGTGAATCTGCGTTGATGCATGTCATAAAAATAAGACATACCTACAAAATCATCTCTCCCACTCTACAGAATATTTTTCATGGAACAGTTCCTTTGGCAGCAAAAGAAGTTGTAAAAGACTGATAAATCATATCAGACACACTGATTGTATAATGTTAGAGCGTAGTGCAGTATTTCTCATTCCTTTCATTATTTATTTAACCTTTTCAATGAAAAATAAAAAAAGGCCTTTTTATGCACTATTATCCCTTGAAATGCAGAACTTCACCAAGTTGAAAGGATTCTGATGAGACAATTAATCCAATTATTTTGGTACAAAAAAAATGTATTTGACTATGTTCACCTCCTCTGATCCCCTAAGCAAGCAGCCACAGCAGCAGCAGATGTTCAAGAGCACAGTGCCCTTTGAAAATTTGTGAACTACCTCAAAACAGTCTAAGAAACTGGGCGGCATATGAGGTAGTATAAACTGGGAAAAACTTACTGAAGTGAATGGCCAAAAATGGTAGATGTTTGAATATCAAACTCATATCACGGTCTGTCAATGAGAAGTTTGGAAACTTCCTATAAAGTTTGTTCCTTTAAATAGTTTTGATCAGTGTTTAAATGCTTAACAGGGTGCAAGAGCAGCTGGTGTGCTCTACTGGACAAATCTGATGAGTTGTTCTGAACGCCCTGGTCATCTGAAATGGAAAAGGTTGGCTAATACCTGGATATAGGGCAGAAATTCATCTTTCTGAGATCCAGCCATGGTAAATCTCACGTCCCAGTGTAATTGCAGGTGACTTTTCAGCTAGCTTTAGGACTGAGCACAGGCGAACTGGGTGAAACAACAGCTGTACTAAAAAGTACAAGGTTATATTCTGGCCTTAACATTCTCAAACTGGAATATTACCGTTCACTTTGTATGAAACAAGCGTGACCTGCAGTTACATTAACAGTGAACAGCGATTGATGTTTGCCTGGGCAATATCAGAAAAAGGGGCCCTTATTCTTTTGCCTGACGTGACTGTTCTGTCTTTCATAAACCTAATAACTATTCACTGCAGCTATGATTTTTATTGAATTATTTAGCAAAATTTATACAGTGGAAAAGGCTGAAACAGTACTACCATTCCCTTTATGAATCAATTAAAAAGGGAGCATACACCTTGCTCTTGAGCAAAAACACAGCAAGGAATTTTTCTTGTCCCCAATATTTATTCAAAGTTGAAATTAAACAATAAAGTATCAGAGAAATGCATCATCCATCCAGAAATATACTTTCAATAACTAAACACCTCTTACGTCTTGCCTCCTCTTTATACTTTCCTAGAAAAAGGATATAGGTGCGCTTGTACATTGTTCAGCCTGTAAGTGTGTTGTATTAAGTGCTGTATGAACAGAAAAAAGAAACCCCATGTCTCTTGAAATACACATATCATCCAAATGCAGAGTTTAAACTATTTGTACTGTCCCACAGAATCCACAAAATACCAAACACAAGGTGCCCGTTAGGTTAATTGGAAACCTGAACCACCTCAGTGATCATCGATATTTTCATAAAGACAATGCACATAGAAATAGAGAAGGGTCAGCAGGATTAATGACAGTAAATCAGACAAAAGAGCTCCCTTAGATTAGGTTGCCAGGATATGAAGTTTTTAATTCCAACTGAAAGAGCAACAGGTATTCTCAGGTCACTTGAAATTCTGGTTTGGTACAGGCATATTCTTAAGTTGCACAGATCTATTTAGAATGCAGCTCCTGAAATTGTGCATTATTGTAACAAAATAAAAAAAAAAAAAAAAAAAAGCGCACAGCCAGACAGTTCTGATGGAGAGGTCATTGCAGCAGTGAAAACATTTTACTAAGCAGAAGAAACTTGAGGCCTGCCCACAATATTCTCTAGAAGCGTTAGGGCTCAATATGCACTTTAAAACATTCAGTGGAAAATTTCAAATTCATGCTGACTTCATTGATTTTTTACAGCTTCTTCCTGTAACATTTTATGAAGAGGAAGGTTTTCTTGAGAGTAAACATATTCCTACGCAACAACACATTAGAGAAGTGTTTAATTTCAAGTACGTACTTAATTCCCATCATTTGCTGAATCACGTTTTAAATCTTAGCTGAAAGCCTAAGGCACTTTTGCCTGGTATCCCAGATTACCATCCTGGATCAGAGAAGTCATCCATTTATTACAATATATTGTATCTCCCTGGTATTAGAGGCTTCAAGGGATGACACACCTAAAACCCACAAGGGTCTGATCCGTTGCACCTGATCTTCATCAGTCTTCTGGATGCCAAAGCACAAGATCTATGATCCACTCCAAAACATTTACCACCAACATCACTGAGTCTCTTGTTATCCATGTACAAATATCTGATCCCTTACTAATTCACTTTCACTGCTGTTCTCGGGAGTTTGCACATCTTAATCAGAAACTGTATGGAGAAGAACGTTTTTGTTGGTTGAATTTGAACTTCTCACTATTTAGCTTCATTGACTGTGCTTTGGTCTAAATCTTCATATATAGGGAAAACACAGAAGCTCTTGATCTGTTTCCTCTAGAGTATTAAATATTTTGTTTGTTTTATTGTATCAGATTTCATAGCTTTGCTTCAGAGGCGACCTCTCTCAGAACTCTATTAGAGTCATTACTTTTTTTTTTGCATTCATTTGAGGTCTGAAATACCCTTTTTGAGATAAGGCATCAGTTCAGCACATAGCATCTCAAGTAAAGATGCACTTTTTTCTCAGTAGCCTCCAGCACAGTCCTTATACATCACAACGTGTTTTCTGCTTTACTGTTTAAAATGGCAGATGGCAAAACCAGAACTAGTTGGATTTTTTGGTTCAATGAAATCTATTCCAAAGCAGTTAAAACTGTAAAAGTAGTCACATTTTTCTCTCCAAATAACGATGACCATCCTGCTTTGGACCAAATGATTTTTTGAGACGTCTTTCAAGAAAGTAAAATAGTTTGTTTATGCATTTATAGACATACAAAATTTTATTTCTAATCTTCTCAACAGCAGTTATGATTCTAGTCATTGTCTAGTCTAGGAAATTGTTTGTTTAAAATTCATCCTTCTTAGAAGAAATAGGTGCCACACTGAATTCTGCTTCTGTTTTTACACACTCTCTCTGACACTCTTTATGCTTTCATAATCATGTTATCTGGCTTTTGAAATATTTCCCCCCTTTCTGTATGAAAGCCTGAGCTATGCAAAAGAATCAGTGAATCTGCCACTCATCAGCGTGCTGCTGAATGTGAGTAATGGAAGCCAATGGAAGAAAAGGAGTGATTTCACACTCCCCCACCTTTTCTAATCTCTTTCTCTTATGATCGTATTTTGGACAGTGCCTTTAGAGATCCCTGTGCAGTTTAATTTGACTGCAGTCTTCGGAACTGAGAGAGGACTGTATTTCTCAGGTGTGTGGGGCAGCTACAGCTCTCCCAGCAGTTTCAGCCAGAGCACATGGGTGTGAGGCTCCTCCCAAATCTGGCCATTAATGAGTGTCCCTCAAACAGCCTACAAAGTGAAGTCTACTGCTTGGTGGCATTGCTTCTGAGGAAAGAACATGGCATTTCAAATTTGGAGAGTTAACCGGGCTTAGCAAGCTTGGTGGAGCCTGCAAGAGGAACAAATATTAAAGACACCAGTGGAAAGAGAGAAAGGTGGGAAGCAAAGGCTGACTGACTGACTGACTGACTGCCAGGAGCAGAGCACAAAATTAGTCTTGATTTCTATCTTTATTTCCTTTCTGCATAGTTCTACTTTTATTTTTTTTTCCAAGTATGAAGTTCCTGAAATAGCAATAGCTAGTGTTAATGCAATAGAGATCCTTTTAGAAATGTGAGGTTCATTTGTGTAAGTGAAAGGAAACAGTGAGGAACTACTCAAAGCTAAACCCCAAATGTAATAGATTTAGAGTATTTAGAGCATCTATATTGCAATGCTGTAGTAACATTTGGTGGTACCTCCTGCTAGGTGGTACTGATATTGGAATATGGAGTTTTCTCCATATCTTAAAACTAATCTTTAAGTAATTTGGGAAAGATAGTTCAAGTGGTTAAGTCTGTGCCAAAAATCTTTCGGAGATACCAAACACTCCACAGCAATTAGTTTAGTGACAGACATTGTGAGCTCAGGCACGATCTGCTCCAGAGTAAGGTGAAAGATCTCCATCAACAACAAAAATAAAGAAACCGTGATTTCTTTTTTTCTTTTTTTCTTTTCCGATTGTTTGCTCCTTTGTTCATTTCAACTGCAATCTGATGGAAGTTGAACTGGACCTTTGGGACATGCCAAAAATCTCTACAACGGCGCAGTAACAATAACTCTCACTCTATGCTCAGCAGAATTTATCCACATGGGAGAAGGTAAAACTTCTAACAGTAACGTAAGCCCGTTAGAAGGCAATATTAAGAGACAGGAGAGGGACGGATAGTTTTTGGTGTAAGCCATCAGAGCTCAATTGTAATTATAGAAGTCCTGCTATTATATAGTCCTGCTATATAATTGCACAGAAACATACACTTCTCATCATCAAAAAGAAACAAGAGGAATTTATTTTCATGGGAAAGAAAATGAAAATTTAATCCCATCTGCCTTTTTTTTTTTATATATATATCAGCTCGATCAAGTGGCTAATACCTCCCTACTGCAAATACGGCCATCAAGCCAGACTGTCCTTGGAAAGCTACACAGTACCACTACTATCCTAAGCCTTCTGGCACTGCAGAAGTACGAAATTGATCGTCAGTATGATCTTGCTAAAAAGTAAAATATTTTCTCACCCCATTGTTACATAAGAACATAATCACTCATGCAAATCCACAGAATTAAATTTTAAAGCCAAGGTCTCTGAAAGTTGCTAATATGGCACATGGCACTATTAGAATGTGCAGGGCTGAGAGACGATAAATTAATACAGACAACTAGAAGTCCTTGGGTTTCAAATCTCATTGGGAATACAAACCATCAATAACAAGTGAGATGAGGGGGAGGACACACAAAACTCCCTAAGGAACCTTCATGAAAACATATTTCATCAGCAGATATGAAAATAAAGATGCCACAATGAACACGAGGAGGTATCTAAAGTGGAAGCTAGCAAAAGCCACAAGATATTGTCTGAAGCAAACCACAGCAACCACATACCTCAGAAATTAAAGCAATAAACAATCTTCCGTATACAGACAGGTACAAGTAAAGAATTAAGGAGAAGATAGAGAAGAGGGGTCAGGATGTTTTGAAGTAAGCAAGAAACAAACTCAAGCCAACTTCCAGCTATGGGAAGATAAACAGGAGAGAAGTCTAACTTTGTCTGTTTTCACCAGCATCTCCTGTGGTTGCTTCTCTGCTTATTTCACAGCAGGGTCTGAAGCAACAAGCACCATTCTTCATCCTCTCAGTTCTATCATCAGTAAAGTAATGATCAAGATCCCTTTCCCTCTTTTGGGACAGGGCTCAACTAATGTTATCAACTTCTTAGGCTACTTGGGTTATCCATTTGCATCCTCTACTTCAGTAACTATATTCAATCCCTATACATGTTTTACTCATCTATTCAAGAGAGAAAATGCACACATGTACAAATGTTTGAGACAATGCAAACCTACAGTACTGGGTTTTCAGAGGTGTGTGTCAGAGAAGGAGACCAGGGAAGACAAAAAGACAAAAAATACTCTAGAGGAAACAGATCAAGAGCTTCTGTGTTTTCCCTATATATGAAGATTTAGACCAAAATTTACAAAAAGTTTCAGAGATTTTAAATAGATATTTCAAAACTTCTAAATAGATTTTGTAGAGCATATCAATATAATCTGATTTTTTTAAATTCCTGTTAAAATTCATAGTTTTCACAATAACACAACTGAGATTTTTATCTTCTTACAACACTGCAACATTGTTTTCCCCATACTATTTTTTTTCCCATTCTGGCTGCAAAAATGTTCATCACTAATTTTGCTTCCTGCAGCCTTTTCATAAGGATTCTGAAATTCTACAAAGAGTTCAATGTGAAGAAGTGCAAGGATTTTAATCTTTATTACAGTAGATAAGAAGCACTTGCATTTTCTGGGACCTTGTGTTGAGAGCACAAAACCAAGCCTACGGAGAGGTCAGTAGCTATGTAGGGAAGGACCATCTGCAGGAGAGTATCTTTGGTACACCAAGTCTCCCAAATACTCCCATATCAACGCATACACAATTTGATAAGAGGGAGACTTGTTAGTCTTCCCGGAGCAAAACTCTGTGGAATAGTAAAGGGAAAAGGAGGAAAGGAAGGAAAGGAAGGGGATGAAACTGCTAAACTCCACCTGCTTCACTTCTCAAAAGAAAAATTCACCACCTTGAGCAACTGGTTCATAAGCATTCAGCCACATACAAATAGAACCCCGTAAATGTTCTCCTGAAAATGTTTGCAACCCAGAGGACTGATTTTTCAAACACCAAGCACGATGTGTGCTTCCTGCAGAGCCAGAACTAGTATCTTTGCCTGGAAACCTTTGCTGAGCTAACTTACTCTACATAGACGACTTTGTCCCATAAAATTCTGCATTCTTCCATTTCTGCATTCGTCACAAGGCGCCAGAGGTTTTCCTAACACCGCTATCAACGCAACACAACACTGGTCAGAGATAAGAAAAACAAAGTGATTGTAAACATACTCCTGCTACAAAAACGGGATTGTCCTGATCGTCTGAGAGACAAAAGCTGCTCTTTCAGAGTAATGACAGAGCATTTAACATTGCCAGCTGCAGAGGAAACTGTTCAGTACGGATCAGGACATAGCTAAATTGCAAAATGTGCCTCGTTCCAGCATGGCTATGCCTGTGGCAGCTTCCAATACAATCCATCTGAGAGAGTTTGTGCCAACCAATGCACAAGGGCTATAATAAAAAAGCTATTAAACACTTCTTGAGTTGCAGTCTCAACCCTTGGCTCCGTCTTAAGGGACTTAATACAGCAATGATGTCTTGCCTGAAAATACATTCAAAGAATCATTATGGGTATTTCACACAGGTATTTCAACTAGCAGAGGAATGTTATTTGGGAAGATGATCTTGGCTTTCTGTCTGTAGATGAGGTTATTACATGGGATTCTTTACAGTCCCACCACCATCGCTTTAGACTTTTGTTTTTCCTCTATAACGTGAAGTCTGGTTCCGATTGCTCTGAAAGAAATAGAGGTATCAAGGCATCTTTACTTTCCTCAGATATGGAACGCTTTGTTGACTAGGAGATGCTCACTAGGAGATCTCCACTAGCTGAAAGCTAACATTTTTCTTTTCCTATTGCTTACTCCCTGCAAGTCTACTAACTCTTGATTTGAATTGGTAGGAAAAACAGCTATTGTAGAAGGCTGTGTTTGATTATATAGGGATTTGTTTGTTTTTCACTGCTGTTAATTACAAGCATCGTGTTTGACAGCATTTAATGAAAACTTTTGTTTTCAGCCTCCATTACAAAGGTATTTTTTTGTAGGGAAAAATATCAGAATAATGAAATATACTAAGAAAAAGGTTTTCTGAATGCACTACTCCATATTAAATTAATAGCAGTGACAACACACAGCATGAACAGCTCTAAAGCTTCAGCTGAATTATGCTAAGCTCCTCCTAAAATGCTGACCTCCAGTCACTCACTCTCTTGATCACTGTGGATTTAATCATTACTCTGCCTGCAACACAAGGTTTAATCTAGCAAGACCTTAAACTTAAATGAAAACATCTAGGTCCTTACATTTAGGCTGTGTGTTGGCAGTTTCATTCCACATAAACTTTGCTATCTCTGCACATACTTAAAACTCATCCCCTGTCTCTCCTTATCTCACTCTCTGACTAGCAACAGCCTTTTCCCTGGGCCTGATGAATGTGCTCGTTGTCTACTTGGCATGATGTTTCAGAGGCCATTTTCCTAGCCTGCCACGGGGTTATTTTCTATTAGTGTAACCCTTTACCTGTCCTCCATTGCCAAACGCAGTTTGAATACTAACCCTTCACCTCACTTTTTGTACTTTCCTCACTTCGTCCCTCATTCAACACTAGTCAGAATCACAGATCACGAAAGATTTCAGATGTCATTTTCTCATCTTGCCCTGGTGTTCCT
Source organism: Alca torda (assembly GCA_008658365.1). NCBI lineage: Eukaryota > Metazoa > Chordata > Aves > Charadriiformes > Alcidae > Alca > Alca torda. The sequence goes on from CM018077.1 coordinate 158,812,990, forward strand.
GCTTTCAAGCAACATGCAGAACCACACAGCAGGCTACCTTATTATTCTCCTTCAAATACTTCCTTTGTCATGATGCACTTCACAAACATCGCATGGCTTGTAAGAAAAAGCATAGGACTTACTGACACTCAGATCCTAAAAGTAACACTTGATATGTTAAAGAAAGATATGTTCTAATACAAATATGGCACAAAATTCTTCTATCTGCCCTTTGAGAGGGCTTGGGTTAAAAAACTATAATGAGCCTTTTCAGCCTTAGTGTTCATAAATCAGAGCCTGCACATCTCCCCGACTATCTTCCTTCCTAAGCCACAGAAAACACAAGAGAAACCCACTTGAAATCCTCATGACAGTCTTTACCATTACAGGTCTGTCTTACGTGGGTTATAGACAAACTTGTTTTGCCCATTACCTGTGAAGTCTTTCCCTTCAGAAAAAAGGTCTGTTTTGCAGGACATATCAAAACATCTGAATTTCTTGGTAAATAAGAGTCATGTGGAGTAGGTGAGGTTGGCTCTCTAGAGAATTCCCTTTCAGCCATTTGGAATATGAAAGAGCGGAACTAAAGAGACCGACTGAATCCACAAATATCACAAATGTTGTTAAAATCAAAGGGATGTGTGGTAGTATAACACACCATCTTGTTCTAGTACCAAGTATGACCAAATCCCACATTTTCAGGCACACTGGTTCAGTCTAGACATTTGTAGGCATTCATCAGGAGGTCAGGTTTCCATTTCACTGGGAAAAGCTAACCAGGTCTATTGTTTCTGGCGAGGCAATAAACCCTTGATGTAGAATCCTAATGTCCTGCTTTGTCTTCTATAAGCACTAATCACTGGAGAATGAAAATAAGCAGTCGTCTTTTGATATAAAAACACAGTTACTGTTGTAATACAGTCCTTTTATGTCCAAGGGAACAGAGTAGGACAAATGAAATGGATGTTCTCCCCATGGCATTTTCTAGGATAGCAAAGCTTGTGTTGAACTGCAGTCAACACTTCCTACCGTTTTACTCAAACATTGAATCAAACAAGGATGGAATTAAATCATGCGTTTTCACTTCTTCACACGCTAAATATACTTTCATATACAGAATCCTTCCAAGTATATCATTGAGAGCCAGACACCATCTACCCCACACTGAGTCTATGTAATCAAGTCTCCATTGAAAATACAAATATAGAGCTGGCTGAGTGACTGATAGGCAAATTAGTTCCTGATCTAAGCCCCGCAAGATAGGCTTGGCAACATAAGAGAGTATTTGCTATCTTCTAGAAAACCAAAGGAAAGACAAATGCAGAAAGCTCTCAGTTCAAGAATTACAGCTTCATACTACTCTTTAGTAAATACAGATGCTAGAAATAGAAGCTTGCTTTTGCTGCCTTTGCCAGAGAAGGCGAGAAGCCATATTCATTATTTTGAAAGAGAATGCAGCTTTTTTGCACAGAGAGTCTTCATTTTGCTTTCATAGAGTTAAGGCAAATTCCAAACTATTGGGCTTAGTGGAAGTGCATTGCTCTTAAAGGTGTTCAAGAGCCGGATCTCCAAGAAACCCAGACCCATAGCTGACCCAGACCCTAACTTTTAGGTATGTGCTGGTCTCATCAGGTTTCATTGAACTCTTCCTCAGTACCTTTGGCTCACTGTCAAGGCTGACAAATCATTTCAGAGCCTGTTCCTGAAAGTGTGCTGAACACAGAGCTGTAGTTCAAATACCACTAGTTTGGAAGCTATAAAGAATCAAGCAACACCTCTACCAAATACTTCTTCTTACAAACAGGTATGCCATCGCTATCAGTTCTGTCCTCAATGAAATAAAGTAGGTAGGAAAGAGAGTAATTCAAATTTATTATGTGATTGGACACCCAGGTGGATAGGCACAGTTGATGTATTGGTTCATTCAATATAGTAGACAACTCCGAGGTCAGAAGAGAACAACATATGGTTCACTAGCTTTCTGTAGATAATAAGTATCACCAATCTTAACCACTTAACTATCAATATACTTTCTTGCTCTAGACATAGCTGAGGAGAGGAGAAAGAGAAGGAAATTCAGGAGCAGGAAAGGAAATGCCGATTTCCCTGTAAGATTATATGAGCTCTAGTGCTGTTCCCAGGTGTGTTTTTCATTCCTTGAACAAGCCCATTTTTTGCAGGTCTCTAGTGAATCACAAATGCATCAGATAGATAAATAAGTAACAGCAGCAAAACGGTACGCTAAGGTTTCATTTTGCCTTTGCTGGTCTCTTGAGCATATTACCTTTCACAGTCATCCTAAACAACAAAATCTCACCCAGGAAGTTTCATCAATACTCAAAGTACAAAAAAAAAAAAAAAACACAAACAAAAAACACAGAGAAACAAACGCTAACAACAGAGCATGAAAGGGATGGCAAGGCTGGAAGAGGTGCAAAGCAGGTGGAAAACATCTACATGCAAGATGGAGTGACACCAGTTTACACAACTGCTTTTGTTCGGAACAGTACAACAGGATCCCAAGTGCCTTAAACTTGACTTTCGAAAGCTAGCAAGAGGCAATAGCAGAGCTCTCATGAGAGTAACAGTGAAACAGCTATTTAAACCTGAAAACTGCCATAATATTCCAAAGCCTTTGAAATAAAATGGGCAAGGATTTCGGAGATGCTTATTTTGTTTCAGCCCATTTGATTACTTGATTTTTCCCTTGAGGAAGAGATAATAATGTCTTCCACTGGAATTAAGTTCCTCAGCCAAAAAAAAGCCATGGAGCTGATCAGATCTCAGCAATACCTCCTTCTCACTCGTAATATTTGTTAGTCTGTGGGGTTTTTTTAATGCTCTATATGTATCAGAATAGTTAGTGCATTCCCAGCTAAATGCATGTGGGAGGGTAACACAGACCTACAACTTTGCTCAGAAACTGTCAAATCAGTACAACTTGACAGAAAGGTACAATTCATCCAAAAAATAAAAAAAAAAAAATGCGCTACTGCCACAGTTCCTTATCAATGAAGAATTTTTATCCTGTCTTCCTTGGTATGTTTGGCCATGTAGGACACTAAATGGGAAGGGAAAAGTCAAAGCTTCATGAACCCTTACTCTCTTGGCATGTGTGAGTGGTGCTGGAGCCTCTTCTGTGCTCTCTCTGAAATGGAAAAGATTTGTTTCTTCTTATTCCTTGCTATTTTCAATAACAACCCAATGGGGAGAGCTAAATGAACTCTTCCTTGTTCCCATCAGCCTTGCTGCCATCTGGCCTTTGGTTCTAAGGAACAAGTTGGAGGGGAGGGGGAAAGCACAGTATCAATAGACATTTTATATTTTGTAACATAACACTTCCTACCCCTTAAGTATACAGCTTCTGAAAGGTGCTAAGGTGTGGATTTGAAACACCTACAGCTCTAAATATTTCTCTTTCCATGAAACAACCCTCCTGGGTTGCAACAATCCAGGCTTTTCTGGACTTCAGTTAGGAAGCACATTGTTTTACTTTGCCTGTGCAAACAACTGTGAGTTTGGAGTCTGGGTTTTTGGTTTGTTGGGATCAGTTTGGGTTTTTTTTTTCCGTTTTTTGCGTGTTTTGTTTTGGGGGCTGGGAGTAGGGGGTGGTGGGGTTGGGGTGGTGAATCAGGACTGAACAGGGGCATTAGGCACCACAGAGGAAGGATGAATAATTTCAAGCACGCAAGTCTGCGTGGTGCCAAAGTGAGATAAAACAAGTTCAGCGAAGAGAAATCCACTGAGAGTTTCCAAACAGATAGCAACTAGTTGTGGCTCAGGATGTCCCTGAAGGTGAAAACAGTAGAAGGCTGAGAGAGATATGTCAGGGGATGTCATGAGGATACTAACCTCTTTTTTACTCCCCCTTGGATACCCACTTCAAACCCCAGGGCCAGTAAGACCTTTGGTCTTGCATAGTTTGGCTCTGAGGGTCTAGTGAATAGTTGATACTTCAACACATGGAATGAAAAAACAGGTCTGTTGAATGCCATCTGGCACCTACTGAAAAAACACAACGGTTCTGAATGAATCATTAACAAAAGAGGGTTGAACACTGAAGGTGCACCTATAATCTTCTTCTCTGAACTTTCTCTTGCCAACTGATAGTGTAAGAACCCCTTTTGTAGTAAAGGGACTCTTGCCTTTTTTGCTCTGTGGCAGTCTTCACTGATCTGATCCTCTAGGACTTAGAGTACTTTTTCCAGTGAGGTGGTAAAGCATCTTTGCATTGTCAAAGGTAAACAGATTGTACAGTGCATTGCTGGGTTAATGCCAGAGTACACACTCTGGCAAGCCAAAGTTGCCCCCTGTGAAACAGTCTTTGTAATAGCTCCAAAATAAAACTTCCTGTGCCCAGGAAAACACACATCCTACTATCTTCCACCAGCTGCTGTTAACATTTCCCTTCATTTCACAAACAATCAAGCAAAGTTCTCTTACAGGAGCAGAATTAAAGCCAGGATCTGGATAGTTAGGACTATAAATTAAAGAAAGTCAGGCTAGACATACTACTAGAAATACACACTACGTTTTATGTATTAAAAAAGGGTAATTAAGTATTGAAACGATTAACTTGGGTATCTTCATCATCGAATGCAGAAATTATATCAATTATCAGATGTCTTTCCCTAAAGTTGCAGAAATTATTGTCCATATCTTGTAAGCCCTTTGGCTTACTTCACACTGATGGTCAGATAAGAAGATATCAGTTCCGTCTGGTTTCAAATTCTATGTCTCTGGGGATATTATTTGCCTATGTATCAGTCCTTTCATTATGAAGAGATGATAAATTCTTTAATAATGTATTGGGCCTGGCTGGCATAGAGTTTACTTTCTTCATAACAGCTCGTATGGTTAGATTTGTAACCAATATATAGTACTGATAACGCATTAATATTTTAGGTATTGCTGAACACTGTTTGCACAATGCCAAGACCTTCTCTGTTTCTCACTCTGCCACCCCCTCCCCACAAGTAGATTGGGAGGGGTACAGTAGACTGGGAGGGGACACAAGCAGACAGATGACCCTAAATAACCAAGGACATATTCCATGCCACAAGATAAGAAGCTCATTAAAAAAAAGATTTTTTTTATGTTAGTTAGCCATCTTTTGCTCAGGAAGTGGATAGGCATCGGTTGACCCATTGGAGATGGTAAGCGATTGCCTTTGAATCAATGTTTTGTTGTTTTCTATCTTCTTCCCTTTACCCTTCACTAATTAAACTTTTTAGTTATTATTATTTTTATTTTTTATCTCAAATCCCAAGTTTTCTTGCTTTTACTCTTCCTTTCCTCTTCCCTCATCCCACTGTGGGGGTGGAAGTGAGCGAGAAGCTGTGTGGTGCTTAGCTGCCCACCAGGGTTAGCCCACAACAAATGGGATCAGTATTAGATTCTCATCAAAAAGAGTTCCTTGTAGAAAACAGTGCAGGAAAGTTTTGGGTTTGTCACTTGCATAAAATAGGCAGTAACCCTTGATTTTCCACTACAAGCCTGTGAAAAGGTCAGAAACCTATCTTTTTTTTTTTTTTTTTTTTTTTTTTTAATTACTTCCAAGGTCTTAGAAATCCTAACATCTATCAACAGAGATCCACAGCCAAGACTGTTGTACATGAGGGTACTTCACATAGGTGGATCCATTTGCACAGGAAGGGCCACCTCTGAGTAATGGGCTCAGAACAGCAGAGTGTGGTGGGTATGAGGAAAAGATAATGTAAATCACCTTTTCCCTGCTGAATAGAGTTAGGGTAATCCATGTCCTGAAGTGGTCAGGCAGTGGACTAGCTTATCGTTGTAGGTCCCTTCCAACTGGAATTATTCTATCACTGAAGACAATGAGGACTGAAGATCACAGCTCAAGAATGTGTGTAACAGCAGCAATCCATGAGAGATAGGATGATGGATAGAGATAGGGATGTTTTGCCTTAACTCAGTCTAAGTAGGACTACAACACTTTCAACCAGGGTGGCTTTTCCTAGAAAAGCATCTGGAAAATTTAAACAAGCCCCTCATGCAAACATATGTAGGGGGAGAGGGGCATGGAGCACTTCACCAGGGCCATGAAGTTGGAGTAGGTTGATGAAAAGCCAGTTTAGAGAGAAAGAGCCATGAAAGTCATTTGATTTGCGTTTGATTTTGTCGACCTCTTACTGAGCAGGAAAAACAATGTAAATTTAATTTAACATCAAACTAATGGCTTATATTTCACAGAATCACAGACCTTGCAGAAAGAACTCACTTGCTCTGAATGAAAAACAGGACTCAGTAGAAGGTAAATGACTTTCAGGACAGGACAGAGTTTGATACAGAAGAGACATAAGATGATGGGAGGGAGGGTTTCTTTTTCATGGAATATAAAATGATCATGCGAAGAGTAAAATGTTACAAGATCCTGTCCAGATAGCCTGGTCCTAAACAGACAAGTCCAGTCTGAATGCGAGTAGAAACGATGGGAGCCTGTGAGCTCCTTCAGTGTTACTAGCAGAGTCTTAACACAGTGATTCTCATGGAGAGGCAGATGAGTTGCCCAAAAGTAGCACAGCTCTTTATTTCCCGAGTCCCTCATCTTCCTCTAAAACACTTCACTAGTGGAGTTTTCACTGACAGATCCTTCACAGGAGGCTAAAAAACTAGGCAGCCATGAGGTAAAGTGAAAGCTCTGGGGGTGTGAAGAACAAGTGCAGGAAGGCAGAAGGACACCACAGTTCTCCCCCATCCTCTCAGAATCATACAGAATCACAGAATGGTTCGGGTTGGAAGGGACCTTAAAGATCATCTAGTTTCAACGTCCCTGCCTCACCTCATGAAGAGATGAAAGTTAAATACAAAATGCAACAAGTGTTGTAGATGTTATTACAATTGATAGGAAAGCATGGAACCCTATCCCAGCGGGTGGGTAATGCCTTGAAGACATCCCTAACAGTCCTAGCTTAGCCGTAAACAGGCTTAACTTTATGTTGAGTCCATTGTCCCATTCAACTGCATCTGCCCACTTGTATCCTCACAGCTAGGCAGGAAGATCTTTGGCACGAGTATATGTTTAGTCACTTTTTAAAAGTATTTCTGTGCCTGGAAGGTTATCTATCTTTGCAGTCTATTAAGAGACACTACCTCTCCTTACAGACCTTGCTTTACAGAAATCCTTAGGCCCTCAGACTACAACAGTAATACTAATTCATATTGCTCTCTTTTTATGTAAAATATTTTTCAAACCTTGAGTGGAGTTTTCTTAGCAGAACCATAATACAAATGAGTAATGTCATTGTAAAGATCACTCTTCACAAATGAACACAGGTCATTCCTAGCTATGAAGTACGAGGACTGTCATTCTCTGTTCTGACACTAGAAATTTTGGGTTTCGTTTATGTTGCTTCGTGTTCGGTTTCTGGATGGGCAACAAACACATCCACCCTTTGAAATCAGACCCCTAAAGCTGAGTTTTAACAAGCCCTTGGCAGAGGTTTTAGCTCTGAGTACTTTCTTTTAACGTGAACACTTTAATATAATCTCTTTCTGTTATTGTTACCTGGCTGAGCTTCAAGAAGAGTGGGACAGCCACTTAGCAAATGAGATATTTCTAAACAGAGAGAGGGAACAAGAAATCTGTTATCAGAGACAGCCCTGCATTGCCTTGGCAATTAAAAAACTAATGACCGCATAGCTGGAGCCAAAAGACTTTATTGTCCTCTTCTACTATAAATCATCCAAGCCGAATTCAGTCCAACTAATTATTATGCCTACAACCTCGAGCAGAGAGTGCCTTATGAAATTACTGGCCATAGAAAGTAATCAGTCACTCTTTGGAGCCTCACATTGGAGTTGGATTTTGCAAAGCTTTCTTTCAACCATGTCAGATTATGAACCTATAGATCTGTGCTAGCAGGCAGGTCCTGGACAAAGCCTGGTGTCATCACGGAAGGGTTAGAAAGCAGAAGTAGGTTCAACAGGGGATGTAAGCTGCAACATAATGTTAGGAGTGCAGACAGTAACAAGCAGAGGAATCAGAGGAATCTTTGCTGAGAGTGTAATTTAAGACTTCCTTCTAAGTTGTCCACTCTTTACCAACATTTCGAATTATTGGTATTGCCTAACCAACTTATTCTCAGCCACCTATTTAGCCATTCTGCAATGCTGCTACCATTTTCCATTCAGCGACACATGCCAACTGAAACAACCCTCCACTGATCTTGCATCAGCCAAAAACACATTTGAAAGGTTTACCCCCTTCTGCCAAAGCCCAGATAACTCTGCTTCAGCCTTTCTGATGTGGAATTGCCCACAGAGCTTCCTTGCCATGGGTATCAGACGTTGATCCTGTGTGAATGGCATTCAAATAGAAATGCTTTTTCCAGTCTCACTGTACACTGCAACTCTTTCTATGGAGTGAATTTTTCCATTAAAAACCTTTGCAATGCATTCAACAGACATATGTCTATCCATCAAAATAAGAATCTTCACATCTTTCTATAAATCTACCTCTCACTCCCTGAAGTAAAGTATTGCCAAAGCTAAATCTCAGTATTTTCCCCCAGGGTATTTACTTTACTGTAATTTTTTTCCTTTAAATCAAATTTATAGAAGACAATATAGAAGCTTTGTCAAAATGTCTGCAAGAAGGAAGGGGGAGATGTGCAGAAAAAAAGTAGACCTTTGCTGCTGACACCATCCCTTCAATCCATTCCTGCAAGATCTGTTTGCTATCACAGAGAACTTTCCAGGGGAGCACTTCCTGAGAAAGTGGACTTCGGTGGGTTCAGGAAAGCGCAGCTGAGTGGAAAACAAATTTTGTAGTGACCTACACAGCCATGCCAAACATGCCAGTCTGGAGCTTAATGAGCTGCTGTAAAAGTCCCCTAAAGACTTTACTGGCCACAGTGTCCAAAGCTCCAATTTCAGAAAAAAAACAACCATGTCTCACTCATAGCCTTGACCTCAACTTCAGCCAAGAGATGAGGGTGAGAGACAGCAATCTCCACTTCCTTCACACCACGACCTCCAGGAGTGACCCTACTGTCACCTCTTACCCCACTTCAATTTGCAAGCAATTCACCACACACACTCTCGCCCTCCATTTGATGTTTCAGAGTGACCCAGGGAAAGAAATAAGCTGCACATTAATTAAATCCACATCTGCTACAGCAAATATTGCTGCTGCTAGCACTGCAGAGAAATGTTATAAAAGGACCCCAAGCCATTAGAGAGAAATTCACTTGATTTCCTTCCAGTGCTGCTGACTCAGAGCTGTCTCCCCTGCTCTTGATCTCTATCTCTTTGGCTTGCCCTCTTGACCCAACACTCCAGGGTTTCTGACTGGCTCACTTTCAGCCTAATTCTGTCCTCCTTATTCAGTGCCTGTCATAGTCATGCCTGTCTCCCAAGTACAGCAAGAACATACTTTTCACCCCCCATCTTTGAACCCATGAGTGCCTCTCCATGCATTCAAACTTTGATGGCACAGTCTGATGGCACAGTTTGCTTCACAATTTTAATGGCCTCACCACTCTGTTTCATTGGGTGAAATGTGTTAGTATACAAAAACAGGGCCATGACATGGACTCAAATGTTAATTGCAATCATTCATGGGTTTTAATTGTTAGCACTGGCTTGCTCTGTTGTAATCATAATGTCAATTAGCAGCCTTTCAGGCAGGTTTAGGAAGAGCACTTGGCAGGGACCATTCCCTGAAGGCAACGTGGGTTGAGGGAAGGGGAGGAGAGGGAGTTTAGTTGTGTGGATACAAGCAGCCCCTCACCATTTGACCTCTGGGCTGGAGACCAATGCCTAGCCAGTTTTATTTAGCAATGCCGCAGCACCCTTGCAGTTTAGTTTCTTCTGTTCCCCTTGAAAAACATCTTGATATATTTACAGTGGACCCATTTGCTGCTGGATATGATCTTATTTATCTGTTGTGATAAAATATCCTCTTTTCCTTCTGCTATTGCACTGAGCTGCCATTCTGTTGTTCTATGTTGTCACTCTGTCTTCTAGAACACGTCACCACTGGTCATGTCCCTCTAGGACCTGTGCTTAGTTCACCCCTTTGACATGTGTGGGCCTTCCTTTGATGACAAACACTCAGCATTTGTTTCTTGCTCCCACACCTGGCAATTCCCGAAAGCTCAGCTGGCCTCTGCCAAATTTCACATTCACACCTCCATGCAGGCCATCCAGCAGCCAACTCTAACAACAGGCTCACTTATCCTTCGTGTCTGGCAGATTCATTTCCAACCTTGTGCAGCAAGACCAGAGAACTCCAATACAGATTTCAGTAGGATTTTCCAACAAGATTGTATAAAACATAAAAATAAATCAGGCCTCTCAGCTTTTTTTTTCTCTTCATCCTTCTTTCATCACCAATTGACATCTCCGTCTAAGATGCGTACTGCAGCTCAGACAGGAACTACATACAGCAGCTGTTGATTAGGATCAAGGGCAGCTCTACGCACAAAATTAACATTGGTACTGTAATGGCCTTTTCCTCCCCTAAAAATATCTGCTAATTGATTATTCTTTTTCTTCCACAGCCACAGTGGAACATCCTCTCTCTTGCTTTCTAAGTATCTGAGGCATACCTAAATTCTTTGATTTCTTCTTTTGCAGAATCTAGCAACATGGACGATGCATTGCAAGCATTTGGCCAAATTTTCTGCATCACTGCATCTACTGCAGCCTTTGCTTCTTTCTGAGGTCTTCATTCTCTTCTCATTATATTTGGAATAATCATTTAGGGAAGAAACATCTCTCCTGCCCAAACTCTTTAATGACTTCTGTTGTCTTTCTTTTGCCTGTATCTCCTTTTTATCTTCTCCTTCCATGACTTCTGCTTCCACAGACCTGAGCCTGCCTTTCTTTCTTCACTGCTCTTTCCTGAATCGTTCTCATCATCTCCCACTCTTTGCTTTCCCACAGGAACTTTCTGGCAGCATCTATATGTCTGTCTGTCTATCTATCTTCATTAAAAACATAAGAAATTTCACAGAAACACACATTTGATAAACATTGTTTTACTATAATCTGAACTTAGTTCGACTGAAAATCAAATCCGCACAGTATACTTGATCACTTCATGTCAAAGGAGGCCAATGTTTTATTTTAAAATAAATACATGATTGTGTTTCTAAACAAACACCCTGAAACTCCCAGTATTTTGACCTTCAGAGACTGCATTAGCAACAAAAACACATAGAAGGATTTTCCAGGCTCTTTTTAAAAATGAAAACACAGGCTTATATTTTTCCTATATTGCTACTTATATCTAATAAGCTGTACACCCTAACTTTTCATGCTTTTTCACGTGCCTGTTTTCATTTCACATTATACTGGCAATTTATATGACACTGCAAGGATTGTTTGTGAAGACATGGAGTGATTAAGATAAAGCTACTTTCTTTAATAATTACGTCAAGGTATTTAATGACACTCAATGTATTAAGTGACAGAAACGTAAATTACCTTCTGGTGCTGCTGTTTCAGAAACAGAGGTATAGTAGGCAATATGCAGACTAATACAGTGACATCATCTCTGAGGAATCGTATAATTTTCATTCTTTCTAACACTTCTATTGTTCTTCTTGGAAAAGAAAGGTTCTTCTATGATAAATTCACCGTTAAGTTTACATTCTGCTGTTGCTTAATTATATTCAAACATTAATTAAAGAAGATGTTAGTTATATTGGCACTAGCAGCTACTGAAGGTATGTTAGTCTTGGTATTGCAGTCATTTCAGTTTTCTGAGTGTAACTCCAACAAAGGGACATAAAATAATGTATGAGATACTTCAATTCTAATACATATGTATAAGTCTCCTTTTCAGAAAAGGTAAGCAATTATTCTATCAAAAATCAACTGCTCAACCATCACAAAGCCTCTGCCCTTCTGTCCACAATTACTTTACCTTAGACATCCTACCTTTGAAGCAATATCCTCAATAACAGCAACAAAACATGCCCTCTTTACCTGTTTAAGTCAGCATCATTATTACAATCATTCCTGGTATGTATACTTAAAAAAAAGCTATGGTCCCATGCAGCAATGCTGCTTTAGAGAGTTCAGCTAAAAAAGAACACGGGTCAATGCATCAAGGTTAGTTTCATTTCGGGGAACCGCAGGAACTGTTTGCACCAAAACTAAAAGTTAAAATACTCTGTAGGACACTGGAAAATACAGCATGGATTAGAGCGTACAATGGACTGCAACTGGAGACACATCTACATGAACCTCTGCAAAACTGCAGCAGAGGAAAAACCCTTTGAAAGTGCCAGCAAATCTGCATGCCTGCAGCACATGACACCGTCTGACCAGAGTGGTCTTCTCCTAGCCTTTAAGGCATTCTACTCATCTCTTAAAAACACATTTATTCTCCAGGTTTTCTACCTATTTTCAGTCTTTGTGGATGACAGTGGTGCAGTAACATCTTCAGCAGGGACAACCTGTCAGGCACACACCCACAACCATTCTAATTTGGGTGTCGTGAAGAGCTGCATCAAATTTTGCGCCTATTTTAGGGATGCACAGTCCCCTCCACCCCTCCTAGATGCATCCGTTCACCATGCCCAAGTTCCTGCTGGTATCCAGTCTTTTAATAGCTACATACTGCAATGAAGTAAAGTCTGTTTGACACCGTGTTTCTCCTCTCCTCCGAATCAGTGCTGCTCAATAAGTACACCATCTTAACTGAAAGGCTGCTTAAAACCCAATATATAAATAGATAAATAAACAAAATCATCAGGTGTCCCTGTTGTCCAATGAGTAAGCCTGCTCCTCAGATGATGGCTTAGGAATCACGTTGGGACAAGCACAGCTAGCCCGTAATGCTGCAAAGAGGTTGACAGTAATGCAGTTGGACGTTCCCTTTGAACAAAACTTGGCTGCTGGCATGCAATCTGTTTGAGACAGTACCAAGACGACAGCTCTGACAAATGCCTTGAAATTCAGTGCCCGTGGCCCTGCCCTTGCCGTGCTGCAGTGTGTAGCAGAGAATGGTGACAGTTCAAATGGCTGGCTGGCAGATGCATTCACAATACATTAACATTTTGTTAGAATCCTGCCAAGTGTCTCTCTGGTCTCAGTGGGAACCAACCAAATGCTTCAGTTACATTTGGATGGGACAGCTGCTTCATCAAAATATTCCATCTGTGGATGGTTTTGCAGGGTGCAGAACATAGTAATAGCTTCTTTCACCCCTTTCCATGCGTATCTTTCATGTTAGAAAAGTCTAGTTTAATCTGCATTTATCCAGTCCACAAGCATCTTGTTAATAAAAACCAAAGTTTCTCATTTTCCCAAAGTCCAACACAGAGAGCACAAACTCTGTCTTAGGGCAGCACCGCCAAGATCTGGATCATGCTTTCATTCTGCCTCCAGAAGTATGTAGGGATTTCATTAATAGAAGGTCAAATTACCTTGACACTTCTAAAGGTACTGGTCCAGCCACCACCGTGCACCTTAGCAGAACATGGGAGGCAGCCCCTGAATTACCCAAAGGTGAATTATCTCACCTTGATTAGGTTTATGGAAAGTTTCTAATTGGGAAACACTCCTGTTTCCCTGCAGGGAGCTCCTGATGTGCCCTCAGATGTATGTGGGGTCAGAGAAGGGCAGAAGCAGGAAAGTCAGCAAAGGCTTCGGTGAGAAAGTGCTTCCACCTGACTTCCAGGAGACTGGAAAAATAACACAACCTGGATGTACGTTAACTCATCGGCTCTCTACTCTGCTATGGAGAAACTCTACTTCCCATTCCACAGTTCAGGGTCCTCCACTCCCATTAAGCCCTTGTTGACTCAGGCCAGTGATGAAAGAGAGTTGAATTTTAGCCCAGCCTGGTAACACTAAGCCTCTTGCTGATTAACCAGGCTGGTGCAAAGCCAAAAAAGTTAGTGTTCAACTTTTTTGAAATAGAATTACAGATAATGAAATAGAATTACAGATAATGAAAAATCTGTTTCCCACTCTGCAAATGGTGTACCATTGGCTGCTTTGGAGTTGATACAAGCTGCGCTCTGGAAACCAAGGGTCCCACTGTTACGGCACTGCAGCAATCCTGTTCCCCCTCTAACTCACACTACACTGGACATAGCTTTCTAGACTAAAATAGCCATAGGGACAGTCAAAAATCAGGTAGTAAGTTGCAGTTCACATTAGGGTGCAGGGATCAGAGGTGAAGTTAAAGGAAGGTTAAGATTATGAAGAAAAAAGGAATAAAATGTAGAGAGGTTGGTTCTGGTCTCTTCTCACAGGTAATTAGCGATAGAACAAGAGGGAATGGGTTCAAGCTGCAGCAGGGTAGGTTTAGGCTGGACATTAGGAAAAAATTCTTCACAGAAAGAGTGGTCAGACACTGGAATAGGCTGCCCAGGGAGGTGGTGGAGTCACCATCCCTGAATGTGTTTAAGACTTGTTTAGATGTGGTGTTAAGGGATATGGTGTAAGGGAGAACTTTGTAGAGTGGGGTTGATGGTTGGACTCGATGATCCCAAGCGTCTCTTCCAACCTAAATGATTCTATGATTCTAAGAAAGACCAGGGTGCAATTGGACTGCTGTTTTACCAGGCAGTGTATCTGCAGGGCAGCTCAACACGTTGCAGTCTGAGCCCCTTCCTACCTAATGCACGTTAAACTGAAAATACTGGGTGGAAGAGGAGGAAGGCAACGTTCAGAGATCAGCCTTCAGATGGAGACAAGTTCTGTTTGGGTTTTGTACAGTATAATTTCAGAGAATAAATCAGATGTCATCTTAGACAATCGATACAGTAACTGGGAGCATAAATCCAAGTCAGCAAAAGCAGCAACAATTTATGCACACAGCTATCGGATCCATAGCATTTACTCCAAGTGTGACACAAAGAGCTTTTTGGCTTGCAGTCAAGAAAACAGACAGTATAGGAGAAAGGAGCTAGTTGAACATTACCTTTTCAACTGGAAACTAATCCTAAACCCTTTTAGGTCCAATTTCAAAGAGGACTGAAATGGACAGAAGCTAAAATGGATCACAGAGTATTACAGAGAGATTCTTAAATCGCTCTGCTAGCAAATCAGAAAATTGATCGTGGTAAGAATGGACCATAAAGCAGTCTACATGCATAAAAGGATAAAATAAATTAGACTTCACGGATATTGTCTTCTCCATCTCCAGCAGTAGCAGTCTATACAGCTGTCCATAACCTGTTCTTAAATACTTCAATGTGAAACCCGCTACATCCTAGAGATGCATCCAGTAGAGGCTTACCTATTGTAACTTATAAGTGCCCAGTTTTTCCTTACTTACTGGTGGCTCTGATTGCCCTTGGCTGAAGGACTCAGCTGTTTGTGAGCCAAGATCCAGCTTGGGGCAGAACCCCTGTGTGACCCTGATTCTGTTTTCCTAATAAAACTGTTGTTGGGAGATGGTGGTGAACGTGTCCCTCCTCATGGTGAGAACACACAAGAGTTAAAACCGTGCAAGACCAGGAAAGTGAAAACAAAGACAGAAAAGTAACAGCAGAGATGTATTACCTAGCAGCTCCGGCATTCAAGAGGGACAAAATATTGACATGAAAAAGGTATGAGACCCTAATTAAAAAAACAGGCAATCAGAAGATGGCAGCTCAGCGGCATCAGGGATCAGCCTGTTCCAAGGAGCAATGGAGATGAGCCCTTCCCCGTCTGACTGATGAGTGCCTTGCTAACAGAAACACTGTGGTGAGCATATTAATGCTGAACCCGCTAGCTCATTAACCCAGCTATCTAGTCTGTGTCTTAGCGAGTAAAGAATTGCTGTGTACAGGTTGCCTACATCCTGCTTGGACACTCTCCGTGTGCACACTAAATTTGCCTGAATCAAGTATGTCGGAAAAGGAGAGTTACAGTTCACCCAGAAAATTGTCCACACAACCAAGTTTCCACAGTTGGCCAAGAAGGTTTCTCCTTTCTGTGCCTTCTCCCACTTGCAATCACCCTTTTCTACTCTCTGGCCAAGAGGAAGGCTAACCAAAATCCTGGCTCTGAAGCAAACCAAAAGGAGGAATGGGTTAAGGCAGCAATGATTTCTGGATCACTGCTGATATATCTCCTCCTCCCATCATAACTCTCCTACTACTGCTCAGGTATAGTTTAAAAGGGGCAGATGTTCCCTCAGTCCAAACGATCACTGAGCAGTAAATAATATTCCTTGGCTATGATACAACCAGACACTCTCAAACACCTTGCAGGAGAAGTTCATTTTTTCTGTTGGGGTCAAATCTAGTCATTTATTGCTGCATCTCTTAACAATCTGAGAAAAAAAGAAAAAACCCACAAATCAGGCAGCTTCAGAAAACCAAACACTATGACAAAAAACAAAAGAAATATACAGCAACATCTAGAAATCTCAGTGAGGAAAAAAATCTAAAAAGCACGTAACTAAATAAAGGGCGCTGAGATGCTAAATGGTTCAAACACTATTGTAACATTAACAGTATTGAAACATGGCTAGCAAAAATTATAAAACAAAACCACCCATATTTATTTTTTTATTTTTGTACTAAAAAAAAAAGTGCTAAATCCCAATACAAAGAAAAAGAATCTTTTAAAATCAAGATTTATATATTGCCACTTGGCTTTTAATTTATCTCCTTTCTCTAATTAACAGGCTGTGTCACTGGAAGAGAAGAACATTAATGGCACAAGACAACAGTGTCATCTCCTCCTACAGAGTAAATCTTGATGAAAAAAAATCAAAGCAGTTGTCTAAAATAAATCAACAGCCTTGGCCGAGTTGGCTGTCTGCATGGCAGATATTTATTGCCTTTCACAATCTTTACAGAGACACAATATCTGGCACCAACTGGTTAAAAATAAATTAGGAAAGGTACTTCAAACAAAAGAAACAAATAATACTGTTCAATATTTTCTTTCTGGTTAAGGTAGTCTGTTAAGCAGAGGGAGCACAAAACAGAGATGTATTTAAATCACAGTGCTCAGCCATGAATTCTATCCTCAGTCAATTCTAGTGTCAATTTAACAATATATATTGCTATTTCATTTTTATTTCATTTTGTATTTCATTTTATTCAAGAAACACACTATATCATATTTTCAAGGCCAGTCATCTTAGAAGACTCCTTCTTCAGGCACAGGCTGCTTAGATCTTTCTGGACTCCAGTTGGAGACAATTCAGACGTGATCCCACAGTCACTATGACCACTACAAAGCATAAGGCACCAGATGTTTTTCTGCTGTGAGGCCCAGACCCATGGGGCTAAGCATCACTTTGGAACAGAATCCTAGAATCATAGAATTGCCTCGGTTGGAAGGGACCTTTCAGATCATCTACTCCAACTATCAACCTAACTCTGACAAAAACCATCAGTAGACCATATCTCTAAGCACGTTGTCTACCCATCTTTTAAATAAATACCTCCAGGGATGGTGCCTCAGCCACTTCCCTGGGCAGCCTGTTCCAATGCTTAATAACCCTTTCAGTGTAAAAATTTTTCCTAATATGCAGTCTAAACCTCCCCTGGTGTAACTTGAGGCTGTTTCTTCTTGTCCTATCACCTGTTACTTGGGAGAAGAGACAGACACCTACCTCTCTACAACCTCCTTTCAGGTAGTTGTAGAGAGAGATATGGTCTCCCCTCAGAATACATCCCAGATCCCTTCCCTCCTCCTGGAGGAGGCACTGTACTCTCAGAAAGCTCAGATGTTTTCCAATTTAGGCAGAAGTGGCTCCTGCTGCAGGTATCATCTCCCAACCTAGTCCTGCTGCAAATGTGCATTTTCAGTGCACAGCACCCAGACCTGATAGACAGTCCAAAGTCAATCATCCAAACATTCACATAGGCTTTTAAAGTTTAGTGTATTTGGATTAATAAAAACTTCATTTTTAACCTTTACATCAGTAAATAAAGCAATCCCACAATCTGTTCTGCTAAAAATATAATTTCAATTGACACAGACTTAGGTTTTTTAGGGGAATTAAGTGCAATATCAACAAATAGGGCAGTGTAGCTACTCTCAGGCTAAATGTAAAACAGGATTACAAAGTTTAGCAAAGGTCACACATCTCCCACTGCAGACTTTTGTGGTTTCCAAGATAAGACCAGAGGGAACAATGCAATCATCTATTCTGAGCTACACCATGACATTAGACCCTTTTACTCAATGCAGCAGGGAAAACCCTTCCTCCTCGGTGTGTTTTTACCTTTGAGTTCTTTAAACTGTCATTGAACTAGGTCAAATGTTTTCTAAGAGATATTATACTGACCCTGTTTAAGATTTTATCTGGGCCAACTGAGTCTGGTGTTTCATACAAAGAGCTTTATAAAATAAATGTTCACAATCCTTTCCTTTCAGTTTGTGTGGCAGTTTTCAGGAATAATAAAGATCAGGATCTTCAAGCAATGGTATAACAGTTTAGCTTTGTTGTCACAAGATCTTGCCTTGTTTTTGACCAAAATGCCATCCGCTTTCCTAGAGAAAAACAAGGCTTCTGATTTTTCAGATCTCAGTGCCCAGAATCTCTCACAACAGTTGGAACAAACCTTGATGCCTGTGGTAACTCTCTCCCTCCATGCTGTACAGAGTCTGGGTACCAGCAAAGGATGACAGTCTCAGAAATCAGTTCAGATTTCATGGAAGTGGAAAAATATATTTTTATGGTCCTTTTGGTTTGTTTTTGCTTTCCTAAGAACTTTCCAGACAAGCTTTACGGGGTTATGACAAAACAATCTTTAAAAAAAAAATAAATCCATTTTAGGATAAATGTTTATTTTCAAGGAGAAAAAGAATAACATTTTTTACCTTGAACTTTCTACCTACACCAGAAAGGTGTAGGTAGACCAAAGAAATCTGGTCAAGAGTTGGTATATAAACATTACATCCAGCTGTTGGATCACTAATGTAAGAGTATTAGGTTTATGCAATGAGATATCCAGGTAGCCAGGGGGAGGGCAGAGGTGGCTTCTGCAAGAAGCTGCCAGAAGTTGTCCCCATGTCAGCTCCAGCTGACTACAAGACAGACGCGACACTGGCCAAAGCTGAGCCCATCAGAGACAACAGCACCTCTGGGATAATGCATTTAAGAAAGGGTAAAAAAGGCTGCTCAGCAGCTGTGAGAGTGGAGTGAGAAAATGTGAGAGAAACAGCCCTGCAAACACCAAGGTCAGTGAAGAAAGAGGGGGTGGAGGTGCTCCAGGTGCTGGAGCAGAGACTCCCCTGCAGCCTGTGGAGAAGACCATGGTGAGGCAGGTTGTTGCAGTTGTCCCCCTGCAACCCATGGAGGACCCCATGCGGGTGCAGATAGAAATGCCCTGAAGGAAGCTGCAGCCCATGGAGAGGCTACACTGGAGCAGGCTCCTGGTCAGGACCTGTGACCCATGGAGGATCCAGGCTGGGAGCATTTCTTGAGGAACTGCAGTCTGTGAAAAGGACCCACGTCGGAGAAGTTAGTGAAGGGCTGTTTCCAGGGGAGGCACCCCACACTAGAGCAAGGGAGCAGCACGAGGAGGAAGGAGCAGCAGAGACGAAACGCAATGGACTGACCAGGACCCTATTCCCCATCCCCCTGCATAGCTCAAGCTGAAGCAGATAGAAGAGTCAGGAGTGAAACTGAACCTTGGAAGAAGGGTGATGGTGGGAAGGTGAGACTAGTTTTGTTTTTATTTTTCACTATTCTACTGTATTATTAATTGGCAATAAATGAAAATAAACTTCCCCAAGTTGTCTGTTTTGCCTGTGATGATAACTGTTGAATGATCTGCCTGTCTTTATCTCAACCCACAAGATTTTCATCTTATTCTCTTCCCCCATCCTGCTGAGGAGGAGTGAGAGAGATGCTTGGTGGGTACTTGATGGCCAGCCAACGTTAACCCACCACAGCAAGGTTTATACAGTATGGCACTGAGTATTCAGTATGTGCTTTTAAATGCCTAAACGAAGGGTGATGCGTACAGGCAAAAAATCCATAAAGAACAAGGGGCTCAGACAACACAACTGGGACACAGAAAGGAGGATACAGCAGAAGTACTAGGATGAGCAACATGTGTAATACTCCAACTAGAGATAAGGAAGGCATTTTTTACAAAGAGGGTGGTGAAACACTGGAATGTAGTTGTAGATGCTCCATCCCTGGAAACATTCAAGATCAGGTTGGATGAGGCTCTGAGCAACCTGATCTAGTTGAAGGTGTCCCTGCTCATGGCAGGGGAGGTTGGACTAGATGACCTTCAAAGGTCCTTTCCAACCTAAACTATCCTATGATTCTACAGCATGGTGCTGAGCTATCAGCCTGCAGTGGCTAATCAACAGCAGGATCAGCTACCACATGTATCACACCAGGCCTACCCCACAACACTTCTTAACAATGAAATTACCAAGCTGGTGAGGGGTCCTACCAAGCTGGTGAGAGGTCTGGAGGCCAAGTCATATGAGGAGAGGCAGAGGGAACTGGGCATGTTTAGTTTGGAGAAGAGGAGGCTGAGAGGAGACCTCACTGGCCTCTACAACTACCTGGAAGGAGGTTGTAGAGAGGTGGGTGTTGGCCTCTTCTCCCAGGTGAATAATGACAGAACCAGAGGAAATGGCCTGGAGTTGCGTCAGGGGAGGTTTAGATTTTACTGAAAGAGTGGTCAAGTCATGGAACAGCCTGCCCAGGGAGGTGGTTGAGTCACCATCCCTAGAGGTATTTAAGAGACGTCTGGATTTGGCACTTCGGGGCATGCTCTAGGGGCAGAGATTCTAGGGTGTGGTTTGTTTCATTGTTTTGTTTGTTGTTTTTGTGTGTGTGTGTGTGTGTGTGTGTGTATGGTTGGACTCGATGATCTCAAAGGTCCCTTCCAACCATGAAGATTCTGTGATTCTCTGATTCTCTGATTCTGTGAAATATAAATTAAACCCATAGCATAAATAGTATCTGGAATTTAAGTAAATGATTAGCACAGAGATTAAATAGTTCAAATAAATGTGTGACAAACAAAAGCAACCAATAGGAAAATACATGATATCATGTACAGGGACGTGTTTACATGCTCATGACAGGGAGCTGCACTACACGTCTCACCAGCAGTTGCATGGCAGTTGCATCTCATGGTGTCCTGGTTAACCATGGATACCTGGGCTTCCTATTTGCTCAATAAAGAAGCCTGTGACACAAATATGCTGTTGAAATCTAGTTCTGTGGTTAAAGGTAATGAAGTCAAGGTCCTCAGCAAAAGGGCCCAAGTGACAAGCCAGAGGTCATGACGTGAGCCCATGACACAAAAACGAGTCAAATTCCCATTTTCTGAGTGCATAGGCTTAACCACACAGCACTGGACCATCTTTCATATGAAACTCTCTAGAAGGTAAAAAATCAGCAGTGGACATGAGAACAGAGATTTAACTTGATCGTGAAGCTGGCATGCAGTATTACAACTGAGATGCCTACATTTTCTTTTTCCTTTTGGCTTTGTATTTCTTTTGTTCACCCTCTTTTTCATGTGCGTTATTGCAGAGGAGCTGCTGACAGTCACTGCTTCAGATGTGGGACTTTATCACAGCAGGATTAACTAAATCACAAAGGCAGAGCCCATACAGCATCAACCCCCTTCCTTTTCACATCCCAGAGGCAGATGGCAATAAGAAATGAATTTTCTCATATTGTTAAAGCTTAAGCTTTTTCACCTGTGAGAAGGATTTTTGCTTTGGTTCAAGGAGGAAACTGATTTTACAATTACAATGGAAAAGATGAATAGGTTCTACATCAAGGTGACTAACGTATTCTGTAAGTTTGTGAAAAGCAGGGATTTTCTTTTCTTTTTTTTTTTTTAATTAAAGTTGTCAAGAACTGTTTTTGCTTTGCATAGAGCCTTGTGCTAACACACATGTAGATTATTAGCATGAATTCTTGCAACATAAACGCATAATGATACAATCCCGTGTTGGAGATACTTTTTATCCCACACACAGACTGGGGGCTCCCGTGATATTGACATATGGTAGACTGGTGCATGACACATTTCTGAATTTCAGGCTGTCACAGGATTATTGCCGATGTCAAGGCACTGAACCTGATGCAGCCAGAACTAACTTTCTCAAGATCTTCGAGATACAGCAGAAAAAGAACCCCTGCTAGAATAACACAACAGAAGAATTGTGTAAGAATAACTTGGAGATACAAATCCTTTAACAAGATTTCTCCCTGCAAAGATGCTTCTCTACGGTGACAGGGTATATCGTGTGCAAGCTATTAGTCCAAGGATGAGGTTAAAGTCACTGCTATTTTGCTAAGGATACATCCTACAGCTGAATGACGCTAAATAGGCGCCACAAATGCAGAAAAGCCATTTTTGGTTCAATGCAGACAGAAACAAAAAAGGTTCTTAGTACTTTCAGATACAATGCAATGAATAGCCATGGAAAACTGTGTCCTGCTTGTGGTTGCTATGGCAAAAGCAAATTTCTCCCATACAACCTACTTTCATCCTGGGCAGCTCTTGGGCTGTACAGGAAAGCTGTTTCGAGGTGAACTCCAGCACGGACAGACAGTACATCACTCCCAACCTCCTTTTGTGATGCTCATCCTGCTCCAAGGGACCTTTTGAGGTTTCTCCACATTCAGTCCCAAACAGACATATGTTAACTAACACAAAAACGCTGTTCTGAAGAAATTGCATGGGGAAAAGTCATTCCAGGCAAATTCCTGAGACAGATAAAGTCTTAAAAAGCCATTTAATCATCATTTTTCTGCGTCTTTGAGCTTCGCATAATAATATTGTTAAGCAGAATGTTGTGACTGTAGTAATGACTTCCTCCAACAAACTATTTAACAAAAATAAGGGGATCAGGTTTTGGGGCCTGTTTCTGATATGTTCTGGAACTGAACTATGAACCACACCCTTTCTCCTCACAGGCATAAGGCAATAAAACCTTTTCCTCACTCATAAATGAGACCGGATTTGAGTTGCGAATGACTGACAATGGGCTATTAAATCTCCCAAGCCATTCTGCTTTTTTTTTTCTCCCCCCTATTCATTTTCCCCTTGAGAAACTCTGAAGGATGCCCCACATGATTCATTGGAATTTAATCACGCAAAATAAATGGCCAAGTGCAATCTCCATCTTTGTAGCCAATTTTTTTTCATTGACATATTGGTTAATTATTGGTTTTCCTTTACTGTACATCATATCGATTATGCATTAGATCTTCATAGCAGTAGTGGCAATGTAGACATCGTCTTCCGTTATTGAGACATTTAATATAAAAGGATGACTGGAACAGATTAGATAGCCATGTCAAACCAGCATGAACCTGAAGCTGTTAAAAAAGCACTATTGTTTAAGTTTTGTTTTGTTTTGTTTTTAAATTATGTTTGTTAAAGTCAGTACTGGTGCCTTTATCAGGAAAAAATTCACGTAGAAGACTGTCTACCTCGTGGTAACTTGTTCACATAGCCATATGCATAACCAAATTTTAAGTTTTTGGCTTGCTTTTCTACCACGGCATGTTTATAGTAACTTATTGCTCCTTAAATGAAGGCTGATCTTCCTTCTGCTCCCCACGACGTCAACACCTGTGTTGGTCATTATTATGAAGTAGTTGTGAGCTTCCATCCAGCTGATCTCCAGGTTATGTGGCTGTATGTGCATGTACTTGCTTTGAGAGTTATTCCTCTACTCTCTGCTTACAGAATATCTCTGGTACACGGTACATCCTGTGTTTACTTAACTGTCAGTGGTATGATTGTGCAGATCCAGAGCCCACTGATGAGTAATGACTGAGTCTAGCTGTTCTGTCCACATTCCACAGATTAAAAATTCCAACGTACAGAAGGTAGACAGCCTAGAACTTAAATTGCTAGACATCTGATGTGTTTTACACAATATGCAAGTCAGCCTTAAGCTTCACAACAAAGGCATGTTTTTATGACACTGTCTCATTCCTTTTTTTTTCTTGCACATCTTTTCACATCACTAACAGTTAGCATCAATGAAACATATAGTTCAGCTTTATTTAGCAATTGTTCTCTTGAAATCCAAAGGAACTTTGCAGTGCAACTGTTACTCACTTGCCATTTTCTTTCTGGGCCTCACAACATTTGCTGTTTTTCTTAAATTACCTCACTGCAGAAACAGAGGTCTGAAGTGAAAATTCAGTTTTCATGTAGCATATTTAATCCTTATTGTTGGAGAAAAGTCCTTCAAATGTAATCCCTAAAAATGAGTCAAGATAGAAAAAGAACCCAGTATAATTTAGCTCTGGGAATTTTTAACATTCAGATTGAAAAATCTGAAATGAGAGCATTTGATTGTAGCTGCTTTTAAAAAAAATTCCCACAGGCAAACATAGGTATCTGCTTTCACTTTTTTCTATCCCTTTTTAATGTGTCTGTGTTCATCTTTCACTGGTTGATCTCTGTTCCTAATGAACTCTCAAGATTCAATGAACTCTCAAGAACAACTCCCAAGTTGTTCTTAAAATGGTTCATGTTTGAGTTCAGTCCCAAATTCAGGGTGCACAACACACCATGGAAAGCATTTTTACAGGACCCATCTCTTTACAAAACATTCTTCAGTTAGTGTATAAGCAGTCTGACTTGAACACAAATACAAATAAGAAAAAGATTTAGAAAAAAGAACTTATTCAAGTGAAGGAGTCAAAGAGCTTTAAAATTCGGTTTACTTAACCTGTCACAAAAAAAAAGATTGCTTTCTACAAACACTCAGAGAAGAAAAAGAGGTCTACCTATGCATTTCTCACAGAAAGATTCATCTATGTTTTATAGCCACACGTGGTGCACACCACTGAAACATTTCTGTATCCCAGATGGGAAAAAAATACTCTTAGTCAAGTGATTCCCAATTTTTTTTTAGGCCAAACCTTCCTGATATTCTGTTTTTCCCCAACAGTCCATCCCAATTCATCCCATCAGCAGGTTCACCTCCTGACCTGTTTCTAAGTCCTCTCCCCAGAATGCCAACTCTCCTCACACTTTGGTCTCTTCACACCTCCAAAACACGCAGCTGATACTGGAAATCAATGAGCTTCAAGTACCACCAATTAATCTGATTAACCAGGGTATGAGTAACTTCAAATCAGTTTGGGCTGACTAAATGTGAAGGAGATAACTGGCTAAGCATGGGTGGGAGGCTTTGTGAGGACACACAGTGCAGCTACAATTTCAAGATCACTCAAAGTCCTGTCCCACCTCCTTCCTGGAGAAATGAAGACGACAGTAGTGTTAGAACAGGAAGAGAAATAAGAAGGAGCAAGAAAAGTTATTGAACCACCCCAGCCTATATTTTATCTGCAAGATTTCTTGCCTTAATGATTGGGTACAGTGGATTAGACCACACACATTCGTGAAGAAAGAGGAAAATTAAAGCCAGGGTAGAAGAACAAATCACCATGACTCCAAATGCTTCCAAAAGAAGAAATGCTTTTAACACCTATTCAAATGAATCATAATATTTCTCTTTGAGTAACAGCAAAGAGCAATGCTGTAAGTGCTATTTAAGATACTTTGACTGTACTGAAAATATTTACAGCTACTGCGTTAGTGCATATATTAACTGCCCTTGTAACTTTACTGTCCTATCAAAGTGTTCAGAAGTGATAGAGCCAATGACAACAGCTGTTTTGAAGTTTTAATTAGACACAATCAGAATTCATTTAATGAGCTCAGTTTTCAGTAAACATGTCAAGTAGCTTATGCTGGACAAACAGGAGCTGCAACATCACTGATCACTGCCTACGTTGTCAGATCTTAATGCTTTTCTGCCTCTGCCAATTGGTCCAAGTCCACTTTCCTCTCAGAGACCCCAACATTTAGCCGTTAGCTCTTCCCACCACTGCTCCAACCACTCCAGGCTTCCAGCACCACTTTCACCTTCTCCACTGCTGCCTGCTGGCTCTGCAATAACTTGCCAAAAATGTATACCATATAGTTTCTCCTGGAAAGGAAAAGGGGAGCATTTTTCCAGGAAAATATTTTATGCATTGAAGTTTCCATTGGTTCCTTCTAAGCAACATGAACCTGTTGGCTTCTACACCTTAAAGTTGTTAAAGATCAAAACAAGCTTTACTGTCCCAGCAAGAGAACACGAGATATGTTTATCTCTCAGTTTATCTGCCCTGGTGTTCCATTGTAATGTTTGTAATCTGTTCTCAGATAGCACTGTGACAAATAGCACTACATACAGCACTAATTCCAGATTGGTGCTAATAAAAACAAGACTGGTAATAATATCTAGAGTTTTCCCACTGGCTGTGACTGTGCTGGAGTACAAATGATGCTTGGAGACTGTGCAGAAGGAGATGGGAATTTTATTTTCTTCTTACAGATGATTCATACCATCTTCTTTTGCCTTTAGGATTGCTCCCCTCCAGTGAGAGTGGAGACAAGCATAGCCGATTCCCTTTATGGCTACCACTTAGTGACACGTAAGTACTAGTTGCTTTATGCAGGGAAGGATATCAAATGCAAAACAAGTAACAGCATGGAAAGTGAATGAACAAGCAGAATCCGTGGGTCTCATCCTCAGCAAGCTGAGCAGTTTTGTTGGTATGATATACAAAAACTGTAGATCTTCTACAGGAAAAAAAAAAACAAACAAAAAAAAAAAACAAAAAAAAACCAAAACAAAACCAAACAAAAAAAAACAAAACAAAACAAAAAAAAACCAAACAAAACCCAACCAAACAAAAAACAAACAAACAAACAAACAAAAACCCCCAAACCACCATCAAAACAGCATCCTGATGCCCACCTCACGTCCTGGGGGACAAGTTCTGTGGAAGTCATTTTCAGACTCAGTGGCTGAGAGAAGGTTGGTCACAGTGTGAGCCAGATTTCACCTTCATCAGAGATATTTTTGACTTACTGCAGCACTTCAGGTACATTACAGAATGATAGACCCATCATGACTATATGCAGGATTTCCTTATGAAAAGAGGGCTCTATGCTCATTCCCAAAATCCTTCTACAGCCTATTGGCTGACAGCATCCACGTTTTGAGACACAGACTGTTTAGATGTATACAGTGTAGATATACAAATACAACCTTTCTAGTAACAATCTAGGGCACAACTGGGGGCTTGGACTAGATGACCTTTAAAGGTCCCTTCCAACCCAAACTATTCTATGATTCTACAGTATTGCTCCAAAGAAAAAGCCAAAACCGGACTGGGGCAAAAGAACTCATTTATCTCCCCTGACTATAGAGAGAGGTTAAGTGATCTTGACCACAACAGGGTAAGCTTTCAAAACAAAACAAACAAACAAACAAACAAACAAAAAAAATCAAGCAGAATTAATCCCACCTTCTGGCTCTGCTCTGTAGCTGTCTTACACTCACAATTTACTTGCTTTGCGTGAGACAACTTCTTGTGTCAACCAAGGACCTGCCTTCAGGGACAATCTCTTAGAGTTCATGAGTTACACTGTACTCGCAAAATGCAATAAAAAGTGACTATACTAGACTCTTTTTTTTTTTTTTAATGTAGACACCTAATCTCCCAGATTGTGATAGACTTTTTATTTGTAATACTATTTTGTCTTCTGTAGCACCTAGCATCTCAGCATGACAGAATACTTCACAAACATTTAATTAAGCCTTATGATGTCCCACCGAGATTGGCAGGTAGGTGTTTCATAAAGGCATCAGATATTTAAAATGACTTACGCGCGCAGACACACAAAAACTGATCACTAGGTTGGGGGCAGAAGTGGGACCACAATATGGAAATTTCATTGCCACTTCTCCAGCCTGACTACTGGAGGACTCTTTGACTTTGAAGGGCCTTCGGTGCTATCTCAGGCATCAGTAAAGTTGACAGATAGAAAGCAAGGTGAAACAGAGTGTGTTATGGCAATCTTCCCAGGATTTCAAGTGACAGAAGTCAGAGTGTCTAGCCCTTGGCTTCGTTCGCAGATGGACAGAAGGGTATAAGTTTATTCTCCATCTCTGAAGAGGCTACGGACAACTGCAGTGCCCAAGCGCAGTGTGTTCTGTTCTGGCATCCGGAATGGCATCCCAAAACAGAACAGCAAGGTCAAACCCTTGCCCACATGAGCTGGCAGAGCTGGCTGTGGAGCTGCAGGATGGCATATGACATGCAATTCCCAGACCTCCCCCAGGCTGCCGTAATTTGTGGCCACAACACCTGTCTCACTAAATTACAGAGATATGTGCATCCTCGGAAAACAGAAAGGAGGAACTAAAAGAAAAGAAGTTGACACTGAGATCAAATGTATGCTCTATAGTGAGGTCTCAGCCCACTGGCTAATGAAATCACAACTCATCTGGGGATTTATCCACAAGCCCAATTCATCATAACCTTTATGTCTAAAGCTAACGCTTAAAATCCTACCTGAATCTATCCTTTTTCTTCTGCTGCTCCAGAAGATTTCTGGTAACCCACTGACTTGCAGAGGTGGCTTAAGAGAGCCACAGGACTTGTGTCTGCTCACAGCGGGTTTCTAAATGTCTTTGGCTGATACCTTTAACTTTGTTTGCCATATTCCAGTGGCGTGAAATCAGAGCTGGCAATCTGGTAGATGGCAAGAATTTCCTGCTCACTGGTCAAGAGTCTTAGTTCTGAATCCCAGCCCAGGCCAGACTTCTTCAGTTATATGAGCCAAGTCATTTCTCCATCACATACCACAGCACCCAAACTTTAAAAATGTGGCTAGAGAACTTCCCTGCCTTGTAGGCATGCTCTGAAGAAGGACATACATCGAACTAATAACATTTTGCACAGGTACTAATGAACTAAATGTTACCTAAATGCTATATTTAGATAAATAAAAACTCGAGTTTTTATTAAAGGTGATCCTTTAATTGCCATGGTCTTAGTTCCTCTGTTTCAGCTTTCCTATCTAACAAGGCAGGCAGCAGTATCCGAAAGAGAGGTCAGATATTCAGGGCTCCTTAGGCACCTTCCACACTGTTGTGCTGGTACAGGCTGTTTAAGCCTCTTAACTCATTTCTTTTATTTATCCCTTTTTATTCCATAAGCCTTGATTGAGTAATAGCCCAGGGAAAAACAAGTCCAAAGGACAGAGAGGAAAGGAGGACCTGCCAGACAAATATAACTGGTATATGCACACCCATCTGAGCCAAGCAGGGTGAGCAATTAACTAAATCATTTAATCCATCCCTTCCAAGCTCTCTGTATGCAAATGCATTTGGGACGTTCTAGTCAATCACTACATACAATAGATTTAACGATCTCTAAAAGAAAGAGATTACTGCAGGATTTTATACATCTTAAGGGTTTTTTATCTCTGCTTGTAGAGGAATGTTGTTGGAGGCTATGAAATATCGTTACCCATTCCATAAGCACACTTTGCATTAGTAGGATGCACTGCAAGTAATTTGGCTAATGTGCTGCATTTGAAGAAGACCAACAAGAGCCACATGAAGTAGCTTTTCCGTCACTCCTTAAAAGCTCCAGTCTGCTTTATCATGTCCATATTTTACAAATGTATATGCTGGCATTTCTAAGATTTATGGCGGCTTGCTAAATGCAGAAGATTGCTTAAAATATCCATCAAGTACTCATCCTAGCCTAGCTTTCCTGAGGCCTAGAGGCTTTTTAGTGGGACTAAGCGCCTACAACACATTTGAAATTCAAAGCACTTAAGATAAAGATACCCTTTTCACAGTACCATGTCAAAGGGCCTTAAATAACCTGCCTAGGATCTTATACTGAGTCCACAACCATAACCAGTTCTCTTCTTTTACTGCACAACTGATTCTAATTCCTTCAATGGCTTTGCAAAAAAACACAGCCTTAGCAAACATGTCACTGATCAGCAAAGCAGCGACTGAAACGCTTTCTGCTGGAAATCCCTGCATGTACCAGCAAAAACCAAAAGAACGGCATAAAGAGTAAATGCCCACTTTTAGAAAGATTTTGCATCCTACTGCTGAGAGAACACACAGTGCCTTTGGTTATTCTTGAGAAGCAATGCAGGGACCCATACTCTGTAGGAGTTCTCAGAACTGCAGACTACAGCACACTTGCAGGTGAGGACAGACACCAGATAGTTCCCTTCCTACCTCATTTCATTTCTTGAAGCTGAACACTGGTGCAAATTTGAGCAGGATTGGAGTGTCCATCGGCACACAACATTCTCTGAGAACGATTGCCAGGAAATGTAAATTGACAGGTATCCACTGACTTAAGCTGAGACCAGAAAAAAAGCCAAGGTTCTCTACAAAAGCAATCAGTGTGGCAGTTTAGACCTGACTCTCCTTCCCATGGATGTGAGGAGCTCTAGGAATTTGGGGCCGTTTAAGACTTGTTTGAAACTATGTGTGGGAATACCAGCAGCAGCTCACAGAAGACTTAAAAGCAACTTGTCAAATTCTTGGGAGATTCTGAATTCCCTTTTTCAGATCAAAAAGGTTTAAGAAGGGCAGAGTTCTCCTAGATTCATGCGTTAAGGATGGTGTTTCCCAAGGCATTTGCAATGGATTCAGCACCCTGATGAAATTGAGGAGGCACCGCAGGGAGAGTCATAAAATGTTTTGAGTAACCTGCTCTAAAGGGAGGTGTCCCTGCCCATGGCAGGGGGTTGGAACTAGATGATCTTTAAGGTCCCTTCCAACTTAAACCATTCTATGATTCTGCAATTCTGTGATTAGGGAACCTTTTCTCTCCCTACAACCAGGCAGGATTTTACTGGTTTTCCACCCCACCCCCACACCCAGTCTTTTGACATGGAAGAAAGTATCATTCAGAAGGGGAAAGAAAAGGTATTTTTCACCAAGCAGCTAAAACCCAAAGTATAACTCCCGTGGTCCCTGAAACAGGGGTGTATGGAGGTGTCTTATCTCAGAGTCCTGAGATCAATTGACTTGGAAAGATATTATGAGAATGCACACTTACAATTTACAACCACCCAAAGACATTTTGATTTGCCTCTAGCTGAGGACAGGAAGAAAGAAATAAGGCAGTCATAGGGACAAACAGTCCTTTCAGGACATCAGCCTGAAATAGATTTCACATAATCTTTATATCCTGCAAAGGTGAAATAAATCCGAGGGACAACAGACAGGACACAGTGACCCAGCTTACCATAGGTCCATTTCCTTTCTACATCATCTGTCCGAAATAGCCTTGTGAGGGCTCGATGTCATTTGTCAGTTCCACCTACACACACCTGCTGGGGAAGGGCCCAAATAGTGATTTGCATCCCTGAAAATTCTTCATGACTGTCTGTTGCCAGCAGCATCAAGTAACCTCCGTGGTGTCATGGAAAGGGAGACTGACAGGCAGAGCAGAGAGAGACAAGCAGGAGGTCTGGGGGCATACGGTCTGGGGGGGGGCATACAAGGCTGGGGCAGGGAAAGCAGAGGATGAAGTGAGGGAGGATTCACGAATTCCCAAAGAGGAAGGCTGGGGTGGATGTCAGGGCAAATTTGAGCTGAAAGTAGTTGGAAGGTTGAGAGACAAGTCAGAGCCAAAAATCACGTTTGGAAGCTGCTTGCGATAGTTACATGTTGATTTTCTCTTAAACCCTTTTAGGTGGGGAGCTGCCTGAGGCCAACCCTGCAGACACCAGGAGTAAGATCCATTTTGCTGCATAACTGCAGGGCAAATCCCATTGGAAGGAGGGACGGGCACCTGTGTGCATTTAAGACCACTGGCCCTGGAGATCTGAAGTTTTCCTAACAGTGGGCACTACACTAAGCAATTCTATCTCTGCATGGCAAGCCTTTGAGAGAAGAAGCAGCCTAATACACACAAACCATTTTGCAACTAAATGCATTCAAATTCAGCATTTCCAGTGTCAGCTGGGGATCTTTTGGTACTGAATCTGGAGTCATCTCAGAGAGAAATAATGGTGCTATTGAGGTTTTATCTTCATCACATACACAGCAATTAGATGTTTTTTTCTCCAGGCTCCGAGCGGTCAATGCCACATGACAGAGTAAACAGTAAACCAGGTTTCTGGCAATGGCAGCACAGATTTCTTCCTTCCAGAAACTGAAGCCTTTCTGCACATTTTTCTCAGCCTGGCCATAAATCCCTCTTCGCACTAATTTATTGCACTGTGCCCTGTGAATTCACGGGAAGACAGCTTCATAAAAGAACATGCAACCACCCTTACGCTCTGCAACGGCATAAAAAAGATTTAGTGTAAACAAGAATGAGGACTGGTGGGATAGCACCAGTGGGAAGTCTGGTCCTGTGACTAAATTAATACAATGACAGCCACTCTAAAATTTGTCTTTCCTAGCAAAATGATGAGGTACCTTGAAAGTCTCCATGACAACACAGCCCAGCCTTGTGTTACAAGATGCTTATGCAAGAAAACATCTAACAGTACAGTGCCTGGGGAAAGCCTTCCAAAAAAACCCCAAAAACCTACAGAGTTTCAGCTGCTTCCCCCACCTTATTCAGGTTATTCTCCATGTGATTGTTTTTTTCTTTTCTGAAACTTCAGACAAAGAAAGGAATTTTACATAGTCTTCTGACTATATCACTGCTTGTTATTTTCAATTAAAAAGACATGCACGGAAACGTCAAATAACCTGACACATTTTTTCTTTGGTCAAAGTGGTAAAACCTTGTGGCTCAATAGATTTTTGTGTTCCCAGAAGAGCCGTGGTTGTTAGTCGCTGTAACAGGGACAGAATTCCCAAACATCAAAACCACTGTTCTCCACAGTGTACGCTATCTAAAATATAAGCTATGCTATCTAAAATATAAGCTATCAAATTTAGACAGCATATGCTTTAATACAAGATTCTTCTATGGCAAAAGAGGACATGCTTTTACATCAGACAGGTTCTCACTCATGGTGAGATTCAGCTGTCTAAATGTTGACTGGTGCCATTTGAGACGCCCCAGGCTTCCCTGCTAGCCTCCAGAAGAGACTAGGGCTCCTGCAGTTCTTGTGTCACGTCTGTCAGCATTGTGTGAATAACTCAGACATCAGGACATTTATCACCCAAGTTAAGGGCCTGAGAGCAACTGGTGTCTGGCACTATAAGAATCAATGGTGGTCAGAGGTCATCCCATAAATCTTATCTAGCACGTATCCAGAGTAAAAGTCTTATCATAAAAAAAAAAAAAAAAAGTAATCAAATGCTCATTTTAGACCCTATCTCTAGGAAAAAGCTAGATCTTTCTAATTTCAGGGGCCGTCCCACTGATTTCAGTGCTCCTGTGAAGTTTCACAAGGTCTGAATCAAGGCTTATAACTGCAAAAATCGGGGCCTGGTAGCAGTCCCCTTGCCTACAAGTTGTCTGAGTTTCCCAGCCAAGTTTGCCACTAGGATCACAGAAACACAGGTGGAACAGAATATTAAAATACATCTTATTAAGTTAACATGGCTGGAGAATTAGCCTGCAAACAAATAAGCCAGGCAGGGATTATATAAACTTTAATACAATCTTTTATCAGAGCTGAGGAGTCCCTAATTAAACTAACTATGGAAAATAGTACTTAATGAATCTGTAAATAAATACCAGCAGGAGAGACAGTGAAGCTGAAGAATACCTACCAGGGAAGGTCTGATCTCCAGAGGAGAGTTAAAAAGAACAAAGGAAGATCAGAACTGCTAGAGCATCCCAGCCCATGTCACTAATGCTTATCCCAAGGGGGAAAGGCACAAACATCCGGGAGAACATCCATAAGTTTCTGCCTTCCCTCACTAGCTCTTACCATGCAGCTTCAGCTCTGGTAATTTCAGTGGAGTGTAACATCACTAAACATTCAAAACACTCATCAGTTCAAATGTCCTTTGAAGTTTCTCCTTTCACACACTGTATTTCACTGTGTTTAAACCCCTGCTAATACTCCAGCAAGTTCTACCTGGAATTGCCTTTGATTAGAAGGGTGTGTGCAATATCTCACCAAGTCCGGGAAACCACAGCAATCCGCATTTAAGGGTCCATGGAAAAAGTTACCTGAGTTCATGAAGAAAGGAGGTCGCTCAGAACGATCAAACCACTAAACTCCAGTCAAGCCAGATAAATGACATGCAAAAGCTCCGCAGAGGCCAAGACTTCAGGTGAGTCAAACAGGATGTAAAGTTTAGTCATTTTGCTCCAGGGGAAGGTAGGCAGCTGCTTTCCCTGGGAGCAGGGCCGGTCGTCTTACTCTTGTGGAACACCTCCCCACAATACAAACACAGCATTTTGATGATCTGTTATGGATGCCACCCATCCCTCTGCCCACATCCCATTGCTTTGTAAGCTCTGCTCAGACAACCAGCCTGTACAACAGTCAAAGTGGCTGTCCACAACTTCTCTTCCTTTTGAAAATGATTCTGCCTTTCTTCCAGGACAACGTGCCACATGGTTCTCCCAGCATCACTCCAGGAAACTCAAATAAGCCACACAAAAAAACCCAACCACCAAAACAAACAACACACACTTCCACAGACACCCATGCCTGTATGTTTAGTCCTCCCTTAGGTCTTCAGTAGTTCTCCTCAGCATGTTGACAACCAGTACTCTGCTTGGAGGACTTCCCCTCCTCAGTCGAATTCAACATTCTTTGTTGAATGAAACAACTAATTTCATTTTATTTTAGCTGGTCTGCAACACTGTTTCACAAAACTTTCCACAAAGGAACTGTACATTGTGGTTGCATCCTGCAGGAACCACTTAAAGTTACAACATCACCTATCACAGCTTTCCAAATAGTTTTCTCCTCCTTCATTAACGACCATCCTTTCCCAAAGGGTTGGAGCTCAATGGTAATTTCTTTCTTATATTTTTTCTTTCCAACTTGCTCTCAATTTTTATTTTTTTCCTCTTTTTAAAAGAAAACAACATTTCTGAATTTTTTCATCCCTAATCGTCAAACTCGCCTGAGCACCTGAACCTTTTAATTGATCCAAACCAGTCAATCCCAAGTGGAGAAGATTGCATCATATCTTAAGTTCAGTATCACTACCACTACAGCAATCCTCCTTTCCCAGCTACTCTCTGGAATGGCTTCTGCTCCTCTAGATGCAGCAGACATAGAGATATTTTACCCAGTAAGAAACAAAAGAAAAAGAATAGGCTCATATTAGAAAGCCTAATTTCATTTCTATGATTAGCCTAATACAGCTGTGTACAAGTCCATAACTTACCGAAGAACTTTGCACAAGCCACTGAGCTGGAAAGTCAAACTGGGGATCAGCAAATAAACAAACAGATTACTCTTTTCATTTGGTTTGAATAATTTGTTTCAACAAGGTTTTTATTGCATCACACTTCATTATGGATACTAATATACCAAGATCCTCAAGGAAAGCTCAGGGACTAACATCCCAATTTCCATGTGCAGCACAGAATAAATAATTTTTGGAAGCTCCCTACAACATGGATTTCCCTTATTTTATCAGTAAATATCTTGAACTGTTACCGTTGCCTCAAGTAGATGACTAAAACAATATGATGGTGAGAACAGAATGCCGTCATCACGGGGAAGACAATAGCATTAATGAAGTTATGGATTATATGGTATTTCACCTCCTTTACAGTCGGTTTTTGACAACTGACCTTGACACCCCATTCAAACAGGAGTCTTCAATACATTTCAATTACAGTACGAAAATAACCAAAATTTAGCACAATAATGAACTAACATCAAGACTGACAGACAGCTAGGAGATTTGAAATGTCTCCTTGCACAGAGAACAATATCGATCTGCAACATCTATTTCCAACCTTTAATTTACCCTTTTATCCTATTCCAATGCAAAATAACTTTTTCTTTCTTTCTAAATATGCTTTTCTGTATCTTCATTCTTTCTTAGTTGAAATAACTTACCAGTTTCAGTGAGCTTGTTCTCCTGGGTGGTGTCTTCTACAAAAAAAAAGATACATGCCTTAGAAGGCAGAGTGTTTATAGGAGAAGCTCCACCACAGTCCAGATTATGTTAAGTGGTGGGAAGGACTAAGATCCCAAATATGCGCATACGTATTCATCTACACCCACAGCATCACCAACAGCAATGTGTGAGCTTGTCTTGCTGCAAGTGGTAGCTCATGTCAAAGCATATAGTCTATATGTATCATATTGAAGCTTAGTTTTGCTTTTTTTTTTTTCTTCTGTATGTTGGCATAAGGAGCAGCAATCCCTTTAGAGACATGTAAGTTTAATACAGTGGCGTTTGCAACAGCAGAGTTATGGAGATAGCGGCTGAATAAAATTTAACATGAGTGATGCAAGTAACTACATTTTGCCATAATGAGATCCCACTATAACACGTGGCTGACCACGGTGGTTGTCAGGCTGAGTTAGACCTGGAAAAATGGCGTTCAAGTGATTTTTCCCCCCTTTTTTTTGTCTGGAGCGGAACTATATTGTTTTCAGTTTATAGTTCAGGCCTGATATTTGAGGAACTCAGAGACTAACAACTGAAGTTGGAGTTATAAGTGATTAATTCCTATGAAAAGCAAGCAAACAAACAAATGACACAGAAGGTTTTCTGTGTCTTTTACAAAATTTCTGCATTTTCAGTTGCACCGTGCAGCTGTACTGGGGAATAAAACAAGTATAAGACTTGCTTGTTGCACCTGAATACAGAGTAGACAGCTGCTGTGAGTCTTTCCCGAAAGCAAAGCAATGTGCTACTTTTTTTTCCAGCTGAAGTCCTTTCCAACTCAGAAATCTGTTTATGGATAAAAATAGCACCATGGTGACAGGGCTGTGTCCAGCCCTTCTCTCCAGCCCTGAAACAAGAGAGCACCTGGCAAGAACCTGCTGGTGTTAATGAGGTGATGTGCAAACATCGATGGAATCAGCTGCTCTGTTCCTGTGCAATGTGACTTTTCCTGATGCACCCTTTTGCCCTCTATGCACATAACTACGCAACCACCACATGTAAAGACTTGCCATTTGTTGTGTTTCTCCCACATTTTTCGATCTCAGGTGCTGAGTTTTTTCTTTCTGTGACCTGTTGTGAGGGAAGGTCGTATTTCCAAAGAATCACATTTCAAATATATATTTTTTTTTTAACCTTTAGCTCTTCTTTCTATTTTTACTCCTGAAACAATTTCAAAGTACCCCTGTCCCCTCCCCATTACCCCTGTCCTAGCTTTTCAAGTTTAAGTCACATAGAAGCAGATTGGTTTTGGTTTATTTTTCTTCTAGAAGCAGAAGGACGGACATCCAAGACGAACCCATTCATTTTTATCTCCTTGCAGGATTTAATTTCTTCCTTACTATCCTCTTCTGGGTCACGTCAGAGGGGGTTTACCAATGTGGACTTTCAGTGGTTAAAAAAAAAAAAAATCATATCCTTCTAACCTTCAACATTTATTTACTAAAGTATATTATTATTTAGCTTAAATACCTCTGTTCCCTCTGTGGTGCTACCTTTCTTTTCTTCTGAGTATATTTATAGGTACTTATCTCTGCCTTAATTTCATTAAGCAAGGTCTCAGACTCCCAATTATCTTAGCATATCTGCACATCCTATCCTTCATGTCTACATAATTGAGGGCTGAAGCATGGCTATTTATCTTACATGAGACCCAGAAAGAGCGTGGAAGGGCTCTCCCTGTGTTAGGGAGAACAACCATGCATGTCTCCATCTCACATTTTTGATCCCTCAGCAGGCACAGCCCAGACCCACAACACCTGCTTTCAAAGGAAAGCTTATCACTAATGCTCTGTAACCCATAGCTGCAGGACTACGGTAATTCCACCATCCACCAGTCCCAAATGAGCTGGTAGCAGCTCACCATTCCAGCAAAGAGAACCGCCTTTTACTGGGATTACACCTCCATAGTTTCAAACCTTCACCCACGTAACAGAAGAACTGGAATGAGGTGATGGATCTTAGACTTGATTTAAAAGTAACTCCTGGGACGTGAGCTGTAGTTAAGGGTTTCCCAGTCATGTGGGAGCAGAGTTAAGAAGGAGGGAAACAGTTAAATGGTTTGGCCTGGTTAAGATTTTTTTTTTTCTTCTGGTTGGTTTTGGAAGTTTTGGTGAGGCACTGCTATTCAATGGAGGTCTGCGTCAGAGGAGAAGGTCACCGCACCCATAAAAAGATAACCAGGACACTCACATTTCTGCACTTGAGAAGTCTAAGATATAACAAATTGTAGTGAACAGATTAGGCAAGATGAATCGCCACCATCTTAACTGGGGGAGAATCTCAGCCTCAGCATCAGCATGCCTATATCCCTTTCAATTAAATGACCCGGATGAGTGAGAAACATGAAGATAATAAACTAAAGTAGCATTCAAATATGAGTAGCAGCTCACTGCTGAATGCAACATATCAGGAGTTGCTGTTCATGGGAAAAAGTTTCCAAGTGAGAGTGATCCATTTTTCAAAGGGCACTGTAGACTGCTCTAAATTCTAACCTCAGAAAGGCTGCAATGATATATTTTAGAAAGCAGATTACTAGGATGGGATGTGGTAAAAGAATATAAGATAATGAATGCTCTGGAGAAGAATATTTCTTTCTTTCTCTTGAGTCCAGATAGATGTTCAAGGAAATTAAGAGGTGAGGAATGAAAGGCAGATCAAAGGAATGTCATTTCTAACTCACCATGGGATTAAACTGTAATTAATTGCTATAGGATGGGGATGAGGCGAAAAAATAGAAGGATTCTAAATGGGATAGAACATCTACATAGATAGCAGGAGTACCCATAGTTATTTTTACTGATGATTAAAATTTTTAATTAAAATAATTCACCCTTTCAAAATATTAAGAAAGGATGTTAAATCTCACGCTGTAGGGCTTAAGAGAATCTCCGAATATTAAGGGCACTGGATGAGTCCCAGCTTGCAGAGCCGATTATTCACATCTTCCTATTGTTAATTCTGACATTTCAATCCTACCCCATGGTTTCAAATGAATGGGGTTAGGCCCCTGCTTCTCCCAGGCTAATTGGAATTTCTCAGCCCTAAACCATACTGTCCTTGTGCCCAGAGTACCTGAGAACTGCAGGTGCTGCAGGACACATTGCTACTCATTACTTCAAAACGTATTTCCGTGAGCATTTGTATATTACTATTAATCAGCCCAAAGTACAGAGTAGAAGATAAATTATATCCAATTATCTCCTGTTGCCCTCTCTGATACAATGATTTCTAGCTTCTCTTTAAAACTTATCACCTTCCTGGTTTTCCGCTAGCTTCCTACTGACTTCGTAAAAAAAACCAAAAAATAAAAAAAAAAAATTCAGAGTGGCTTACCATAGAGACATGACTGTATAGAGAAACAGTGTGATGTGTGGGAATCAAGGACTGAAAGCAGGGATATTATCTTTTATTGCATAAATTCAGGAGAACTCCAGAAATGGTTTCCATCTCACTTGTGTCTTTGACCTGGTGATGTTAACTCAAATGTACTTCTTCTTATCCTCAGTTAAGTGCTGAGACTAATGATTTCAGCATTCAGATCAATAATCCCTTGAAACAGATTGAAGTGAATTTAAGGCAGAGGAAACTGTAATATGCTGAATCCCTGGGGACCCACCTTGTATCTCTTCAAAACCGTTAAAGCATAGGCACTGTAAAGTATACCTTGATCATGATGCTCTGCCAGCGTGGTCCAGACTTATTCTGGAGAAACTGCTTCCAGGGATGACAGAATAAGCCTCCTCCCTCTTTAATTTGACTGCTTAGGGTGCCAATTAGCACAGGCTGATAGGAACTCCAGTATGATGAAAAATCAATTGTATGCCCAAAGGTAGAGCAAAAAGCTCATTTCCTGTTAGGAGGGAAAGAATCATGCAGCCAGGTTACTGCAAAAATTAGAAATCCAAGTGAAACATGCAAACTTGAACACAGCTAACTTTCTTAAACCTGAAGCAGATTCCTTTTCTAGCTGCTATTACGTTAACCTTTATAAAGATCAAACTTTATTTTAAAGTTACATGTTTGTTTGGTAGCTCTAGTTGGTTAGCTTTGTCAGACTGCAGTCAAGTCTCCCGTGTATCTAGTGAGTTTGAGCCTACAACAGACACGAGTAAGAGAGAGCTAAAAGCATATATATCACTGATGCTGCAGCGTAGGGGCGTCCAGCGTGTTACACTACTGCAGTAGAAATGTGAGGCTTGCCCCCCACTCTAGAA
The DNA here is from genome assembly GCA_008658365.1 of Alca torda. Classification (NCBI taxonomy): domain Eukaryota; kingdom Metazoa; phylum Chordata; class Aves; order Charadriiformes; family Alcidae; genus Alca; species Alca torda. The sequence continues at coordinate 158,852,961 of CM018077.1, forward strand.
TGACTTTCATACGACACATAGCTTCCTTTTGTTTACCTTTTTTTTTCTTTTTAAAAATATTTCCTGCAGTTGATTAACCCACCATTGGTCAGATGGGACCCATCTTGGCATCTGCTTTGCAGGGTGGGGGTCAGTTGTCTTTCAACTTTCTTTTCAGAGGAAAAAAAAATGTTTCAAATCTAAGGTAGGCCAGCGTGCCTCCATGAATCCTGCAGTTGTGGTCTATGGCCCTCAGAGAAGAGCAAGCCCTTCACATCCATTGACTGCTTGGTGTATCTGGGCTAGAGACCTCAGCGGCTGTAGATCAGAGATGCTGATCTGTGATCACCTTTTTGATGGCTAAGGTATGCCTAACCAGACCCATAATTGACAAGAAGCTGTTGTTGATCTCATCTAGTTGTATTTTCCAATAATGAATTCCATCCTACTGCAGGATCTCAAGATAACAAAAACATCCGTGATTGCTTTCTTCAGGCACTAGTACCTTTGTATTGCAGATGCAGCCATGTTTTTATACACGTGTATCAGAGCAACAAACCTCCTGTAGACTCATCTAAAGACAACACTGATTTGATCTTTCCTGGTGCTCGCAGAGCGCTGAGTTACACTGAATGGCCCAGATGTTTCCTTCCAACTAACTACACATTCCTGTGTTTAGTTGGACATAAGATACATTTAATTCCCATCAGTATGCACAGCGCTTGCATATGCACCACTGTGAGTCAACCGGATTTCAGGATGAGAACCCTCAAAATTAGGAGCTGAAAAACCCCTCTTTAGCTCCTGTTTTATCCATGATGTGCCAGAAATAACAGTAGTCGCTCCAGGCACTTAACTTGCTGCATAGAGCATTCCCAGTGTACGTATTTTTGCTTTGAGAGGTCAGAGCAGCTGAAGGTCTAGAACATATCTAACCCAGGGAGGACCCATAAGATAGCAATTCCTCTTCTGGTTTTACCAAAGAGGTTTGCATGGGGAAAGCACAAGGGAAACATACACACTCTGTAAGTGTATTTTCTGTACCCAGTCTCATTACAAAACACAGCTAGAGCAGCCACAGCCACGTCTTTCATCCAAAAATTCAATGAATAAGCTATTCACAATCACATGGGAGACTCTCAAGATCAGTTCCATTGCCCTGCCTGTGTTGATCTTAATCCATATCTCCTCCCCTCAACCTGCCCAAAGGGTTTAGTTCTGTGAAATACTGCGAGCTGTTTTGGAACCACTGTGCACCTCATGTTGAAGTTAGCCTATTCCAGCACTGACAGTCTAAAAAAAGATTATGTGAACCCAGTAACTACACAGAACTTTCACTTGCCTACCCCCAACGTTTCATTAATTTTTATTTCCTCCCTTAGGTGCTCGGTGAAGCAAAGACTAAAAAAAGTTCTTCCCTTTTTCTTCTCAAGGGGAGATTTATCTTTAAGCAAAACAGCCACACTCTCTCTCCCCTAACCTAAACAATATATCACTATTTAAATCAAACTGAAACCATTCAATAAACTAGAGGGGGGAAGCTACTCCCTAGTGCTTTTGTGAACACCTTAACCAAGTGATTAAGGTCTTTGCCTTAGATTTGGAGTTGTGGTTCTACATTTCCTTTAGGCAGAAGGAGGAGTTAAATCTCCCAAACCTCCATGAGTTCTCTGCCTACTTATTGACTGGACGAAAGTGTGCCATAATATCTTTCTGTGTCCTGCTCAAGGCCAGATCTGTAAGGGATGCTCCAAGCCTTTCTACCAGACTCAGATACAGGTAGGTGATCACCACAAAACACTGTTGATCTGGATAGACATCTGAGAAAATCAGGATTTCCAAAACGGAGGCACTTCTAAACACATTCAAGATCGGAGTGGTGAGTACCTGAGGAATTTACCTCAGTGTCTCTTTTCCAGAGCTGGTCCTTCTATCTGTATGATTTATTTCAAGCAGCCATACACTGTTAACAGAAATAGGTCTCCGTAATAGTTGACTTATATCTGAGGAGAGTGAAATTATCATTCTGTCATTCTTACTTGCTCTTATTGAAAGCAGCTTGTCCTACTCCCCATCTGATGTGGTGTTTACTGGCTAGTTAATTATTTCATGTGACTGTCCTGTGAAAGTGGGAATAAAAACAACTTCTCAGCTGTGCACCAGAAAATCTGGAGACAGTGTTAGGAAGCATGCTTTATCAAAGTTTTATTCCACAAGGATGATTAACATTCATTTTTCAGAGTTATCCCAGCTAGACTCATGATCTTGTGTTCATCAGATGATTCTTTCCATCCTAACTCTGCTGCAGAACTGCGCTCAGCTGGTTGTTACTTAGGGTTGTTGCCTTTTAAATTTAGCCAGGATAGAAATTTCTCCCTTCTATATAAGTCCTTTCTTTAACAAAACCTTCTGAAATAGTATTTCCTCTACTTTGCTGTGCACACAGATAAAATCCTCTTTTCTGTTCATCTCCTTTCCACCCTTTGGCTACCAACAGCTTTCCTTTTGCTCATTCATTCTGCTGCAGCCAAGCTGGGCGCGTCGCTCTCAGTGAGCTCCCTTTGATCATTTCATAGAACCATAGAATCATAGACTCATAGAACCATAGGGTTGGAAGGGACCTCTGGAGATCATCTAGTCCAACCCCCCTGCTACAGCAGGGTCACCTAGAGCAGGTTACACAGGAACACATCCAGGCGGGTTTGGAATGTCTCCAGAGTCGGAGACTCCACCACCTCTCTGGGCAGCCTGTGCCAGTGCTCTGCCACCCTCAGGGTAAAGAAGTTCCTCCTCATGTTTAGGTGGAACTTCTTATGCTTAAGTTTGTGCCCATTGCCTCTTGTCCTGTCCCCGGGCACCACTGAAAAGAGCCTGGCCCCATCCTCCTGACACCCGCCCTTTAAGTATTTATAAGTGTTGATAAGATCCCCCCTCAGACATCTTTTTTCCAGACTGAAGAGACCCAAATCCCTCAGCCTTTCTTCATAAGAGAGGTGTTCCAGTCCCCTAATCATCTTTGTAGCCCTCTGCTGCACCCTTTCCAGCAGTTCCCTTTCTCTCTTGAACCTGGGAGCCCAGAACTGGACACAGCACTCCAGGTGTGGCCTCACCAAGGCAGAGTAGAGGGGGAGGGTGACCTCCCTTGACCTGCTGGCCACACTCTTCTTGATGCACCCCAGGATGCCATTGGCCTTCTTGGCCACAAGGGCACATTGCTGACTCATGGTCATCCTGTTGTCCACCAGGACTCCCAGGTCTCTTTCCACAGAGTTGCTCTCCAGCAGGTCAGCCCCCAACCTGTCCTGGTGCATGAGGTTGTTCCTCCCCAGGTGCAACACCCTACACTTGCCCTTGTTGAATTTCATAAGGTTTCTCTCTGCCCAGATCTCCAACCTGTCCAGGTCTCTCTGTATGGCGGCACAGCCTTCCGGTGTGTCAGCCACCCCCCACAGCTTTGTGTCATCAGCAAACTTGCTGAGGGTGCACTCTATCCCCTCATCCAGGTCATTGATGAATATATTGAAGAGGACTGGACCCAGTACTGACCCCTGGGGAACACCACTTGTCACTGGCCTCCAACTAGACTCTGTGCCCTTAATCACAACCCTCTGAGCTCTATCTTTCAACCAGTTTTCTATCCACCTTACTGTCCATTCATCTAACCCACACTTCCTAAGCTTCCTTATGAGGATGCTGTGGGAGACCGTGTCAAACGCCTTGCTTAAGTCAAGGTAGACCACATCTACCACCCTCCCCTCATCTATCCATCCCAGTCATTCCATTGTATAAGGCTATCAGATTAGTCAGACATGATTTCCCCTTGGTGAATCCATGCTGAGTACTTCTGATAGCTTTCTTTTCCTCCACGTGCCTTGAGATGACACCCGGAACGAGCTGTTCCATCATCTTTCCAGGGATGGAGGTGAGGCTGACCGGCCTGTAGTTCCCCGGCTCCTCCTTCTTGCCTTTTTTGAAGACTGGAGTGACATTGGCTTTCCTCCAGTCCCCAGGCACCTCGCCTGTTCTCCAGGACTTTTCAAAGATGATGGAGAGCGGCCCAGCAATGACTTCTGCCAGCTCCCTCAGCACTCTTGAGTGCATCCTATCAGGGCCCATGGACTTGTGAATATCTAAATGATCTAATTGATCCCTCACTCGCTCCTCCTCAACCCACGGGAAGCCTTCTTCTTTCCCTGTTACTTTACTCAATGCCTGGGACTCCTGAGGGCTGGGCCGAGCAGAAAAGACCGAAGCAAAGAAGGCATTCAGTAACTCTGCCTTCTCCACATCCTCCGTCACCATGACTCCTGCCTCATTCAACAGTGGGCCCACAACTTCTCTGGTCTTCCTTTTGCTTCCAATATACTTGTAGAAGCTCTTTTTGTTGTGCTTGACGTCCCTAGCCAGGTCTAATTCCAAGGCGGCCTTGGTTTTCCTTGTTTCATCCCTGCACACTCTGGCAGCATTCTTGTAATCCTCCCAGGGGGTCAGTCCTTTCTTCCACTTATAAACTTCCTTCTTCCACTTGAGCTTTTTCTGAAGCTCCCTGCTCAACCATGCAGGTCTCCTGCATCCCTTGGCTGATTTCTTTCTCTTAGGGATGGACCGATCCTGAGCTTGGAGAAAGTGGTCTTTGAATATTAATCAGCTTTCTTGAGCCCCTTTGACTTCCAGAGCCCTAGCCCACGGGATCTCTCCAAGCAGGTTCTTGAAGAGGTCAAAGTTAGCCCTCCTGAAATCCAAGGTTGTAATTTTACTTCTTGTTGTTTTGTGGATAGTACCCATGATCCTGAACTCAATCATTTCATGATCACTACAGCCAAGGTTGCCCCCAACCTTAATGTCCTCCACCAATCCCTCTGTGTTTGTCAGTACCAGGTCTAGAAGTGCTCCTCTCCTTGTTGGCTCCTGTACCACCTGTGTCAAAAAGTTGTCATCAATGCACTGGAGGAGTCTCCTGGACTGTCCATGCCTGGCTGCGTGGTCTTCCCAGCAGATATCAGGGTGATTGAAGTCCCCCATGAGAACCAGGGCCTGCGATTGCGAGGCTATCTTCAGTTGTCTGTAGAAAGCCTCATCAGTTTCCCCATCCTGATCAGGTGGCCTGTAATAAACACCCACAACAGTGTCCCTCATATTTGCCTGTCCCTTAATCCTCACCCATAAGCTCTCGCCCCGCTCTTCATCCGCCCCTAGTGAGAGCTCAATGCATTCCAAATGCTCTCTCACATAGAGTGCAATTCCACCACCATGCCTTGCCGGCCTGTCTTTCCTGAAAAGGACATAGCCATCCATGACAGCATTCCAATCATGCGAGTTGTCCCACCACGTCTCAGTAATTGCAATGAGATCGTGGCCCCGCAACCGCACACAGACCTCCAGCTCTTCCTGCTTATTCCCCATGCTGCGTGCATTGGTGTATAAGCATTTCAGAGAGGGAGTTGTGTGTGTAGTTTTGACCCTTGAGATGTGGTGTGCCTTCTGGCTCTCAGAAATACTGGCATACTCTACACATCAGAAACAGGTTCCTCTGAACAATTTTATAATTTACCCCCCATCCCATTTAGCTGACTCATTAATGCCTCATAACAAAACCAACTTCTGCTGTCCTTTCACCAGCTTTAACACTAAGGGATTAAATGAAACACAGTATTGCTCACGGCTTTCCTTCAACGGCATCCACCTCTTGCTCTGGCATGAAGTCAGGATGTTGCCAGAGTAGGGACCCAGCTCTACAAAGTGCCTACTGGGAACACAGTGGGACTCTGCTGCTCCTCACCGGTGCTACGCCCAGTTGGGTCAGGCATTCCTCTGCACATTCCCGTTCGAAATCTCCCCACATGCCGCCTACAGACATCTACAGAATTGTAATAACACAGCAGTTCATAATCGTTACTTTTCTAACTCACCTGATATTACCATGTATCGAGCCCGATGATAGATAAAGAAAAATGTATTATTTGAAAGACAGTCAATCTCATTATCAAAATGACTTCTGGCTTTTTTGCTTGTTTTTTCTTTTAAGTTGCCCTTGATGCAGTGAAATGCCAAAGTTAAAACTCAAAAGCCTTGGTGACTATTAAGCAGATATTCTTTATTGCAGTGCCAGGTGCACAGGGGATTGGTCCACCTAATGTGTGTGCTCCATTTGCATTAGGAAACCCATGATTTTAAGAATCTGACAATATCTATGCTTGTTACTTGAGCTGCCTGTATACCAAGGCTTGAAATGAAGAAACTTTGACTTCTTTATCAGATGCAAATTTTCAGTTCAGAGCAGATGTCCTTGTATCTGAAATCACTGTGTGAACTCTGAAAAGCCAATATCCAGAGTAACATTGAAGACCAGACTCAATCCATCAAATAGAAAAACATTCGTCCATCCTTTCTCTGAGGAGCCTGTGTAGCTGATGAGGAGAACCAGAGTCCTCCAGACAGGGACTCAAACCGCAGGACAGTATTAATTACTTTGAAGAAGGCACTCTATTTCTACAGAATCAACATTTGCCAGACACATGCAGTGGTTTCAGTTAAGTATCTGAAATCTAGCAGTATGAATCTGGACTTTTAAGAAAGTAAATAATTATTACAGTTGGCAATGATATTTAAGCATATAAACTGTAAATTCATGAATCCATAACAAAAAAACTATTTTTGTGGTTATAAGCATTTCTGACTTTTTCCTTTTCTCCACAGCAGTAAGCTTTTGCAGTGAAATGCCTGCATAGTCTTTTCCTTCTGTTCCTTTTTTGTTTATGCATTTCTATTTCAGGCATCATGAGCAAACTTCGAATTAATTCATTTTTCCATACTTTTACTTTAAAATCCATTTGTTATGCAGTGCACATCCTTTAAAATGCACTTCAGGGATAACTTCTTGTTTTTTATTGTGCCTTTACAATGTTGTATAAATCACTAAGAATTTTCTTTGTTGTTTTTAATGTTAAATTTCCTGCATGATTACACCTAAAAGGGAAAGAAATGCTTCCAGAGGAAGTTATATTCTATGTCCCCACAAGACACGGATTTACAGCTGGGGTTTCTTTATGTGTCCAGTAATTTTTGTTTGTAGGCTGGTATTTCTCAAGGAAAAAGATAGCAGATATAAACAAGTGATGTGAAGAAAAAGCACACGGATCATTTTCCTCACTCCAGTGCACCCTATTGAGACAGAAGTTAATGAATGAGTGAGGTCATGTTTTAAATACGGTTCGGATTAGTCATGAACTAAATTTGTTTCTAATAAAAACTTCCCAGTGACCTGTGTAAAAGATACTTGATCCTCTCCCATATCTCCCAAATAGGCCTAATTATCACCTTTCTTGGTTTTTCATAAGTGATAGGTAGCTAGAAGGACTCCTACTCTTCGGCATAAATTCCCCGTCACAACAGCTGACATGCTGTAACTGCCCTATAGAAGAGCAATATTGCGTCTAGGGGTTGTCGTCCCTTCTCAGGAACAGGAACTTATTACAAAATTTAATGCAAAGAACCACAGAATACAATAGTTCACTTTGACTAAAGCTGAAATAATGCCATCTTTTTCATTGTAGACATTCTTGAAGTATTTTAGTCAGAGTTGTCCTCCTGGCCAAAGCAAAAATCATTACTTCCTTGGACTGTTATTCTCTCTTTTCTGCTTCTTCCTTATTAATCACCTTGATCTGTGTGCAGCTTTCAACAGGAGGGTTGGGGTTTGGGGGGAGAAGAAATGGACACCCATTTTCTCAGGTCCACTCTCTTTCTTTGATACCACCTTATTCACTGGGCTAGGTAATGTCCTCCACCGAGTCCTACATACTTCAGCATTCTGGTCTTCTGTGTTACAGAAAAATTCAAAGCAGAAGAAGCAAAGGCAGTGCAGCTCCTCTGAGTAGGAGAAGGGCGGGAAAGCCTGTCCTACAAGAGACAAGCACAGGGGAGGGTGAGCAGAGAGAAGGTGGCAGGACTGGGAAATCACTCCTTCAACCAAACAACAATCTCAGCTCATAACTTAGTAGAAGCAAGCTCTATACAGGGAAAAAAAAAAAAAATGAAAATTATAAGGGGGCTTCCTATGACAGAGCGGTGAAGTACTAAATCATCCTTTTGATCAAGCAATAGGGAAAACATTTGCCATTTGGATGCCAACAGCACAGCTTGGATTCTATCACTCAAAAGGTCCTTTCCATTCCCATAAAGAATCATAAAATCATAGAATGGATAGAGTTGGAAGGGAACCTTAAAGATCATCTAGTTCCAACACCCTGCCCTGGGCAGGGACACCTCCCACTAGACCAGGCTGCTTAAAGCCCCATCCAGCCTGGCCTTGAACACCTCCAGGGATGGGGCAGCCACAGCTTCTCTGGGCAACCTCTTCCAGTGCCTCACCACCCTCATAGTGAAAAGTTTCTTCCTGATATCATCTAAATCTACTCTCTTCCAGTTTCCAAGCTTCTTTCTCCAGGTATTAAGTATTTAAATGCCACTGTTCTTGCTGCCTGAGCATACTGGGCACTCTAATCTAGGCTTGGCCCCTCCACACTATCTTAAATTGTGGATAGTATTAAAAATAAAAAAAAAAAACTCATCCAGAAAGTTGGCTGTAAAACTCATGGTGTGGACGGTAAAAGTCAGCCAGAAGAAACATATGCCCCAGAGAATCAGTCTTACAACCTATCTTAGACTCCTGCCTTACCAAGGGACATTTTATCCTCTGGAGCTACTTCTTTCTCTCCACAAACTACTGACAGATTCTAGAAACTAACTTTGAGCAGATTCCTAAATGTTAGATGGCTACAGATATGGGAGCTGAACCTGAGCATGACATACATGTCAGTACTGAATACATGTTGCGTTGGCTGATTCTTCCTCCTGTGGTAGGCTAAAGTGACCTCATCTGTGATACTGCTCCACAAGAGCTGCAAAATACATGGAAGGAAAAAGACCATAAAAAGAAACACAAGTGACATTACATAAGCTGTCATCTCATCAGATCTTACCATCTCATGGCTAAGTATCAGCCTTGGAGTAAGTGGCCTCCATGCAGTAGTGAAGCAACACAAACTAATTCTAGATCTGTGTTTCCTGGGAGTACCGGGGCAGCACGTATAAGGGAAAAATGGAGAGTGTGTGATCCACTGTATTTTAATTTGTTACTATCACTGTGTGCCTTTTAAGGTCTGTAACAGCCCCAGTAGCAACACCCTGTTCATATTTCAGTAAGTCATCTTGATGCAAGGGGCTGTATTATGGATGCGACTCCTATCTCAGCCATTCTGGTTTCAGCTTTGAGATGTACATTAAATTCAGTGGAGCAACTCCACACGGACACAGAGCTTTTAATCAGGTTGCCACCCTGTGTCCTATTCCGTGCAAGTTCCTGTCTATAGCCAGCTAGGAACACCTGAAACATTCCTCTGCTGCTGAGAGCTGATGTTTGAGCATGGTCCATCTTCATCTTAATTCCGCAGACAGCTGTCGTATAGCATCCCCAGGCTTACCCATAGCATACCCATGGTCCCAGGCTCCACTTGTGAAACTAATGATATGCTAATCAATTCTGTGCAGCTTCATTGCTTAGCATGCCTGGTAGGGCTATATATTTGAAAAAGCAACATGTTAGAGAAAGAAAGACATCTCATATAACTTCCTCTTAGGATGTTCAAGTGGTACCTATTTTGAAGAATGCAGGGAGCCGAATATTTCTGTCTACAACATCCCCTTATGAAAGGATAGTTTTGATCTAATCTTGCTAATGATGTCTGTCATGTCAGTATTTTGCTGTCTCATTGAAACTGAAGTTGTGAAGTTTTAAAATAGTCTGAAACAAAGCACAATAGCACAGGTGGTAAAAGGTCTGCAAGGCTGAAATAGGAAAGAAGTGTAAAGAGACTGAGCTCACCCTGTTTAAGTGAAGGGAAAGTGAGGTGAAGGGAAAATGAAAGCCTGTGACTATTTTTCAAGTGAAAATTAGATAAGGGCAAGAGCAATCTATTCCAGGCTGCCCTGAAATATATTCCAAAAAGCTTTTGCCTTATATTTGAAATGAGGAAAAACTTTGATAGAAAGGTTGTTTTTCCACTGAAAATCATTTAATCCCCAAAAAAGCATCCAACAAAACTCCTGAGCTACTCCTGATGCTGAGTGAGCTGCTCTTATTGCTGAGTATTCAAAAATATTTTAGCAAATGTCATCAACAGAATTGTGTAGGATCAAAAATACCCTCAAGGACGTGAGTACTTATAGCATGAATGAAAACACAGGGTAATTCTCACCCTCTTAAACCATACCAGGGATTTCTCTGGTCTTCCACAGCTGGAAATATGGAAACCTTATCAGCTTGATGATGAAGGTTTTGGACTAATAATAAACCCATGTCCTCCATTATCAATACCAAAGCAACGTATAAAAGATACAAGGAGTCATCTTCAGACATGACGACCCACATGAGGAAGAGAGCAGGGTGAAAAACGACCTTCAAAATGACCTTCAGAGGAGGAAAATGAAGTAGTTTTAGGGCTCTTTAGGAGGTTTTAGGATCTCTTGGTGAGATGGAAGAGGTCCTCCAGTTTTAGCTGCTAACACTGTTGATTGGGACTTCCCTTGGAAACTCTTATTTACTTATATTTACAGGAAACAGTGAGCTCAGCTGGTTTAACAAGGCCTAAAGCTGGCACAGGCGGAAAACTTGCTGCCTCTTACCTGTTGAGACAGATCAAAGGGAAAGGCTTGGCACCTGGCAATGGGAGTGTCTGAGAGATGCCAGTCTCCTCTTCCCAGATTTCTTGTGTTTCTATTCTCCGAAAACATGATTCTCTGTGCCTCAGAGGCCTAAGTCTCTCCTAAATAATTAGTCAGAAATGGTAAAGAAATAACAATGATGTGATGCCCTGCCCCTGCATTGATGGATGCCACTGAGCCATAGCACGGGGACGAGAGGTCTCCGTGTTCCCAGGGAGGGAACAGTACATGCTTCCTCTGTAAATTGTTCTAATTGTACCCTAATTACTGTACCTAGAGGAAATCCTTCAGATGCTCTGCGCTGAAGTCTCACCTTTAAATTTTGACAAACAGCTGCAAATTGTTGTCAAAGTCATTAAGCTACTGGTGAGAAGGTCACCAGCTAGCTTGGTACCGTAGCTTTAACACCCCCTCAGTTTCCTTCATTCATTTTTATTTGCTCTGCAGCTTACATGCAACCCAGACACAGAATTATATTACCATCTCTCTCTGCGAGAAGAGGTTGTGGCAGACCAAGGTGCTTCATACAGTGGTCTTCAAATAGGGCTCAAGACCCCAGGTCACAGTCTTATAGCAGCTTAATATGTTACCATCTGTAAAGATCATGAATTGGAGCCCTCAGCTGTCACAGTTGATTTATTGGAGAATAAACTTAAATGGATGGCATCTTAATTTAGTGGGCTTGGCTAGGACATTGTCTGCTCTGTCACCTTTTCCACTGAGGTGGTCATTTGGGTTAAGATGCAGAGCAGACCAGTAAAAGTTAACAAGAAGTTAGAGTGTCCAGCATGAATCCCAAGTCCTCTGATCCTCTGCCATACAAGCTTTGTTGTTCCAGTTTTACTCACATTAACATGACTACAGGATACTGCATATGTGAAGCACATTTCAGTACGAGGTAGGACATCCTTTTGAGAAGTCTTAATGATTGATGGCAAAACCTGAATCAGGCAGTTCCTCACCCGTTTTGCTGCCAGGTATACAAAAGACATGAAGTCACAGCAGGGCTTATTGCATCAGTCCAGTATATGACATTCTACCTTTACGTAAGAAAAGGAGGAGCTAGAATGCAGGCATATCTTTGAGGTCACATGGTAGTGCTGATGCACCAGTTCTAAAACAAGCCTTCAAACATTGATCTAACCACTGGATATTATTTGATAAAATAATTTCACTGTGAAAAAAAATATGTTTTCAGCAGTGTCAAATGATAGTTCTCATGCTGCTGTGAGATCTGTGTCTGGTATGAGCTCTCAGTTTCCTATTTGCATAGAAAAGAGACATAGCACAGCTGTAGGTGGAATATTCATGCATGTTCTGTTTTTTCAGGAAAATGTTTGTGATACTGTTTCTGGAATCATAGAATCATAGAATCTTCATGGTTGGAAAGGACCTTTGAGATCATCTAGTCTAATCATATACATACACAAAAAAAAACCCCTACAATCACTGCCACTAGAGCATGCCCTGAAGTGCCAAATCTACACGTTTTTTAAATACCTCTAGAGATGGTGACTCAACCACCTCCCTGGGCAGGCTGTTCCAGTGCCTGACCACTCTTTCAGTAAAGTCATTCTTCCTAATATCTAATCTAAACCTCCCCTTCAGACCATTTCCTCTGGTCCTGTCATTATTCACCTGGGAGAAGAGGCCAACACCCACCTCCCTACAACCTCCTTTCAGAGGGCAATGAGGTCTCTCCTCAGCCTCCTCTTCTCCAAACTAACCATGCCCAGTTCCCTCAGCCTCTCCTCGTATGACTTGGTCTCCAGACCCCTCACCAGCTTGGTAGCTCTCCTCTGGACACGCTCCAGCACCTCAAAGTCCCTCTTGTACAGAGGGGCCCAGAACTGAACACAGCACGCGAGGTGAGGCCTCACCAGTGCCAAGTACAGAGGCACCATCACTTCCCTACTCCTGCTGGCCACGCTATTCCTGATACAAGCCAGAATGCTCTTGGCCTTCTTGGCCACCTGGGCACACTGCTGGTTCATGTTAAGCTGGCCGTCCACCAGCACCCCCAGGTCCTTTTCTGCCGGGCAGCTTTCCAGCCACTCTTCCCCAAGCCTGTAGCGTTGCTTGGGGTTGTTGTGACCGAAATGCAGGACCCGGCACTTGGCCTTATTAAACCTCATACAGGTTTAGGGAGACCTGGTACGGCTCATGTTAAATCACAGGGATTCATCAATGCTATAATACCTCATTCAGGAAGCTCTAGAAGACCATCGTGTTGGAGAGCTGGAGGAGTCACCTCCTCGGTCTTCCCAGCTAAACGTACCTACAAACATGACTGGATCTAGACCTATGAAGCACTGATAAATGCGTTCATATACTCTAGCTCAGCTACAGGTTGTGTAATTGAATGCTGATAGAACAGATGCCTTGAAGATATGAAATGAAGATACAGTGGAATAATGGAACTTTTTTATATAAATTGGTTATGCATGATCGAGTGCAAAAACATCCATCCATCCATCCAGTAAAAACAAGGCATAGTCCTGGGGTCCTTATCGTTCTTCTATTTGTAAAAGAAACAGGACCCTAGTACCATTCAATGGAAGTTACCATACAAGCCAGATGTTTTTTCAGGCTTCAGAATACTTCTTCCAACTTTGGTTTTGTTCAAATATTTGTATTTAAACCAGCTATAAATATTATATAAAAGATAGTACACCAGATAATTCAGCCACCACATGATTTTCATCATTTCTATCTCAGGACACAGGGAAATTACCCCAGGGACATCTGATCATAGTCTTAAGACAAGTTTATATTCATTAGAATTCCTCCTTTGCCAAACTGTTTAAGAAAGACAAGAATCTGACTGTATTAAAGAGAAAAAAACACAATCCTGTTCATTAAACTCAGTAGATCTGGTTAGATCTGACATTCTGTGTATCTTAAAAACAAAGACCAACATCAACAACAAGCTACAATAGAGTGTAGTTATTGCACAGTGGGTAAAGACTGTAATAGATGGAAAAACAGGAGGCATACAAGACCAACAACAAAGGTGAAAACTGTTTTTTTTTTAATTGATATACTGCCTGATTTTGTACATTATTCTCTGAAAGATAGGGCAGGCAATGACCACACATCAAGGTAAAAAGAGGAGAGGAGAGGAGAGGAGAGGAGAGGAGAGGAGAGGAAAATAACTAGTAACATACAAGTAGAATATGAGCAGATGTGAAAGGCAAGGCCTAGCAAAGAGCAGATACCCTTCTTTTTAGGCACAAACTGCGGCATAACTGTCTGCAATTCCTCTGGATGTCTCCAAGCACAGTGTGGTATGTCCAAAGGAACAGAAATGTGATATTGACAGCAGTAACAGAATAAATACTTTGCCAAGGTTTATGGGGGGGGGGGGGGGGGGGGTAGGGGGGAAGAGAAAAGAGAAGTCTGTCCCATTTGGGTCTGAGTTTAGCCAACATTACTGGTAGGATTTATCCAGTTCCCAACAGGTTGTGAAACGTGCGAAAAGCTAGTGTGGCCAGCACAGCCGTGGGGATTCTTGTTGTGGAGAAGTAGGTTCCTCAGGTAGGAATGGGTTAGAGCAGCCTCATGTTGATGGACCCCAAACCATTCTGCCATGTGAGGAGTTCCTATCTTGTGGGGTTACCTCAGATCTGTGCTCGGATGTGGCTGGAGTGAGATGCCCAGATTAGTGCTACAGGGAAGATTTTTCTGCCTACTGGATATCTACAGTGAAGGGAACAGAAGGAGGAGAGGGTGCTGTGCACACACCATGACAGACTGCATCACCCTCCCCAGTCCCTTGCTAGGAAACAACCCTTTTCTAGACCAGAGGTAGAAAGAAGACCGACGACCTTCACAAAAGTCAATCTTTTTCTAAACCTCCACATACCCATTCAGTAGGACCACCATGGACACGACCCTGGGAACATCCAGAGAGGCAGAAGCATCCAAAGGAGATTTCAGGATTATCTTGTGAGCCTGAATGTCTCCTTGAGGGGTGCTGTCTTATATACTGGAGTGTCCTCCTCATGCATAGACACTCCTCTAAAGCACTGAGTGGTTCAGCCTCCAGAATCAGTCAAACAACCTGACATCACCATCAGGTTTAGAAAAAGGAAGGGAGGCAGAAAGCCACATACAAGGCATCCTTCAAACATTTCCAGTGCACCAGGACCCCTGTCCGGTCAGTCTGCACAACACTAACAGCCATATGCAGGCGGCCTGCACCGTGCTGAGCATCTCCACACCTCTCTTTTACACAGTGACAACATAACTCTATCACAGTCTAATAAAATCACGTATGAAATCAGAAAGCCCTGGGAAGTCAGGGCAGAGCACAAAGCAGAAAGAGAGAGAACAGTAACAATTGGTTTAATCCACCCAAGCAACAGGCTGCCAGTTGGCACTGCTGGCATTTAGTGTATTAACCGTCAGCGCCTGATGGATTAAGCGGCAGAGCTCAGTGATATGTTTCTGCTGTAGGAGGCAATTCTCCACTGGCAAAGGACATTCAGTCCTAAAGAAAAAAAAAAACAACCTCGCTCTGTACTCTGCTCTTGGTTTACATTGAAATAACAACAAAGTGGCTTTAGATACACATCAGGTTTGCTGACAACAGAATTTGACCTGACTTCAGCAAAACTACATTCTGTTAGAGGGGAAGGGATGCTGTCCACACGAATGGAGAGCTCATTGTGTCTGTGTTTGTACAGCTGCTAATGCCAGAGGGTTCTTGATCCATGACCAGGGCTTCTGGGCATTACGAAATACTAATTATAAAATCCATCTATGTGACAACACAAGTCTAAAAACACAAGCTGAAGCACTTCCCAATGACTTCCTTACATTTAGGATGAAACACAGACCGTCTGAAACACTGAAGTGTAAGTATCCCCCAAAGCTATCAAAAGTTAAATTTCGGGCAAGCGCTACAGGGCTTCCAGAAATGCTAGATGACATTTGCTGTAATTCAGCAAAATACTTGCTTATACCTTTTTGTGTTGGAACAGTTAGCTAATAATCTGCTTACTAGTTAATCAAATTAACTGGTTCCTTTTCAAAAGAATTAGAAAGTAATGTACATGCACCAAAGATTTACTGTGAGTGTGAACATGATGGAGACCTAGGTGGATGAGTTTCTCAGTGCTGTGTCTTTTTCCAGCCTCTGGCCCAAACTTCATCTGTATATGTGAGCAAGCACAGATTTGGTAAAACAACCTCTGTGGAAGGTCATTGCCAGCTGAGAGCACCAGGAGGCATGCACGTTGGGTGGCTATGGAGAGTGCACAAGAAGTTTTGTCAGGATTTTTTAATGGCTTTTGTTGTTGTTGTTATTGATGGTGGGGTTTTGTTTCATTTTTAATGAAAACCACAATAATTCTAAAAGTTATTTTCTCCCACATCTGTCCCTCATTTTCTGAAGAAATGAGGTTATGACACAGTTATTCTCAAGCCTAGGAATTTGATTCTGCTGCGTGTTATACAAGGGAATACTTTGAGCCTTATTTTGCTTTTCTTGTGGAAAAAAGCTGCTCAGATTCTCATTACCAGGAAATAGTTTCCTGCAAGCAAATAAAATCTTTTCCTACTGGCTCTGTTTCAATCTGCTCTGTCCCCTGCCTTTCTACCCCCTCTTTCTTCCTAGTCCAGCCTCATGTCCCCTTGTATCTGGGCTCCTTGGATTTTGCTCTCAGCTTTGTTGACTTGTAAACCCCCACTCTCAGCTTTAGCAAGTATCTCTTCTCCTCCATCATGGTGCCTGCACAAGAAAGAACCATGATCACAAATGAGAGGCTTTCAGCTGTCAACACTCATTCTCTGTCAACACCCTCTGCTGTCAACACGCTTTATCTCCAGTTTACCAGAGGTGGGAGGGATGGGATTCATCTCCAAATTCAAATATCTACATCTAGATATCTACATGTAGTTGTCCAAGGTCCCATTAAGTCAACAGAGATTTGGTCAATCAGTCAATAAAACCTAGAGAACAGTTCATCTCTCATCGCTGTGGGGTAGATCTACTCTTCTCTAGGTTTCTCTGGAGCCTGTTGTGCATGTTAACAATTACTTGGATGAACATTCACATAGCTAATGTGCATGTTGACACTTGGAAAGACCTTAGGTCTTGTGTTAATGAGGGGTCAATGAAAAGAAGGTCCTCCCTTTTATGGAAGGTGCACGTGCTACCACTGCACATGGGGGTGCTGTGAGGTGCTGGAGCATCCTAAGAGCGCCCATGTCTTGAGAGCTTTTTGCTTCTACCATATTTTCCAGAAGATTTATAAACTTGGATATCTGTGAGCCAGCAGCAAAAGACACATCTCTAACATTAAGATTATGAACAACTGGAATTTCAGCTACTTTGTCCACTAGAGCCTATTGGGGGGGGGGGGGGGGGGGGGGGGGAAGGAAGAAGAAAAAAGCCTAGAGTCTTTCATTTCACATGGAAAAAAAAATAATCTTTCTTCGGTTCTCAGTCTTCGCAATGACTGAAATAGTATAACACACAGAGACACATACACACCCTTCAGTCTTAGGCACACACACAGAGCAAGAAAAAATTCATCCAGGATAATTAAGGTTTGGCAAAGTTACAAGTAAGAGAAATGAGGGCAAGTCTTGCATAATCTTAACCCTATCTGGCTCTACGAGCTCAGCTTATGACAATAAAATCTTTTCCTCAACCAACACCACACAGATCTTTCTCCTCTCTGTTTTCACTGACTTCTCGAGGAGAGAGAGTCCTATTCTCTGTTCTCATCTCCTATTGGTAAAAGCACAAAATTGTTTTTCTTCCCTAAATAAATGAAAAGTCAGTCTTCTCTAAGTTCTGTCAGTGTACTTCCACTCATTTCATCTGACCTCCTGTCAGGCTACTCTCGTGACACCCAGATGACTGCTTCTCAAATCTTTGCCTCTTTCAGAGATTTCCATGTGATCTGCATTGTCTTCTTTTCCCCTTGTACTTCCCCACCACCTGTACACACCTAGATTTTTTTCATGCTTTACACTGATATTATCTTTTTAGGTCAGAGACCACTGTTCTGTGTTTCCACAGCTTTCCAATGCAATCCTGGCACAAGACTCATCTTCTTAATACCAATGCACAGATACAAAGACAGGAAAGACATGTACAGCTAATGGCTACAAGCAGATCTTAGGAAATGTTTCAGCTAAGGTCTTACACTCAACAAAATAGTGTTATTTTCCTTATTAAGCGCTAGGTCAAAACGTAGTTTTTCTAACCTTTTCAATTAAAATGCAGAAAGACCTGATAATGAATCACTGAATCTCTCTACAGAAACTAATCACCTCTCACAGTGCATCTCTTCTTATTGACATTCCCCTTGGCTCAGGAGTGACTCACCAGCTGCTGAGCTATGAACTTTGAAATGTTTACTTTCACACTACACAGTTTTGCCTCTGTTGCTAATGAATAGTGAGGACAAGGCAGGGAGACCAGCCACTCCGTGCCAGGAATGTCTCACCCTCAATCATCACAACAATCTGACAGTTGAAAAAATTCTAAAGGTTTTGCACAGTACATTGAAAACTATTATTAATTAGTCATTTTCAAGACTCTCAGAGATGGAAATGACAAATGAAAGAGATGCTACGCTGACCTACCTACAAAAGCTTATAGTCAAAGTCAAAATCATCAAAGATTTCTATTTTTGTCATAGTTCTCTGCCCTCCAAGTATGTGTGTGACAGGACCTCCTCTGGGCTCAGCCTCCCAGCAATGAGTGCTTTATGGTCAGAGACCTCAGCTTTGTAGCTGAAAACACAGCTGTGTTGGGCAAAACAGTAGCCGTCATAATTTGCCTCTCCAACAAGTAAAGTGAGAAAAAGTGAGAAAAAGATGCTGGAGATAAGAATAGTAAGGGCTGTTTGCTTTTGAATGATCTCTGATGGGCTTATGAAAGTATCAAAGTAAATAGTTTTTGAGATGAAAGGATAGAAGTTGGGGCACTTCAATATTAAGCCATAAAGAGAAATTAAAAAAAATGGTATCTCCTGACTCCAGTGGCACCTTTTGGAGACAACAATTTAAGACTGTTTAAATATCCTGAAGGACACGACTTCTCTGGTGATCCATACATTTTTTTCAGATTATAAACGTACTGTAGGGAAAAAAAAAAAAAAAAAAAAAGCTTAAATTGTGAAAGCTCACACGGCAGATAATTGAGGGTGTGTGTATTTGTGGGAAACGTCTGAACTTCTGAACTCTCAAGCAGAAGCCTGCTACTTGCTATCTGCGACCAGTAGAGGGGAGCTGTAAATTTTGGTAACTTCAGGTCTAAACAGAAATGAGACATCCTGAATCCTTCTATCAGTGAAAAGACACAAAAAAGGACTACTTGGTAGGAAGCTGATCACTTGCTGTGCTTCTGTATCTAGACCATTCAGACTGGGAAACCCATGGGCTCTCAGTCTGGAAAGAAGAGAAGATGTATACTTGAAAAGAAGTCATTTTGAGAAGAAGCAGAGGGCCTGGAAAGAAGAATGTGAAGATCTTGGACTAGATGACTTTTAAAGGACCCTTCCAACGCAACACGTTCTACGATTCTATGATCCTGGCTGGAGAAACGTTCCTGAAAGTGGGGGAAGGTCCTTGAGTTGGGATAGATGCATGGAGACAAGTCTGGGGGGACACCCAGGGACCTCACCTGTAACACCCAAGAGTCGTGACTGTGAGCAGCAACAGCAGAGTGCAGACCGACATGACTTTCTTCCCAGATTTCCCAGGCCAGCAGCAACCTCCGTGGAGGGAAGGGAAGATGAATCCTGATGAATGCAAACGCTGTGTGGCAAAGGGTGTGAGTAAGTCTGAGATAATCAAGTAGGCTAAATACTCCTGTCTCCTTGGTTCTTAAATAAACCCCAGTACCCAGGTACACTGCAGGTTGTTGTACACTTTGTCTTGCCCTTAGTGCACTCCCACAAGCTTTACATATCTGCCCCTAAAAAAAATTTCTCCAATTACTAATATGCCTCAATATTTCAGTTTTATTTCGACATTAATAAATAGCCCCATGTTTCTCAAAGAAGCGGGCATATTGGATAGAGTGCAAGGCATGTGCAAGATATAAATTTCAAATACTGCCATGATTCTTATTTTCCCTTATCACCTCTCCTCTGAATGGATCTTGTAATCCATCTCAGACAGATACAGACTCCCGTGGGATGTCAGTGACACTCTCTGTGGTTGATTGTTCCAATTCCCTCCTGTATGTACTTTACACTCCCCGTGTGCGCTTGCCTGGGGTACAAGAGATAAGTCTGCAGGGAACATGTCCAAGATGTAACCTGACAATTCACATGTAGTAAATGATGGACTGATCTGAGTGACAGAAGATGCTGGGGCAGCTTAACTTCTTTGGGAAAAGAGGTGCTGATATTCACTGCACTATTAAAGATAGCATGAAAACCCGTGCAATTTCTCAGTGAGAGACATTGAAAGCTCACATTCTTGTTCTTGTCCCAGTTTTGGAAAAGATCTCTTCCACATTGCCTACGTTTTAGGACTCTTTTTTTTTTTTTTTTTTTTTTTTCATAACTGTTTGATTGGCACACAAGTGTAGATTGCTTTGCATCCCAGGAAGCACACAATGTTGTAATGTCATTGTTCTCCAGATCTTTTCAACAATATTTTTGTAGTCTGGGTAAGGTATCCCACAGCACAGAGCACAAAGATAGCTGCATCTTCAACAGTGATTATAGTTGACAAGTACCCACAGTTTGAGGTGCAGACTGTTAAGTTTCTGCTTGGGATCAGTTTCCTCATCATTATCATTGAATATATTGAAGCAAAGGGACCCGCAGCTTTTGGGTGCCTTACCTTGATATTTTTTGTTTATTCATTGGCAAACCAAATTATTAAGCTTGACTTTCTAAGACATTACACAATTTTTTTTCATTATTGGATCTTGTGCCTGGTAGCTCTGTTCTTGAGATGTCTGTAACTGCTGCATCCTCTATTGCTTCTCCCAGCAAAAAAAGCCTCACGTATGACCTGGTGCGTGGTTGTAACTGGCTTAAGCTTGAGTCATGATACCAAAGCCTACAGAGTGCTCATAAACCTGCACCATGGAAATATTTGCCAACTATAAATAGAAGATTGTCAACTGAATAAAAGCAATTTTTTTCTGAAAACACTTTGCGGTGCTCCCAGACAACTTCCACAGCTGTTACATAAAAAATGGATAGAAACTACCACTGCCAACCCTAAGGATTTAAAGTTCTTCAATAACTTGCACACAATATTATTGACTTTGCTCTTTTTTTTTGTTGTTGTTAGAGAGATCTTGATAAAAACAGTCAGCAGCCAGAAAAATCTATATACAATGAGATGCTACTGTGGGCCAGCATAGCATCTCGTCTAGCCTGAGATCCCTTTGATAGGCGAGTGAGCAGCAGCTAAATCAAGCAGGCTATGTAATATCACCCTTGTCTTCCTCTGTCTCTAATTCAGCACATCACTCCTCTCCTGCAGTAAAGACAAGCATCCTGTGACATTTGCTGTGCTGGACTTGTTCTTCACCACATCACCTGGTGACTTTTCAAGCCTCGGTCCAGCAAGCAGAGACTGAACAACAATCCCACCTGTACAATTCAATGTCTTTTCTCCACTTATTCTTTTTTCAAATCCCTTAGCATTAGCCCACGCAGACAAGTGTGAACGTGAATGCTCAATGACCATAGTCTTGTCCTAAGCTGATTTTAATTTCTGGAGGCAAGGGGTGTGCTTATCTCTTGAGCTATTGAACCAGATACATAATGGCCTAGAATACTTACTGTTGCGATAATTCCAGCCTGGTTCTTAATAACTTCGCCATAAAGGCAGCAAAAAATACTGCAGTAGGCATTTTGTTTTCCACATGTGAATGAATGAATGAAGTCTGGGCCAAAGGATTTTATTAGTCACGATATTTTATGCTATATATTCTATATATTATACTTCTGTTCTTTTAACATGGCATGAAGAAAGCATGTGACTGAAGTAATTACATTTACTGAGCCCTTAGACAGCTCTGAAAGCTAAGGACACCACAATATATTAATGCCTTGCATTTTCATGGCATTTTTTATTTTAAAAATTTCTCTACACAAAAATACCGTAACTCTTGATCCCTGCTGCTGTGTCTAGCACTGATATCTGCATCAACAATATATTATGTACTGAAAACTGCAGAAAATTCATTCGCATTAGGGGGGCGGGGGGAAGCAGCAATAGAGAGGCATGAGCATTCCTGGTCTTGTGAACTCTCATTATCATTTTGGACACTATTTTGGACAAGCTATTCATGTACAAAAGTTAGCATGCTTCAATAGATGCTACAAAATTCAATCTAAAACTCTGCTGCCTAGGTTAGTAATGGTTTCACTTGGCCTCATGGAGTACTTTAGTAGTCAAGGAGGCAAGGAATGAATGACAAGAATCAAAGTAATCATGAAAAAAAAAATACACGCACTTGTGATTTACTCAGTAAATATCACTCAACAGCGAGTGGGGGGATTAAAGAGAAAGCCTGTGTTATTCATTAATAATAAGAGATGTTATTCTATAAGAAAGACCAGTCTTGGTCATACAAAGTGGCCAGTATCAGAGACTGACTTCTGGAATTACATACTTAACTGCATGAATACAACTCAGCCCCTTAAAGACCTGGATGCTACCCTTGAGAGTCTCCTTCCTGAAAAACGATCCTGTTCCCCCAGTGCTTATCATCATACTGTGGTTCTGAAACATTGCCTAAAATATTGTATGTGCAGCTTTGCAGTGCTCTCTTAGGACAGTCTCCAGTATGGGAGCTTCATCTGATAGTTTATGGAAAACTGTAAGGACTGTCTTGTGTAGATCTTTCATTGTACCCCAATATAGTGGTGGATCTGCAAAGTTCAGGCCTTAAAGGTCTCGGAAATGCAATTCGCATTCTGTCTTTAAAAAAGGCAGAAATAATGCCGAAGGCTATATGAAGATACCTGGATATGTATATTGAAACCCTAGAGTAAAATAAACATGGCAAGAATTGAATCAATGTTCTTGTCATCCATTATTGAAATACCAAATTCTTTCAATAACCAGAATAACCAGTAGAAAATACTCTGTGATGACTTCATATATAGCCAGCACCACTTGCCAGTGAACACTGCAGAAAATATCCACTTATCTGCTGTAAACTATGTGGTGTGCTTATGATGGGACTCCTGTAGAGGTAATTTCATGTGAAATTTAGAACTAATTCCCAAGTCATACAAAGTGCTGGAGGAAACAAAGCCAGAATACGAACCTCCAGGACAGGCAGATTTCCACCTACTTTAACAAGCTTCATAGATTTTTCTCTAAAAGATAGATTTGCGCTGATTCTCAGTATGATTCTTGAAGGACTTTAAGGAAGAATTTAAAAACAGGAGTGTACGGGCTTGTGATGTCAAGATGTGTTGTGTTCAATAGTAGGCTTTCTCTTCCTAAGAGGTTGTTGAGCAAGAAATCAAGGTCTCTGAATTCTGACTGCGTATGAAAGAAATTATTCAGGGAACAATCTGGAAAAGAAGGCAGTATTACTTATCTGCCTCATAGGTTTCTTGCAAATAGAACAGAATATCAAACATTTCCTTTCTAAATCTCATGCTAAAGGTCAAATGCAGTAAATTGCCGCAGTTGTACAGAAGTGAGTGGAACTAAAGCAGTCTTTACTATAGATCTAGCTTGCACTTTCGTACTAGATGACTCTGCATTTATTTCTTTTGATATTACTGGAATGTCCTTTATCCCACAGAGACCTTGTAGTTCAGCCCCAAACATGTTTGGTTTTAATTGACATATTTGCTCCAAAATGGTCCTTGTTCTATTTTAACTGAAAAAGAAATGACATTTTTTGAGCAAAGAAAAACTGCTGGAGTGGAGATAAAAAAGAAGGGATTCCTTAAACCACAATAAAAAAAGCTCAGTGAGATCAGTTGTGCGTTTCACATGTTGTTTATGTGTTTTCCTTTCAAAGGCTGTGGTTGAACAGTAAGAAGGCAGGCCACCTCTTTTCCTTTTACTGGGGATGCAACAACCCGGGCCAGGTAAAAGCATCAAGAAAGAAGCTTGTGCCTCCCTTAGAATACCTAAACAAGTTTGGAAGAGAAGAACTTTCAAGACGACATGTGGAATGGGCAGAGAAGAAACACGGCCAGGAGTGAAGCTGCAGCATGGGTAGGAAGCAGAAGGTGCCCACATCTCACAGAAAAAGAGGGTAGATGGGGACTGACTATTCAGAGTACTGTGAAGTGAGGCCAGAGGAGACCTCAAAAGGTTGATTCCTTATGAAAGGGGCTGTAGACCTAGGAAACTCCTTGCCAAAGATGGTGTGAGTGCAAGAAGTTTGTGTGGGCTCAAAGCAGACTGGACTGGTGCTTGGAAGAGAGATCCTGGGATTATCTTCTAAGCAGACAGGCTACATCAGGTTAAGGTCTCTCCTGAACTGTAAATACTCAGACATTGGCGAATAATTAGAGGGTAGTATTAAATGTTTTTCCCTTGTTCTTATTTTTCCTCAGGCTACTTTTTATGGCCCTAATTAGAGAGTGAATACTGCACAGATGGTCCCAGATAACCCTTGATCTGAACCAGCATGGATCTTCTTCCGGAGACGGGCAGCCAGGACTAATAAGGGATGAAAAGAAACTACTCCAGAGGGTACCATGTGCAGTATGTTACGATCCCAGAAGCTACTGAAAAATTACTGGAGAGATAACAAATCTCAAATAAAGGACTGCACTGCCAGTGCAGAGCTGTGTTTATAAACCAATTTTCATTTGTTCTCTCCCACTCTGAGCTTTCTTGATTTTCAAATTATTAGTGCCCTGGTTCCTGTTGTAATGTAACCTGGCTTTTGACGTTCTAAGCTCTGTTGGGAATTTTAGAATCATAGAATCATAAAATGGTTTGGGTTAGAAGGGACCTTAAAGATCATCTAGTTCCAACTCCCCTGCCATGGGCAGAGACACCTCCCACCAGACCAGGTTGCTCAACCTGAGAAGAGGTGGGGGAGGATCACTTTCAGGAAAATGCATAGCCAAATCCATCTGTAAGCTCCAACCTTCCTGCTCAGGGTGGATACGACAGTCTAATGCTACAAGAATGATGCTTCCAGGCACCATTTCCAGCAGGTTAAACCCCCTGGATTTTTTTCCAAATGTGTAGCCAGGAGAACCCAACTAGTTCAGCCATATTCACTGACCAGAGGATCACAGGCATACACTGTCATGTACAGAAACAGCCAGTGAGCACCACGATGTGCGATTAATGCCACCACATCACCTCCAAAACTTTGTTTGGCCTCACTGTTTGAAGACTTGTTTTAGACCTCTCTGGCTGCAGATTCAAGAGAAGGGCAGGGATCCATAGCTGAGATGGTTGACTTCTCGGTGGTAGAGCTTTCTGCAGCCTGGAGCTGTAAGTTCCCTGCAGTCCCCCAGCTGTGGGGTCAGGGTCAAGCCAGGAGCTGCTTGTTAGGAGATGCCTGCAGAAGACTGCTGACAAGTATTTTCAAAACATATATAAGCAACTCTACCCAGGGAGCAGTTTGTACCTCAGAGCATCCTATTAAAGGAAACATCCATCAGCTCGAGCGAGCTGGGTCTGCAAGGAATCCCTCTAGAGAAGGGCTTTGCTCCAGGGTCCCTCTGGTCTTTGTTTCTTCTCCAAGAAGCACCAACAAGGCTGGCAATGGACAGCACTACTGTTGCATGGAGGGGTCCTTGGTGGGAATCGGTTTGAGACCGATTGCCTAAGGACCTCTTTGTAATCAGTGACAGAGATTAATGACTGCAATCCTTCCTGGAGATCGGAGGGAACCAGTCTTTGCAGACTCCTGAGTGATCCTGCAGCTCGACAGCTCCAACTCTGTTAACTTTATAACCTATCTCCTCTTTTTATCCAGGGGATTAGATAAAAAAATCTTCAGTCTTTCCTGCAACAATGTCTATATTTTGACAACATATAATACATGCAGTGTACACAGAAAGAAAAAGAAAATAAGACGCAGGTTTGTTGGCATTGTTTGAAATAAGAAAAGTTACAGGCAAACTTTTGATTCTTCTGAAATAAAACACTACTCCTATTTAAATTTATTTGGGTGGGGATGCAAGGGAGGACTTTTGCAACTAAAAAGCACATTTCATTTTGAAAATTAATTGTAAAATATCCTATGTGCTATACTCTAAAGAGGAAGATCATTTTGGCCTAGGTCCATTGTTATCTTCTCTTTCTGAAGAAACATCTGAAGGCCTATCATGAACACAATGATATCCAGAAGAGTCTGTAAAGTGCTTTGAATATTAAAACAGGGAGAGGAACTGGGATCGTACAAGGCGTCTGCCTAATGGCTCTGCTAAATGAAGATGCATAATCCACATGCACATATACCCATGGCATCATGTAACTTCTTTCATTTTCTTTTTATTCAGTCAGATCATGAAAAGTTTTCTAGGAAACAAAAAAGTGTCCCAGTGTATATGACTGTGCAGAATGTGTCAGAACTGTGCAGGACTGGTGTCAGCTTGTACAGTATAAACAACAGTGCAAAAAAGTAAAGAAAAATAACCTTAACATTTCAAACAAAAAGAGTCTAGATATACAGAGCATCAGTTTAACGTGTTCCCAACAAGCAACACCGTCCAATAAGCAAAGAGACAACTAAGAGCACAGAAGTGGAAGAAAGAAGCAGGGTCATCAAGTCTAGTGTCTTGGAAGGGCAGGTAGCCTTTGGATAGACATTGGTTCAAAAGGGGTCTACAGAGAAGATCTGCCTCTCAGTCCCATACACCACAGGCCGTGCAACTCTTCCCAGTCCCACCAAACACTAGAAGAGGGAATCAAGGGCATGACCAAAGTGCTTGAACCTCACAGTTGCAAAAAAATTAGGAACAGGGGTTATTAGTGCTCTTGGAAGAAATCACAGTTATTCAGTCTGGATAAGGCCTGCTTTACACCTGAAAAGGAAACTTTGCAAATAGTAACGAAACACAGAAACATGCTGTTAGTGCTGTGCGGATGTTTAGAAATAACTAAAGTGCAACAGTATGTTATGTGTGAAAACTATGCAGAAGCAAACAGTCTAGCAGATATTTAGCCTGTGTGAGCTAACTTTCTTTTGTTATTCTTTCTGTGAACCAGTGCAAGGGGCCAACCTCCTAACAGCCAGTGGTAGAGAACACAAAGGAATCCTCCTTTCATCTACATCAAAAGAAGATGTCTGATCTGATCTGAAACACCTTTTTTACAAGTCGAAGGGTGCAGACATCCTCGAGTTGACATAGCTGCCCAGGGAACACACACAGACGCACACTGTGAGCTACTGAAGCTAGTTATTGCAGGATCAAAACTGTCAGTTCCCTGCTGCCAGCTTAGAAATTGCATGCTACTCAGGCCCATTCTGAGTCTAAGAAATAGGATTAAGGACAGGTATTTGAAAATAGGACACAGGAAGAAAAGACAAGGAGAGCTCCCAGCTAACAAGACAGGACCAGAATGGGTTAGATACCCCAAGACATGTGCCATTTCCCCCTCCCAGTGACTGCCTTTTCCATGGACCATGACCAGGCTGAAGTCCTCTGCACAGCAAATAAATAGGGAAATGGAAGTTAATGTTTTCCCACAGGTTTCTGAGCTGCATTTCCCAAGCTGCAAGAGGAGCTGTAGCCCTCCGCTACCACCATGGGACCACCCAGAGCACGTCAGGGCTGGCCATGACATGGTACGGATCCTACCAAATCCTTCCAGTCTGGATGTGCTTGTGTTCTAATGAGCTCTACTGGAGTCCTGGTCCCCAGCCAGCCCTGAATCTTTCTCCTGAGCCCGAAGCAGCAAGTGGCTGTTGCATTAAAGATAACTGTTTCACACAGCGCTAGGCCTGCGCAAGGCAAAAAAGTCTTGGAATATATATATTCTATAAGGATATATAAGGAATATATATACTCTAAGCTAAAAAGCATATTTTTTTTCTTTTTTTGTTGTTTTTGTTGGGGGAGGAGGATAGGAAACGAGCGTCACCTGCCTTCAAGCCTTGCAAAAATTCTGGAACAAATGCACATTTCATAAGCACCTGAAAGATAACAAGTCACAGCAACCAGCTGCTTCATATAGCAGCAAGGACAAGTGGCCCATGTGGGTTTGTCAAGAATAAATTGTGTTGAACTGATCTAATCTCCACTTTTAGCAATGTAACAGGCTTTAAGAATAAAGGAAAAGTAGCTGTCACGAATCTTACCATTACTAACGTTTTCAAAATGGTTGCGTGTGACATTCTCATAACCAAGCCGCAGCAACATGGTCTAGATGAGACAATGATCGATTGGGTGCAAAGCTGGTTTGATAACATATCAGAAAGGTTATCAGTGGTGCTTTGTCAGAGTGGAAGGATGTAGAAAGTGGAGTTCAGCCAGGTCCATTCTGGATCCAGTCCTAGCCTGTGTTTTCATTAATGAATTAGACGACAGAAAAGAGAGTATGGTTATTAAATTTTCAGATGGCATAAAGCTGGGAGGCTTTGTAAGCACAGAAGGACAGGATCTGAATTCAGAATGAATTTGAAGGATTGTATAACCTGTCTGGGGTGGGGTGGGGGGGAAAGCTGAAATTCAGCAGGGACAAGTGCAAGGTTACAAATTCCAACTTCTACAAATACACCAAAATTTGCCAATAGCAGCACTATAGCAAAGTGTGGTATCACAGTAGATGATAAGCTGAATTGCTTGTGAAAAAAGAGAAATAACCACCATACAAGAGTGAACAAACAGGGTTATAACTATCAAGATGTGCAGTAGTGCTTTCTTTGGCACTAGAAGGACTTCAGGTGTCATATTGTATTCAGTTTTGAATGTGACTGCTCAGTAAGGATATGTAGCAATAGTCCAGAGGACAAAAGCACTACCAGAGATGTGGAAAATGTGGCCAGAGCAGAAAGACTGATAGGCTCAGTGCTTGTTTAACTTTAATAAGTCTTGTAAGAAACTCTTCAATGAGCTTCA
Organism: Alca torda; assembly: GCA_008658365.1. NCBI lineage: Eukaryota > Metazoa > Chordata > Aves > Charadriiformes > Alcidae > Alca > Alca torda. The sequence goes on from CM018077.1 coordinate 158,881,658, forward strand.
TGTACGTAAAAGGCTTGTTGCAAACATGAAAAGAATTATCTGTTTTCAAAGTCTCTGGGGAATAGGAAAAAAAAATGAAGGTTGCATTATAGGAAGAAGTTTCAGTTTGAACTTTTCAACAGTGAGACTTGCAAAGTACTGGAAGGATTTCTCTTTAGACATAACTTTGTGCTAATGGTCTGACCCCTGCTGAACCAATAGCTTTGATATGAGAGTCACTGCATCCTACTGAATGCAAGTCCTCATAAAGTTCATGCACCAAATGACTGGACAAGGGATCACTTTGGGAGTCTCGGCAGCAGTGAGCTCCAGGCTGGCTCTGTCAGATACTTAAATTTGGCAAAACCCCGTGAGTTTCAGTACAAAGACTCAGCGTGGTCCATTCCATTTCAGTTTTGCTCATGGCATTAGTCTCTTCCCCTCTTGCTATTTTCTTGTTGTCTGAATTGTTCAAGGAGAGCTTGTTTGCATGAGAGTGGGAATGGCAACACATTTTATAGCTTCCCTAGGGTGACAGAAAAACAAAAAGCTTCTTGAGGACCACCAAGATTTTTAACAAAAGTAAGAAGTCTATGGCTTGGGTGTAGTATTTATTTAAGCACCATTTACTACCTGTCTCTTGGTTCATGGGCAGAACACTCTGGGGAGTTAAAAACCTTTCTTTGTACGGCTTAGGGTGATCTTCATTAGATACGCTACTTAGGCTTTCATTACAATTTGATGTGCTGAGTAACATGGCACTTGCTCATGATAGATTGCTTTGTTTCTCCTGTGGTACCATTGTCCAAGTGTAGAGAAACATCTTCAGTTGAATATGGTGCCTCTGACAGTGACTGATCGTATGCAATCAATGATAATTAAACCTACCGATCCCATGGATTCATGTCAGATCTGAACCTCTTGCACTGACTCAGTGTTGCATCACCAGAAAATCATCATTTCTGAAGTTGAACTGTCAAGTTCTGAGATGAGGCTACAAGAGCACAGAGGAAGACACAAAAGCAGGTAGAAATGGGGTCCATCCAGCTAGCAGGAACAGTGGCCTCTCTCAGTGATGATGGCTCTTTGGATGGACACCCTCCCAGATTAGAGAACACAGAGAAAACATTTGGGAACAGATACCCAACAACTGCATATTCGGAAGGTAGCACTCTCAGATATCAAATATGTTTCTAGGACACTAGCTGCAGTGTCTTTTGTTTTCTGGTGGTCTGCAAAGTTGTGTTTCCTTTGATGTCTGCCAATATGTAATATATTTGATCAACCACAAGAATTTTCAAAGACTTGGAAAACCAGTGGGTGCTAAACTTCATTCAAAGTGAATTCAGGACCACTTTTCCTTTAGTGAGCCTGGAAATCTGCTGCTAACTCCAAAAGGCATAAGGAGAACAGCAACTGTCACTTCATTTTTGTTTTGCCAACTCAGAGATTCCACCACTGAACATGAGAGCCCTCTGATCAGCGCTCCTGGCTTGGTGACCTTCAATTCTTTAAGCATTGCTCATAGCCATTGAAAACTAAAAAGCTGAAGTTCATGCAGAAGTAAATTGAGGGAGAAGTAAGTAAATTCTGGGATCTAATCTTTTAGATTTATGGCAGCCATAGACTGTAGCCATATACTTTTAAAAGACAGAAGAAGCCTTTGTAATTTTCACTTTGCATAGAAAAAGGTGGAGTGTTACAGTCCAAGGTGAGCTTTGGGTGAGCTAGGTTGTGGGTTTTCCTTCAGGTGGTGGAGAATCTGTCACATCCTCAGGTGAACTCTCCAACATTAAAAATATGCAGCTTGTCTGCAGTCAGAACTTGTCTGGCTTGAGCTACCAGCCTGTGAAGTGCTATGCATTTCTATGTTAAATTAAAGAGCCCTCTGCCCTTATATATATTATTATTCTGAATTTCTGTTTGGAGCTTTTTTCACTCACTGCTTTTACGTTTCATTACTTTTCTGCTGCAAGGGTTTGAAGTTTTCAAATGAAAGTTCTATGCAATTCCAGGGGACAATGCCCTTCTCCTACACCAGTCTGTGTGCAGTACACTATGGGGCGAAGGGAAATGCATACACAACTCCCATCAATGCAGAATGTCAGCTTTAGCAATTCCTCCCTCTCCCTCCTCCCCCTCACCCCCCGAGTATGGACTATATCTAGGTCTTTTCGCCAGGGGCCTATATCCTAGCAGTTTGCCATTCTCTGATATTAACGCTTGAAGTTTTAATGAGCACAGGCAAAGGAGGGTGCTTAGCAACAATACAGAGAGTACAACAAATACAGGATAAGCAGTTTGAGATTAGATTTCAATGCTGTCTTAATGACAACACCAAGATCTCGTTATTGCTCTGCGCAACTATGCCACTAACACAGATGCCAGAACACTGCAGCATATATGCGCTACTGGGGTTTCCACTTTGGGAAGTGGGATTTTGGAAGCAAGGAGGACAAAGGGAGAGGAAGAGGCGACAGACAGCATGGGGTCAGGACATAATTTCTTCTAACTGAATAACATATTCAGTCTGTTCAAGCAGCTTGATGGTCAGAGTGCCCTCACTTGCATTAATTTCTCAGAATTTCTCTTGATCCCAACAGACTGGAGAATTACAGCAAAGGTATTGGCACTATTTATTAAAGATGACATTTTCTTGCTGGCTTTAACACCCTTTTTAGCTCCATTTGCTCCCAGGAATGACAGGCGTATTATTAATGGATACAGTCAGGCTTCAGAAATTATGTCTGTGGTTTTTTGAGAGGGGACTACTTAAACTTAGCACTGACTGGCTTTGAAAAGAGCTTGTCTCCTCAATAAGAAACTTGTGGGACCCTCTGATGTATGAAACCTGGTTGGCCAAAACCAAAAATGAAAGCTGCAAGGTGCTATAACCTCTCCAAACAAGATAAAGTTAACTTGCTTTTTGGGAATCACTGGGAAAGGTTGCCAAAATTTTGGGAATCAAGGGAAAGGTTGCCAAAATTGGAACTGGCTCCTCAAGCCCAAACCCTATGCAGTGGAGCAGAGAAAAAGGGAGGCAGGATCTAAACAGTTTGACAAGGGACATGGAAAATTGTCCCTTACTGCTTGTCTAAGATGATGCCTTGTAAGGATTCAGTGTGTTACACACAAGTCTCTAAAAAAGGCCACAGTTACTAGAATTTCAGTCCCGCACATGTCCCAAAGCAGGGGAATGACCTTGTTTTCACTTGTGCCCCACTACTAGTACTGCCTTTATACTTATGTCCTATACTAGACAAGCTTTAGAAAGGCAGGATGACTACACATATTGAATGGGGCGGGAGGAACGGGGAAATAAGGCAGGAGACCTGCTTGGGTCCAGAGAATGAATCACTGGCAGAAATAGGAAAAAATTCTCAGTCCTTAGACATCTGTCTGAAGGAACCCTCTGTCTGATCTACCACCAGCTTCAGGAGCTACTTCACACACCCTCCCTTATTATGCTACAAGTCTCTGAAAAACAACCAAGTGCAAAGGACTTGCAGTTCAAGTTCTGCTCCTTCATCTCTGCCACCGAAAGAGCCAAGTGAGCCAGGCACCACATCCCTTTACTCCTTTCTTTCTTATGTCACACATCTTAGAAATGATCAGCTGCAGGAAAAACGAGTAAACTGTTTTGATGTTATAGCATGCACATTATTGCCATGCATTGATTTATCGCTGTGTGGTATATGGCTCCTATACTGAATCTGCTTACTGTGCCACCAAAAGGTGGTGGCTGGTTTGAAAGCTTCACAGAGGTCAGGCCATACTGAGTGTCAGAGCAGTGTAAAAATCAGTTTACGCTAAGAATATCTGGAGTCGTCAAATTTCAGCACGGATTCAGAGCTCTTATTCTCCTTGTGCTGATCTTTGCTACGAGAAGAAAATGACTGAACAAGAAACTTAATGGTCCATGTATCAATGCCTCAAACCCTTTCTTTCTCCCTTTCTCTGTGAACCCTAGAAGCACATGTTCATTTCCCAGCAGGCCTGAATCAGCCCTTCTTTCCAGGAAAGACACAAAGCTGCAGCTTTCTGTATGTTGGCCAAAGGAGAAATAGGAAACGAAGGAGACAGAGAGCAAAGAAAAGCATTTATAAAGGAATGAGAGGCTTTTGATGAGAAAATAATGAAAAACAAAGATAATGTCAGAGGGAGTAGCCACAGAGAAACCAAAAGAGCCAGGCTAAGGAGAGGTGGGAGGAAAATGCTGATGAGAGGCTAAGGGGAAGAGGGAGCAAAATGAAACAGAAGGGAGTCTCAGCAAATTTCCATAATGTAACACTGATGAAGCCTTTTATGATTATAGACAAGAATTCTCAGAAATGTTCCCTTGCAGGAAGTTTGCATACTTATATTTTAATATCTCAGAACACTTTCCCAGCCTCGGTAGAAGTGGAAACCTTTTTGCTAGTGTTGCATCTCCAAATCTGGGTTACCCTTGTGCACCACCAAGCTCCATGGAGCAATATCACTGAGGTCAGCTCTGGAGGGACTGCCACATCGACTCCAGGTCCATGCTGCCTCCAGAAAGTGTGACAGAGCTGCACTGACACTGCTCTTTGTGAGAAGGAGGGTAAGAAATGTGCTATGTCCTGCCAAAGCAATGGAGACGTCGCTTGCGTGGTACCTTGTGGGACCTGGACACAGATTGGTTCTTATCCAGAGCCAGACAGAAGGCTGAGCTGATTCAACCTGCGTGTTGGATGTAAAAAAACACGGAAAGTAATGAGATTCTGGGCTACATGAAGCAAAGCCAAATCCACAAGTCTGTATGGCCTTAAACCCTTCCAGAAATCATCCTGCACCTACTTCAAGCCCAGACTCAAGCACTGAACCAGTGTGCAAACAAACAGTACAGATTATTGTTGCTTACGTACCTTGTTTACCTGACTCTATCCTCGCAGACTAGTTATTGCTCATTTTCTCAGACTGAATGTTTGGACTCAACATTTCCTGAGATAGATCGACACGACTATAAATAACAAAAAAGATTATAGTTGTCCCTGAATGAATTTTTGAAAGGTATACACCACCGTTCAATACTAGTGTCAAAAAAAAAGACTGCCAGAGAAGTGACCTTACAGCAGAGAGGAAGCTTTTGAGCTCCACAGAGTGATTTTACCAGTCTTTTCCACCTGAAACCCATTTTGCTTGTGCAGTTGATTTGCACGGAGTAAGTCCGTCTCAGTCACTTCAGGAGGAGTGGCACCAGTTGTCTAGGCTCTCTGTGCCCTATGAAATGACAAGAAATAATGTCTGATCTCTTCAGGGCCTCTGCTGCAGACTTTAGGGGGGGGACTTTCCAGTGGATTCCCCTCAAAATTGCATGAACAGTAATTGTATCCCCAGTCCAGGTTCACGAGCTCCCCAAAGCTTGCTGGAAGGGACCTTAGATGGTTGTTTCCCAACCAAAGCGTGTGCAGATTCCTTAACAGACAGACATCCTCGGGCAGACTCTCCAGTGAGTTGAAGAGCAATAGCAACGTTTCCAGTTTCTCCAGGTGCCGAATGCTGGAGGGGATTGTGCCTATTTTATTGTCACTCACATCCAGAAAGGTGAGGCTCCTCAGCCGGCAGAGGGGTGCAGGCAGCTCAGTGAGGCTGTTGTTGGCCAGGTGGAGGCTGTGCAGCTTTTGAAGTGCCCCCATTTCTGGTGGCAGGGAGCTCAGGCTGTTGTTGCTCAGAGTGAGCCTCTCCAAGTGACTCAAAGTGCCAATTTCGGCAGGGATTTTCTTCAAATTATTGGAGTCCACGTAGAGGCAAGTTAGGTTCTTCAGACGGCTGATCTCTGGGGGGAGCAGCTCCATCCTGTACCTCAAGCAGCTCTCTCTTTCTGGGCTCATCTCCAGGACTTGCAGCTGGTCCAAGCCAAAGACCTGCTCAGGAACTGACGCCAGCTCCCTGCCTGAGATCTTGAGTTTCTTCTTCCCTTCATACTTTGGATCTTGCTCTGTAAGATACCTCCACAGTGGATCGGGGCCTGAAGAGGCACATCCAAAGGAGGTGGCTGCATCCATTGTCCCACAGAACCGTGGCTGGTTGAACTGAAACCGTCACGACTTGTTGCACACTCCACAGGCTTGGAGGTTCTTGGTGGATCGAGGCCCTCTCTCAGCTTTCCTCTCTGCAAGTCATGTTACCGACGCACATGCAGAGTGTTTGGGTTGCTCAGATACATCCCACTGAGTAAACACCTGGCATTCTCACTTGATCAGGTGTTTCCCTTCCAGTTCTGTGGCGTACACAAAACCCAGCTCCTGGGCTGTGACGTTGCTTCTCGCAGTTGCAGCCACTGAGCTGGTGGCAAGTATCTGTCAGTGTTCAGAAAGCGAAGCAGCAGTGCTGTGCCTGTGCTTCTCAGTAGATTGGTTCAGATCCTTGTTTGCATATAGGACTTTTCCTTCTGGGAGCACCCAGGGTGCCATCATCTGAGGAATCCACATCAGTCAGCCCCAGGGGATTGCAATAGAAGCAGCAAGGCTGGGTAGACAAAGCACATTGTAAACAGGACGAGATAAAGCACATGGTAAATGGGGCAAGAAGAAGACAGACTCATAGCGGGTGGCTTGGGAGCTGGGAACCACAAACAGATCCTGTCCTCAGGTCAGCTTGTGCCTTTAACATTTAGCAAACACAATAAAGGATCAGTTTTGAAATCTGGAAGTCCTTCTCCCTCCTGCTGAGGGGATGGATCCCTGCACCACAGAGAGACCATTTTCCTGGTGCTGCACTTGCTCTGTCATATTTACAAGCAAATTTTTATTCCTTGCTGGCATAACTTTTGTAGGAGATATGAAAAATGCCAGGTTTATTCCAAGCCACTCAGCACAGTATGCAATGCAGAGAGCAAGGCATTTTTCTGGAAGGAGAAAATTGTGGGTTTGAAGCCTCAGGCTGAGAAAGCCTGTCTCTTTTACTTCATTCTCTAATCCTTAAGGCTTTCAGCTAAAAAATGCTTAGGATAATAATTTCAAAAGCTTTTCAAGGAAAGGGGGGTCTCCACAGCATCCCACAGGCTACCAAAGGTAGAAGACAATGTGTTAGAGGTATGGTGTAAGCAGGTCTACCAGGTCAGGTCTTGTGAAGGGGGGGCACATCAGCTTTGATTTCCCACCCTGCTCAGTTCTGATCTCCTCAGACAAGGATGGTGCTGAGTTTGCAGGGAGCCTGTGTCCCAACACCAGGGGCTTGTGTGGCTGCACAGATGAGGGGCGAGTGCTGGGAACCCTCTATCCAGAAGATGTTGATAAGAAGATTTTGGAATCGTTGTTCAACGTTCTGAACTTACACTTTAGGCTTTGCTTGTTTTTAATTAAATGGTTTTTAATACAGATTTTTACAAGCTTGAGAAGTGTGCCCATGTGAACCTCATGAAGTCCAACAAGGCCAGGTGCACGGTCCTGCACCTGGGTAGGGGCAACCCCTGGTATCAATACAAGCTGGGGGATTGAGAGCAGCCCTGCCAAGAAGGACTTGGGGGTACTGGGAGATTAAAAATTGGACATGAGCTGGCAATGTGCGCTCACAGGCCAGAAAACCAACTGTATCCTGGGCTGCATCAAAAGAAGCATGGCCAGCAGGTCGATGGAAGTGATTCTGCGCCTCTACTCTGCTCTGATGAGACCCCACCTAGAGTACTGTGTCCAGCTCTGGGGCCCTCAGCACAGGAAAGAAGTGGACCTGTTGGAGCAGGTCCAGAGGAGGGCCACAGAAATGATCAGTCGGATGGGACACCTCTCCTATGAGGACAGGCTGAGACTAGGTATAAGGAAGAAATGTTTTATAATCGGGGTGGTGAAACATTGACCCAGGTTGCGCAGAGAGGTGGTAGATGCCCCATCCCTGGAACCTTTCAAGGTCAGATTGGACAGGGCTCTGAGTGACCTGATCTAGTTAAAGATGTCCCTGCTCATTGCAAGGGGGTTGGACTAGGTGATCTTTAAAGGTCCCTTCCAACCCAAACTATTCTCTGATTCTATGATTTTCAGGGCTGTTACATACCATATGTTACCCTTGACTTGGATTCAGAGTGCAAACACCATAATCCTTTTGAAATCAAGCCCTGAATTTCCTCCAGATTAATTTTCAACATCAGTAAGAGAAAACCATATCACTTTTCTAGTATCCAGAAGTGTCATGAGCCTGCTTTGTCATTATATGCTCCTGGGATGTTGGTGGCTGGAGACAGACCTGCTGGGCTTCCCGATAAGGACTGCAGAAGCTATTGAGCTGGGCCATCACAGCTGAGTATGCAATGGTGTGAGCAGATCCTGGGTACACTGAAAGTATTATTCCTGCTCTTTAGGGTCACCATTAATGTCAATGGGGTCTGAAGGCTGTGCTAGCTTCATCAAGAAAGAGTGGACATTCAGCAGAACTCAAGAAAGTCCAATAGTTTTTCTAAGAAGTAAAAGATGAATACAGCTGCCAAGGAAAAGAGAGATTTTCACTTGCAAGGGAAAGTTGCTTACCAGAAATGACAGACCTTACAATTAACCATAAAAATAGGACTCAAAGTTAAACTCAACTCCCATCAAGAAAGTGCTGAACAAGTTATTGCAATGGGAGTAATTTCAGACTTGGACAAAAGCCATCTCCCACATTACAAAGGAGAAAAATGTGTTTCTAAGAACACATTGTCAAATATGTCTGTCCTGTGAAATAAACCTAGTTGCCATGTGTTCTACCTTCTGCTTAAACATGCTTATCTCTTTGAATCAAGCCCTGAGTCTTTCAGACTGCACATCATGCAGAGCCAAAGCAGTCATCAGAGAGAGAGAGGTATTTTGAGGTTGGGCACTCTTCTCCTTTTGCACTTTTTCACACCTGGAGTTTGACCCTGGCCTTTCCTTTACCAAGGTGGCAGGTTCTTTTCTGCTCCATCTTGCAGGACATCCTTCTTCTTGACGCTGATTGCTGTCTCATCGGGAACATCAGATATGATTAATATCCCTCTGTCAAATTGTTCCCTTGTGATTTCTACATAAGGTTTATGATCCAAAATGTAAAATAACACAAAAGAGCCCATATTTTCAACACATGATCCCCCTAGAGACCCAGCAGGACATTCTCATTCTCAGTTCAGACAAACTCCGAGAAGAATATTGCCAGCATCAATATTCTCGAGTCAAGCTATGCGAGGTATTCAGAAGTTAGTGCTTACAGCAAAAGTCTGCTTTGTAAAGCAACACTGGAAACCAGTCTCCTTTTCCTCATGTCTTCACGCTTTTCTAATCAGTTGTTCCTATTTCACAAGTCAGAAGACAAAAATCTATGTTTGTGACTTCCAGGTTTAATCCAGACTGATGAAGTTAAGCAGGCTTTCTTTTCTTAATTCAATTTCACCATCTACAAAGGTGTTGAAAGGAAAGTCCAGACTCCAATAAACCCTTATTACCCTAAGGACCTCAGACAGGTGCTCAAATTTGTATGTGGGCGGCAATTGGGTGGCTGGTGCAGGGATTTTTCCCCCAGCAGTGCTGGGTCTGCAGACACAGCAGCAAGAAGAACTCTTCATGGTCTCTGATGGATGCTCACCCCTATGCAGGGCTGCACGTTGGGGCAGGAGTCTGCCTTCACCCCCAGGCTGGCTCTGTCCTTGTGCTGCTCTTCCTCCCCGTGCCATGGAGCAGCAACTTTCACGCTCAGCAGCACTGGACTCCAACTCACGGAGACTGAAAGACGTGGTAGTGGATTTCTTTCAGTTTGTGTAGTTACTGTTGAGTTAGTGCAGTCATTTTAAGAAAATTTTCCTGTTATTCCTTGGCACGAGAATGGAACATGTTCATGCTGTAGCCTTGTGTCCTTCTCCCTCTGAGTTTTCTGGCTGCTACTCACATAGCACCCAACATCTCATCATCTGTAACACATATATCCCCACACCAAATCAGTGGGAACATGAGTCAGTAATGGTGGAAGATAAAGCCAGCTACCAGAATATCTTTTATCCACGAAGACCTAGTTAATGTAAGACTCCCCTGGATCCTCCATCCTATCTACCACTCCCCTGTCAGTGTCTCTGGCACCCAAGACTTTGTCAGGTGGTGACACCCAGCCATGCCCAGGCATCAAGTCCTGCTCCAGAAGCTGACAAAATGCAATCTATAGCAGGGCAGAGCTCAGCTACTTTCCACATTAAAAGACTGAGCTGTCAATAAACTCTATTTTCTTTTCTTTTTTTAATATAATTTTATATATATTTTTTAAATTGCCCAGAATGTAAAAGCTGTGCCCATGCCCCAGCCAGTTAGAGCACAGAGCTTGGGCTTAACTGTTCCAGAATTTTTATTGTTTCTCTGGAAAAAAAAGGCAGACATTTGGTTTAGTCCTGAACAGAGTAGTCTTGCTTTGATTACACATCTCCAAATAAGCATGTAGAACAGAGTTCAGCCTTATACAGTTTAATTATCCCATATTAACAACAGGAGGTGGGAAAAGGACAGCTCAGGAAAACAGCCTCACAAGGCTGTACCGAGAAGAGCCACTCACAAGTGGCAAAGGAGGAAAAAAATCCATTCCCTGCTACAGCTTCCAAGAAACAGCTAATTCAAAACAGTTTAGAAAACAAGTATAAATTGTTAAATAATTTAACAGGCAAAAATATTTTCCCCAAATGATCCTGTTGGTTTGTTTTGTTTTGTTGTTTTGGGGTTTTTTTATTTTTTTTTTTATTTGACAGGCAAAAATTTTAATGGAATAATGGTCTGTTTGCTATAATTGCAATAATTTACACATTTGATTTAAGAAAAAAGGAACAACCCACAGTAATGCCATAAATGCCACGTATTGTCAGCACCTTTTTAATATGTAAATAATACATTATATGACTCTCTAATGCAATTTTAATGGTATATTCTCTCTTACTACAGGACCAGCCAAAAAAAAAAAAAAATCCAACAAAAATATCAGCGTATTCCTGGGTTTAAACCTCAGACCTAGTGAACAGACCTTATGGTGGTGTACCATCTGCTTTTTTGCAGAGACAGGAACGTTGAGATGTGAAAGCCACGGTCCCCCGTATTCAAGAGCATTTAGGGGAGAGGCCATCAGCATGTCCCTGTCCTATCTGCCACCTCCTGCCTGCATGGTCACCTTGCAAGGTGCCGGACAGACAATATGCGTCTGCTCATCACCGTCCAGCACACACAGTCACCTGCTCAGGCACAGAGACATCTGCATTTTCTGGAGGGCGGCTTCTGACCATGCCCGGGGCCGTACTTGTAGGTTTACCATCTGTCCAGATGGCAAACCTAATTTGGAAAGTAATCTCAGGCCACCTTTCCAAAGACTGTGAATACCCGCGAACAGACTGAGGAAAAAACTGTTGCAGCTTTGGGTTTGTTTGAGCTTGCAGGGCAGAAATCCTGCAAATACACTTTCTTACCTTTTATCGCAGGTGGCTTTTTAGGCGTATTCACATAGGGTTTGCTTCTGTAAGAAGTGGCAGCTATAGAAGCCTCCCTTGGATGACTATACCCGTAGAAACTGGGTGGCTACAAACACAGGTCTTGATCTGGGTCTGCAGCACATGTCTCGTGCTCATCTCCATAGCGACAGATTATGCTTGGTAAATGCCATTTAACTGGCTGGAGACAAAACAAGATTTAAGAAAAAGCAGGGAAATGGCACCTACCTAATTTCGGGCACAGAGATAGTCTGGGGTGTCTCCAGGAACTGACTGAACAGACAACCATATGCTGGAGCAAAGGGAATTGGGCAGTGTCCCCTCTTCTGGGTGGAGAAGTTGCAGAGCTGTAGTCTCTGCCTGACCCATGCAGATCTTTTAATCATTATTAGAGATGCAGATGTGTCCCTCATGTTCCTAACACAGGCTCTTGGCAACAGCTCCAACAGACGTTCAAACGAAAAGGGTTATCCAAAAAAACCCTTAGATCTCCTGCAACAAGATACCACTGCACCATCTCACAGGGGTGAAAGACCCTGAGATTTGTTTAACAGAACATAGTTATGTATCTATCCTTCGCATGGTGCACTGGAGTGTATTAAAGTCTATGCCACACATGGCGTACGCAGACACACATGATGAGAGACAATCTACAGAGGCTGAGGAGTCACCATCATGACAGGAATTAAATGCCACCTTAACACGGCCCAGTTAACATGATTGACCTTTGCAAAGCTTGCTCATTGCCGTTGCATTTCTTCAAAACGATGTCTTGTGCCACATTGGGATGTATCTCTTGCATAAAAAAACGTGTTCTACCTCACCGCTGGAGGGATGAAATCTCAGCCTGCATTAGCAAAAATGGTGCTGTAAAATACAATGTGATCAACGTTCTTGATGAATACTGAAATATAGCAGGCTGACTGATGCAGAACCGTAACAGATATACCATTGGGAGTTACTTAAAAGCGTAAGCTTTTCACTTCATGGTATTTCCACTTTGATTAGTTTTTCCATAGCAAGAAACACAATAAAATCAAATCAAAGAGTTTATTTGCATAGGAAATAGCAAAAATAGCACCACTGAGAGCTACACAGTAAAGACTTTGTTTAACCCTGGCACGTGACCATGTTATTTAATTTCATCTTTCAGTAAAGCAGAGGCAAATTTTATCTGCTACTGGGTGAGAAAAGGACTCCAAGTCTGGCAAATGGTTATCTCTGGGCTTTAGCAGCAGGAGCTGATGCTGGGGTGGTTATAGACAGCTGTGGCTTAAGTTCAGCTTAGCCAGCTTGGAAGCACCATGCCATATGGTGAACATGCCAGCAGGGCAAGGCGCCTCTTATCCGTCTCCAAAAGACCTGATGAGATTTCTGGACACATTCAGCATTTAGTGCCTGTGTCAGGTTCATTACTCCGATATCTCAATATAAACTGCTTTGTGCAGAAGAGTTTTGAAACTGCAGCTGCTCTGTCAGCTGGCACATATGTTTGAGGCCTGATCACTGTTCAGATCTGCACCTTTGTGGGTGGGATTGCCTTGGTCAGAGGGTTAAACTTACAAACAACCTACTGTGAAGGTCTTTTCAGACTCCATCTCCTCTTTACTTTCTCTTTGCATTCTCAAGTTGATTTTTGGCAATTAGCTGATAGGGGAAATGGGACAGCACCTGACTTTTTGCTTTTGTCCTCAAACAAATTTCCTCTGGGTTTCTGAAGACTTCTTCGCTCTGACCCTTTCATGAGAGATCAACCTTTTCCTAGACCAGGCTGCAACTTCTCACCTACCCTCTAAAATGTGACCCTGCCAAGTTATAATCATAATGGACATCCAGAATGGTCAAGTTGGGTCACAATTGACTTCCCGAGATTTTTAATACCAGGTGACTTTATATGTTGCTCTGGCCAATTTTGGGGTGAAGCAGTGGTAGGGACCTGTGTGTGCGCTGACAATGAAAAGGGGATTTGGCATCCCTGAGCTGACGGAGGACGGAATCGTGGCTTTTTGCAGAGGTATCTCCCTCACAGAAGGAACCTAAACTCCGTCTGGTAGGACTGAATCCACCAACTACTGAAGTTCTTGCACAGGGAGCAGTGAGGAGGTTTAGATCATCTCTATGGTTTCTTCAGGCCTTACTGTGAGATCCGACATGGCCCCATAAACAGTCACTCCTATAGGCTACTGATTCACTTATGGGCAGAAGAACATTAAATTTAACAGGAAATTTCTGGGAAGCGCACACTGGCTGTTCATAACTGTTAGTCCATTGGGAACCGAATGTACTGGAGACCTCTTCCCCAGCTTTGTCATGGTTTTGCCTTCCTCCCCTCCGTGTTGATGGCAAATAGCACCAATGATCCTGCGATCAGCCTGTGTCTCACAGTTAATGCCCTGGGTTGCAGAGCGCAGGATTTTATTTCAGTTTCAAGGGTGAGGGGTAAAGCTTTGGAAAGAATTAACCAGATAACACACAAAAATTTTGGCATCGGAATGGTTTTGCATAAACAGCTACACAATGCATTGATATTGTATGCTCTTCAAAAGAGGAAAAAAACAGTTATTTTTAGTGTTGTAATATACCCTGATGTTAGAGAAAAGAAAAAAAAAATCACATATCACATCAAAGATAATAATAATAATAATAATTATAATTCATAAAAATAATCTGACCGACCGGCAGCATTTGTTGGCTTTAGAAGGCCTCCCACGAAAGAAACACAGTTGAAGATATCTGAGAGCTCTTGGCAGGCGTGATGAATTCAAGTTTTCAAAACAAGTCTGGGGCTGCCCCCTGCGCGCTAGGGCCCTTTGATGTTGGCAGGTCTGGCAGCCAGGCTTGCATAGTAAGCGCACTGAGTGGGGTCACACTGCCCGTTGGCTCCCGGAGGTCCCTGCAGGCCCATGAGACCAGGTACCCCAGCTTCACCTTGAGGGCCGGGTGGCCCTGGCATCCCATCTTTGGCATAGCCAGGCTCCCCTGGGAGGCCTAAAATAAAAACAAAATGCCCTTGCTGAGTGGCTTTGCTGCCAACCTGGGTGCAAACATCAGCTTCCACGGATTGGGGTCTGGCTGGCATGTATCTGCAGGGATGTGGCAAGCATATCTCGTCTGAATGCAAGATTTCCACCCCCTATGGCATCCTTGTGCTGCCCAACTGTGTGCTGTTGCTGTTCTTCCTCTGTCACCAGGTTGCTGAAGTTGTGCAGCTGCACAAGCCAACTAATGACATATAGTCCTCATAGAGAAGAGGTGAGAATGGGAAAGCTTGAGGCAAGAGTCAGCTTTGGGAGATAACTCATTTGTATGAAACATAGTGTGTCCATGGTTATCTAAAGGCAATGCAAGGCCAGCATGCCAAATGCAGACCATGGAGTAATGAAGGCTTCCCGTAGTTTCCTTCTCTAACAAGGCAGGGTGAAGGCAAAACTGATCAATGGCTCCTTATTTCAAATTGGAAACAAAATATATTTGCTGCTTCTTTGCCAGCATGAGCTGTATGCCTGAGGCACAGGTGTTGGATATGACCTTTTATAACATCTAAAGCTGCCTGGATCTCTGGGTTCAGCTTTGTCACAACAAGATTCTGGCAAGGGCAGATAAGACATTTCACAGTGCATCTAGTAATTAAAGCTTCACTTTGGATTTGTCCCAAAGGTCAGTTAACCTAGCTGTTACTGAGATGGATCATAATGCCTGTCAATCAGGCTGAGGAAACAAAGATGGCCAGATATGATGCTAATGATACATTTCTTCTCTTTGGGCCACTTTCTACAAAAATTTAGTATGCCGTATTTATGTTATCCTGATTGTCTACCTAATGTGGCAGAGACCTGTGTCAATGTAGCGGTTTTGAGTGATGTGTTTTGTGGGGTGTTCTGAGTAAACCCACCTGGAATTCCTGGAGGACCTATTTCCCCTCGTTGGCCAATGCCAGTGTCTCCTTTCTCACCCTTTGCTCCTCTTTCTCCTGTACAGAGGGAAAGAAAAATAATGAACTTACGAGCACGATCTACAGAACTAAAGAATGCTATCACAGGTCTTCCATCCACACTGAAGGCAATATACTTGCTAAAAATAGTTCCTAATTGTGGCCAATCCTCTGAGATGGGATGTTAAGTGGTAATGAAGACTCACCCCACTCCTGTTCTGGACAGTGGTGGAACACACCAGCAATTGCTGGTCACATTCATCACTTCTTGTTCAGCAGACTGCTTCTAATACATGAATTTTGAGGACCACTTAGATGATACTAACAGGAGAGGTGAACGTCAAACTGTAGTGGACACACCCCTTTATCGAACTTCCAAAACACATCAAATTTCACTCACCTTTGGGACCAATCGGTCCAGGTGGCCCTTCAGACCCCATCTGTCCAGGCTGCCCAGGCTCTCCTGGAGGGCCAGGTCTTCCTGGGAGTCCTTCCTTCCCAGGGGGACCAGGAGGTCCTGGTCTGCCATGGGACGCTTTTACATGTGCAGGCTGTATCTCAGCCAGGAGATAAGCTAACTTTGCTGTGAAGAGAGGGAAATGAGCTTGTTAGACTAGAAGGTCAGTGCTTCAAGACATGGAGAGCCAGAATCAGTGGCCCAGTAAAGTCCAAGTATTGTCATAGATCAGTTTTTCCGGGTGACCCTTTTGTTGTCCTCAGACAATCCCTCCCCATAAGCCATGATGATGCCTTCCTGACCCTCTCTAAACTATTTAAACCTCATTTCTCAGTAGCTTTAAACTTCTCCTAAATTTCATACTTAATCCTAAACATTTCTCTCATCCTCTGCTTCATGTCCACCAAGGACCTGAAATGTCCTTTCCTTTAGCTGTGCAGCTGGTGGATTTCCGGCAAACTGGAACCATTGCTGCTCTGAAAAGAAGAGCCTATTTCCACTGCTTCTACTACACAGAGCAAGATGCTACATAGCTGCTCTGTAGGGAGAACGCTTACATTTCTTGTTCTGGGCTGTTACATGTGTGGAGTTAAAGCTAATGTACCCATCTCTGGTTGTGAAAGTCAGAAACTAAGGCAGCTCCCTGCGTCAGCATATTCTTCAATTTCCAAACACCTCCATATTAAGAACCTGAACAGCCTAGAGAGCTCTTAAGACATACTCAGCATCACAAAAAACATCCTACGGAACAGAAGGAGAAGGGTTTTCTATCTTCTCTTCATTGATCCAAAATCTCAAATGCTTTTAGATTGGTGTGGAATTTGAAGTCTGAGAGCGTGTAAATAAAATCCTTCAAATAAATCACTCCATTGAACCATGATCTTAACCATGGAGGAAAATGCCTGCAGCTACGTGTCAGCTGCTCCAAGAGCTGTGCTAGAAGCACTACAGCTTTATATTTCACTGTGGGTGGGGTCAGTAGTGGTTGGCAATTCACATACTTTCAGAGAAACAGCAGCCCACGTCCACTCCACCCCCTCTCCTCATACCGTCACAGCCATTGTCCTCCAGCTGGAACCTCAAAAGCAAGGTTACCAGAGCCCATAGTCCTTCTGTAGGCTCTTACACTGTTTACTTTCTTTTCCAGGGCCCCAGATTAATCTGTTTGAATTCGTATCTTCTCTTGACCTACCATCTCAGCCCAGGCATCTGCAGGACCAAGTCTGCAGCAAAGATCTTCTGGTGGCAAAAA
The DNA here is from genome assembly GCA_008658365.1 of Alca torda. NCBI lineage: Eukaryota > Metazoa > Chordata > Aves > Charadriiformes > Alcidae > Alca > Alca torda. Next base: position 158,898,690 of record CM018077.1, read on the forward strand.
GCCATGAGGTGCTTAGCACAGGTAATGTCCTTGGGTTAAAGAAGGGAGAAAGCCCCTGTGCTATTGCTGGGAACATCAAGCTTGGATAACAGTAAAGCTTGCTAAGCACATTTCATTTTACACATTACTCCTTCCAGGCAGGCTTGTTGCAACATTGTCTTCCATAAGCAAGAGAAGTTAAGGTGCCACCACAGCTATGTAAAGTATGTTTCATATTCTCAGATATATCTTCTGGTTTCGCAGAGCTGATTACTTACCATCTAGCTGCTTGGCTAACTCCTCTTGGATGAGCCTTCTCAAAGTGTCTAGAGATGGGGATTCCCCCTAGAGAGTAATAATCACAGCAATAACAAGACATCATAATCACAGCCAAGGGACGTGCAAATTAAACCCTTCACAAAGGGTTTAGTGGGTTGCATTTCATCACCCGCAGCATACACAGGGCTGCAGGGACTGCCTGAAAGAAGATAAAGGGACTCAAAACATCCACAATTCCCAACCTGCTGGCAAGCCATGGGCTCAATGGTGTAAGCAGAGAGCCTGGTCAGAGGGAATAGTTGGGATACTGTCCCTGTCTCCTTCCCAGAGAAAATCTCTTTAGGGGACAGGTAGTAGAAATCGAATCAGGAGACATCCTCTGCCCTACAAAATCATAGTGGAGAACCTACCTCCTTTTTCAGCATTGCACATTTCCTTGCACCTCTCCTATGAGGACAGGCTGAGAGAGTTGCGGTTGTTCAGCCTGGAGAAGAGAAGGCTCTGGGGACACCTTATAGCCCCTTCCAGTGCCTAAAGGGGGCCTATAGGAGAGATGAGGAGGGACTCTTGATCAGGGAGTGTAGTGATGGGATGGGGGGTAACGGGTAACTGAAAGAGGGAAGATTTATATTCGATACTAAGAAGAAATTCTTTACTCTGAGGGTGGTGAGACACTGGAAGAGGTTGCCCAGGGAAGTTGTGGATGCCCCATTCCTGGAGGTGTTCAAGGTCAGGTTTGATGGGGCTTTGAGCAACCTGGTCTAGTGGAAGATGTCCCTGCCCATGGCAGAGGATTTGGAACTAGATGATCTTTGAGGTCCCTTCCAACCTAAGTCATTCTGTGATTCTATGAGGGAAGCATACGTGCCCCCAGGGTACTTAAGGTGGGTATCTAGACTTGCTATAAATACTCATACTGGATGCATTGCCTGCCAACTGCCCTGTCTCGCGCAACGGAAGCCAGCTAGCGCATATGATACCCACTCTTCCAAACAAGTACAAAGTTCTGCCTGATTTCAAGCTGTTGAAGGGAGTTGGGATGTGGCTGCCTGGCTTTGGTCCCCTACCCAGCCTCCAAGGGACAGTATCTTTTATCCCCTCTCTCAGCTCTTTTGTGTGACGTTGCTGTTGAACAGACGTAATAGCTGTCAAAACTCAAAGCTATATGAACAACAACTCTGGATGATGCAATTGAAAAAATGATGAAAGCATTTTTGTTAGGTGGAAGGACAATTTTTTAGGTTGTGGCTTTCCAAGAAAATAAAAAAAAAGTGCTTTTAGGGTAACCAGACTCTTGTCTCTGCATAAACTCAAAAGAAAAAATATAGCTATATTTAAAAAATAAACCATTTTGAACCAAGAAGATATTTTTTTCCTTTGTTAATCATAAAGTGAGATGTATCACTTTAAATACATTTTTCATTTTTTGTATCAAATTTTTATTTGATTTTTTCCAGTTTTGAAAATATTTCTGCATTCTTTTGTGTATGAGCTATTCATGTGAAAGTGTTACTTTTCCCTCACACCTATCCTATTAAATATACAAAGATGAAGACTGTGTCCTCCATATTTATAAAAACTTTGTGAGGTCCGAGTTACTCTTTAATCTGAAGTTACTCTTTAATAAGAAATGTAGATTTTATTAAGTAGCTAAGAGACATTTCAATTTTAGCCCATAACATTGCTGGTAAGTACAGAATTGGTCTATTTGCTGCCTGCTTCCCAACACAAATTTTGCACAAGAAAAAGATGCGTTTCTTGGTGACAAAAGAAACAATTTTGTCATTAAGTACTAACCATTTGTGATAGCTCTTAGTGAATATCCCAGTAAGTAAACATGATTGTGGAACATACTTTGAAGGCTTAAAAATTATCTTTTCAAGCTTTAACTGTATTAGTTGCATTAAGTCTCCATAATCGTCACTGGATTTCATTAAATGTCTATGTTGTTGAGACACACAAATAAATGTTTTGCCTGAAATTTACCCAATTTTTACATCAGGGATTATTTCATTGCCTATTCCCCTCCAAGGTACTCTCAAATTCATCCTCAGGATGGGCATAGCAGCTTCACTAGTGTTGGTAGTTTTTCTCATTCTTCTACATACATTGCCCCCAGGCACTCTCAGAAGCGAAATTGTTTCCAGTCAGGAAAAAAAAAAAAAAGAATATCAAACAAAAATAGGATTTCATGAATTCTGATGAGCTGACTCCAGGTTTTCCAGGAATAGAGCAGTGACCTTTCCACAGCTCAGCATTTTGTCTTTCATAACAACCAGCAGCAGAGGAAGGTGTAAGACCTCTGTATGAAGTGCTATGCATTAACACCCTTAAAGAAAGCAGCTTTTTCAGACTCCAGACCCATGGCCATAGCCGCATGACCTGATTTAGGCTTTTTGGGGTGTAAGGTGTCAGGGAATGGCTGCCCTGGCTATAGGTCTGGGTTGCTCAGCTGTCCTGACGTTCAACCCAACACCCCCACAACACTTCCCTGGGATACAACCTAGCTCTTTTTATGTCTCAAGAGACAGGAGATAAAAACGCTGTTTCCCCATTATAACACACGCTTGGTCAGGTTTCTATCTACCTTACTGTTATCTTAGGTCCTTTTCTGATCACACACTGTGGCAGTAAAATAACTGTACAAAGCCCTTCTCTGGCAAACTTACCCTTGGTCCTGGAAATCCTGGCTGTCCTGGAGGACCAGGAGGTCCAACTTGCCCAGTGTCTCCTGGGGGTCCATGAGGACCCATCAGTCCTGGATGGCCTTTATGACCAGGTATGCCAGGATCACCTGGAGGGCCCTTTTCTCCTTGGGGGCCTTTTTCGCCTTTGATGCCAGGCTCTCCCTAAGCGAAAAAGCTGACATTACCACCACAAAATAAGAGGCAAATTTCTGATTTCCAAGCACAGCGAAACACAAACAGCTGAGCTGGCAAAGTTACTGAATACAACATCTGGTGCATTACAAATGATGCACAAATTATTACTGACGGAGAATGATTAAAGAGAGGGCTGGGAGTGTAGGGAGTACGATAGATCTCTACAGACCACTCTTCACTCTTGAATGACCCCTTCCTCAGCCTCTAAGTCAAAATAGGTCTCTTTATTCCAACATAATGAAATAACTAGTAATATTCTCCAACCTACCCTCTCTCCTTTGGAGCCAATTTCACCTGGTTTCCCTGGTGCACCCTGCAAATAAATAAGGGGTGAGCATGGAAGAGCTATCCATAATAACAGTAAATAATCAACTGCACGCCTTTGCAATGATTCTTGTGACCTGGGGAAAACTTATTTTCCTGACATTCCCATAGATTCCTGAGAGATCCCTGTTTGCTCACAAATATCAACAATTCAAGAAAAAGCTCAATTTGTAGCAAGCCAGATAGCATCCTTGATTGTTTGTGGGTTTTTTTTTATGTTTTTTGTTTTGTTTTGTTTTGTTTTTCCCCAAGACACAAGCCCTGCTTCAAAACAACTGGCAATTTAACTTACCTCTTTTCCAGGAGGACCCTTCTCTCCTGGTTCTCCCTGCGAGATACAAGAGAGTGAATTTAGAACAGCACTGGAAGGAGTTGGAAGAATGAACTTACCTAGTAACCACAACTCCAGCTTTCTGTTTAGAGCACAAGTTTTCTGCTACGCAGCAGCAGGTTTGGATGATTTATCCTTATCCTACTGCTATAGGTCATTCCTGGAAGGACGCATCCTACTATTTAGAAAGCATTTGTTAAGCAGTAAAGCTGCATACCATGTAAATGTTTGTAAATAAAAGGAAGTAATTTCTACCGAACCAGATGAGATCAGGACAGATGTTTCATTGAAAGTGTGTTCCTGCTTTCAATACATTTTATTTCTTTTTCTTACAGAGGGCTCGCAAAGCTTCATGCACTTTACTTGGGCTGTTTTAGCTTAATTTGTGCCAACGTTATCACCATGAGATTCTAAAGATGTAAGGGACATAAAATTTTGTAGGTAGAGGTACCATCTTGTGTTATACCAGCGGGGATAGTGGGTACAGAGCCAGTGATAAAGTAAGTTTGAGCCTGAAAACTTGCCCGTACTTCAGAACTATATCAAACAACCTCAATTTAAACGAGCACCCTATTAGGATTTTTTTCTGTACTCTGCATTTATAATGTGATAATTAGGCAATAGAATCATTGCATTTTTACTATTTCAGTTAAAAAAAAAAAAAAAAAAAGTCACTGCAGTCCTGAAGGGCACTGATAGAGCAAAGCAAACATTACAATACTTATTGCTAAAATTCTGCACAGTTTCCCATATAGTGAATGGAAAGATTCATCTTTATAGTCCATTTACAATCCACACACAAAATCATATCTATAACGTATGCATGCAAGTGGTATTTTTTCCCATAATCTGGAAACACATATAACAACTTTGACAGTGCTAGCATTGCACATATGCATGAGCAATGTAACTAATCACAGATGTGTGATCACATCAGCTCCAAATGAAGCAGCATCAGACTCACTCGAGTATTCCTTAGGGCCACTTCAGTTTTAAGTGGCCACCACGTTTGCTTCTTTAAATTAATTTTCCAGAGAAATATTTCTTTCTCCTCTTTTCATCATGAAACTCCCTTTCTAATCATAAAAAAAAAAAAGAAGAAAAATAAAAAAGAATCATCCTGTGTACAATTCAGCTTTGCTAGATTCACATGAAAACCTTTTAAATCTCATTTTAAGTCACAACAGAGCTAGAAACAAAAATATTTATCTAGCATTTACCTTTTCCATTCCTCCAGTGGTATGTATGTGACATATTTTACTCGCTTTGAAAGAACTAAAGATACTGGGTTTCAAGGCTGTGATATTTTCACGTGTATAGGTATTATTTTAGATCACTTTGGGAGGTATATGAATGCTTTAATTGCAATGTACCTTTGTTGATAGTAACAAAGGAATTTTCCTTGGAACAGCAAATATGAGAAATACCTATATTATTATCAGCACTTAAAAATTCCCTATTTAGCCCTTCTGGGGTTCATGCAGAGATGTAATCCGAGTAATTTAAATACCCCGTAACCATCTTAAGAAAACTATTGAACCAGCCCAATTAATGCACACATTATCAGGGCTGACTGACAGGTACCAGCTCAGCAAATGAGATTATGGATGTTCATCCGTAAGAAAAATGTTATTTTCGTAGTCCAGTTTCCTTTAGAAGTACAGAGCTTGGTTTCTTGATCTGTCAGATCTCCTGCCCGCGTTTCTTACCCAATTAAAGATGACTATGTTCCACCTGCATCAGTCCAACATTTAAAAGCAGGCAATTAGTGGGTCCAACCATACCCACAAGTACTTACAGGTGGTCCTCGGGGTCCTATGAAGCCAGGGAGTCCTGGGCTGCCATTTTCTCCTTTATTTCCTTTAGGACCCTTAGGACAGAAATGAGACAGATACTAGCAACCCTTTCTCCAACATTTCCAGAGCATGCATTTACAGATACATTGGAACTGGGAAATTTGACTGTAGCAGCAGGACTCCCAAAACTGACAAGGAAAGGAAGAACAAAGTCACGTAGAAAAGCAGATTGCAAACACCATGCTTGCATTATTAATAAGCTACGTGGGGTCCCTGTGAGAAGATGAAAAGGAAGTGACACTTATGGAAGTGACAGGAGGTACGTTCAGTGGCGATTCTCACGCTGCATGGTTTATAAGGTGGTGTTGCAGAGCGGAAACGCTGTGACGCGCGGCGACAGGGAAACGGTGCGGATGGCCACACTGCTCAAATCTGAGAATACAATCAACAGACAGCTACTGGGTTGCTCTTTTGCCTTTATTTCCAGGTTCAGTTTAAAAAACATCTGCCTTTTGCTTATCTCTTGTGATATTCTGCCAAACAATGTCTTTTTCTTACCAATCAGGGCAGCTTAAATGGCAGTTCACGATACAAAGCCATTTCACACAGACTTCTGGTATACACTTCTGATATTTTTTTTTACTCTTATTTAACCTTTTCTTTCACAACTTTGTCCCCTGCCTTCTAATTCAGCACATATCCCTTTTTCCTCTTAGAATAAAACTGGTCTTCATTTTAAGCCTGTCTTGTGTAAAGTGAGCACCAATGAACCTGACGGGCACAAAGCACATGGGGATGTCATTTTGGGTAAGGCATCAGCCCCAGAGATTTCACACTGTTGTGTGCAGGCTTAAGCACGAGTCCTGTGGAGTGGGATGGGCACTGGTAGCCAGCAGATGCAAAAGGATAAAGCTCCTGGCAGGTTTCATACCTTGTGATTACAAGTCAGCAATGGTGAAGGTGGAAAAGAAACCCTTATTGCCACGATAGCCTTTCTCGCTTCTCCTTTTTTTTTTTTTCTTTTAATATAGAAATATAATATATTGGTTCAGCACACCACGTTGTGTAGGAAATTAGTGCATTTCCAGGCAAGATGGAAATAAATGGATTTTTGTACAGCACATGGAAATACTTCCCATAATAACCTTTATGAAAGGGAGAGGACTTACTGTAATGACAGAGAAGGATACTGGTGAGATGACTGTCTGTTCTGCTGACCAGTACTGTCTCATTGTTTCCCCTTTCTCATTCATCTGACTATCCTTTTTCAATCTCTTATGTTATTTTTGGACTGTAAATCCTCTGGAGCAGAGACTGCTGCAGTTCTGTGTTTGTGCTGCCTGGTGAGTCCCCGGGTCACTAGCTGACTGTGTAGGTAATGTGATAACACGATGACGATTAAAAAATAACCCCCAATTGGCCCTCACAGGGCATCCCAAAGACACAGTGGCCTGGGGAAGACTCAGAAAGCCAAAAAGCAGTAACAGAAATTGGGAACAGGCGTGATGAGAAGAAGAAATGAAGGTTGAAAAAGCACCAGCGGGGATCCACAGGGTTGGAAGTAATGGCAGTGGTCCCAAGACGGTAAGTAGAAGTTGCGTCAAGGAGAAAAAAGCAGTGGCACTAATTCTTGCCTGCAGAAAGGCTGCGAGACTGCACCACCGCTGTAATCTGTGAGTTATCACCTCCCCATACAGAAAGGTGTTGCTTCTGTCTCTGTGACCGCTTAGGAGGAGACATCCCTGCAGCAAAGCACTTAACATGCACAGGGCACAAGTCTGTGGCCAGGCTGAGGTTCCTTTAGAGCATTGCAAGGGCCATGAAGAGTGAAGTCCTGCTGCAATTGTTCAGATTTCTCCTGCTATGCTTTTGTTTCTTTCTGAATCTACCTGCCCAGCAAGTTGTAACGTCTAGGTGGACAGAGGGAAAAGCCCCGCATTTCAATAGACGCTACTGGACACATTGGCATGGATTTGCTGAATCCTGAGCAATTTCCAGCAGCAGAACAGAGAAATAAAATCCTCCTCACCGTTCTCCTTACAGCACTTCATTACCATGCTGTTCTTCCACACAGAATGGTCCCAGGGGGATTTCATTCTGCTTCGTGATCTTGGTTTACTGCCCACTGCCTGCTCTTTCCCCAAGTGCCTGAGGAGGATTTTTCTGCTGCTGCTATTCCTCGGTGGCACTCTGCCAACTCCCCGAGGCCCTCTCCTTCCTTGTGACAACTCTCTGCTGGCTGCACAGTCTCTGCTTGGCAAAATTAAGTCTACTGGTGAAGATGAGGCGTGCCAATCTTTTTTCTGTACCAGGTAATCGATCATTTCCTTTTTCTGTGAACACTTAACTTTTGCTGGGAAAAACTGATGACCCAGCTAGCAGCTCAATTCCAGGAACGTAGCCAAACCGCCTCAGGTGCCATGGCCAGCCAGTGATTTTCGGATCACTGGTCTTCAGACACGGCAGCTTCAGGGATAGTAAGCAGCAACACGTAACCCACTCCACCTATACTTCATAAGTCACCTCCCCTTGACATAACTGCTTGCTGCATGAGCTTGCCTTTGTGGTACTTACTGGGTTACCTGCTGGGCCAGGTTCTCCTGCAGATCCAGGCGATCCATTCTTGCCCTATGTCAAAAGGAAAAAGGTTAGTGAAGTAACATATACCACAACTAAAAATGTCCACCTACTGCTACACCAGCAGGCATCTCTTTAGTATTGTCCAGTCTCCTCTCTTGGCAGACTACAGTGGAAGGATCTCTTATTTTCAACTGACCCCACAACTTCTGCATCCATGGTTGCATGGTTGAGCCCCTCTCAGGACAAAGAGTGAGAGATGTGGACCCAAATTCCCTAGTCTGAAGAGGACCTAACCAGCACTCCTCCTCCATTTCTTCACCTTTATCCTTATCATATTTTAGGATGAGGGGTAACAGTTTTAAAATGAAAGAGGGGAGACTTAGATTAGATATTAGGAAGAAATTCTTTACTGTGAGGGTGGTGAGACAGTGGAACAGGTTGCCCAGAGAAGCTGTGGCTGCCCCATCTCTGCAGGTGTTCAAGGCCAGGCTGGATGGGGCTTTGAGCAGCCTCGTCTAATGGCAGGTGTCCCTACCTATGGCAGGGGGTTGGAACTAGATGATCTTTAAGGTCCCTTCTAATCCAAATCATTCCATGATTCTATATGCAGCATCCTCCCGTATGGATGGAGCCACCTACTGTGGCAGCTCCAAGTTACTAGTGTTCAGACAAACCCCTTTAGTCCATGTTTGAAGCACCTCTTGGCAACTTACTGAACAATGTTAAAGTGTTCTGCACTACCCAACAGATATCTCCAGATCCCTCCACACCTTCCTGTTTTAGAGAACTTCCTCTCTCCAGTGATTGAGGCAGGTCCTGCAAATTACTGACTACAATCTTCTTCTCAGGGCTGTCATCTGAATCAGGGTCCAGAGGCCAGGCATCTACTTTTTAATCAACTCAGGCTTCCCCTTTTTTGCCGAATAGAGAGAAACACTTGTTCTTAAGCCTTGAGGCATTTGATACTTGCCTGGCACCAAACAACTCAGAATGAGGACCTGTTTCTCACCATTCCTTATCAAAGTAGCTGAGCTGACCATCTACACTGACTAAAGTTTGGTGAGATGAAATTCTACACCCTGCTCCTCTCCTCCAAGCTCACCATGCAGAGCTTGGTGGTTTTCATTGCATTGGAATTGACCATAAAGACCAGCCCTTTTAATGACAATATTCAAAATCATGCCTCATGCTCCTTTACTAGAGAAGAAACAAAGCAGATGAAGAACAAGAGAAGCTGATACTTTGCCCTCCAGCATACAAAACCCCAAGTACTTCTTCCCCAAAGAAGAATACGGCCTGCAGTTAGTGATAATTTCTGTCTCCTCAAATCTTTTTATTCATTGCTAGCGTTGTACAGGGGCATGAAATGTGAGTGAATGATGCCAGCAGTACGGGAATAATGAGACAAATTACAAAGTAGACACGGGAGGTCTCCATATGTTCCTGCAGTCTAATTCAAACCCCTACCCTCCCAGCTCCTAGGGACCTGCCACTCCAGCTCCCGGCATTGCTGGCTGAATCAGCATTTTGCCCTAATTATGGAACATGTGGTAGAATCTGTTTCACTAGCAGATCTTCTGAAAAGTATCACTCATTTCAATATATTAAAGATGTGCCCAGGTTCAACAACAGAAACCTGCATTCAAATTTAGAAAGGGTTGATTTTTAAGAGTGAATTGAAAAACCCATGAAATGAATAAAAGTAATTTCTCAGCCATCCCAAATGACACTTTCTGAAATGTCAACTAAATTGCCATTTCTCCACTGAAGTTGTAATAGAACTCTACAGGTCTTCAATTAAACAAAACTTCTCCTAAAATTATGTTGGGGTTTGGGTTTTTTTCAGAAGAAATTTCAGAGACCACGACAAGAATGAACAGGATCAAAACTGGACCCCACATATCTCAAACTGGGCACCCGCGATTAGTGTCTGCGTTTGCAAACTGAGGCCATGTGAGAAGTGAGTGAGATGCCAGAGGCAGAACTGGAATATGAGCCCTTCTGATGCTGCAGTCCTGGCAGAATCCATTAACCTATTCTTCCCACCAAGTCAGCAACCATCACTCAGTTGCACTATTGTAAGTCTTCATCAGTTTCTAGCAATATCATTCTGATTTGTCTTCCTCAAAGTAAGCAAAGTGTTTTAATCAAACATCACTTGAGTCTTGCTTAAGACTCTGTCTTAACCTCTACTTATAGGATCCGAGACAGACTCTTCTTCCAAAGCAGAGTTCAGGACTGCAGGACATTCCCACGATATACAATGTACCTCCAGAAATGGTTTGTCAGGAGGGAAAACTCACCGGCTGCCCTCTGAGTCCTCGAGGGCCCTGTGGTCCTATGGGACCTGTTTCACCCTGAAATGAAGAAAAGTAATCTGGATGAGAGGGAAAGATCTGACATGAAGGCAAGTAAACAGGCATTTTAAAATGTTCCTACTAAATTAGGCTGTTCATGTATTAGAGGGAAACAGCATTGAAGAAAAGTGTCACTACTTCCTATCAGTCCTGTATGAGGAAGACCAGCCTTTTGAATTTTAAACCTCTGTCATTAAATGCAGTCTGATTACAGGCAGAAACCATTATTATCAGGTTATCTTAAAGCTTGTTTTCTCAGGGACGGAGACTCTTCAGTATTTCTCAAAAATTGACTGCTTTGTTCTCTCTTGAGGGAGGCTTAAGACCAGCTTCTATCTTCTCTGAGGGGCTCCCTGAGGTCTGTCTTCCATTTTGCTTTGAAGAGTACCATTTACAGCACAACAGTTTTCCAGTGATACAAGGGGCTGCAAATGAGAAACCACCTCCCCAGGTCCCATGGCATTGGCACATCAGCCGCTTGGTACATCGCCCAGCAGCCGCTGCAGGATCCCATGTCAGCCGCGCTCTCCCAGGACTTCGTTATGTGGCTGCGTTTGATACAAATAATGACAGAGGATCTGTTTGTACTGCCTCTCTTTCCTCTGAGCAGCAGCATCTTATTCCATAAGCATGTCATAGATTTCCGAGGAGCTACGCAGGCAGTAAGGTACGGCTTCTGCAGAGGAAGCGTGACAGAACCTGGCCCAGTGGGACCTGCGGAACGAAGCACTGCTCGGAGAGGGGTGGCAGAAAACACGTCCGTGGATTTGCAGCACAGCAAACAACGCAGCTTTCTCTGCTCTTCCAAAGATATAACTGACATTTAAGCGTCAGCAGCCGAGCAGCGACAAAGGCCCTCAAATTCTTTCTTACCCTAATGATCTTTGCACAAATTGTTCCCTGTGCACCGATGCAGCAATTCACCCTTTATTGCAGTTTCTGCAGTTGTTTCAGGTGAGGGTCGCTGTGAATTAAAATTTTCATTTGTCAGGGAGAAGGAGGTTAGTTTCTGCTCAAAATGGTATACTTACATCCTTCCCTGGTGGCCCCTCACGCCCAGCAGGACCTGTCGCACCTGGCTCCCCCTGCATTTCAGCAAAAAGGAAAGAGAGATCAGCTCAAGGTTAAAGAGAGACCAGTAGCACCACTATAAGTGGTGTGGGGTTTCTCTAGTATTGGACTCAGCTCAGTGAAAACTTTTTAAAAGCCAACAAGAGTCTCGTACATCACACGTGACACGCAGCTTATAAAAATAACTCAGAAGCATCTTCTGTAAGTGGTGCACAAGGCAGTGCACTGCTTTCCAGCAGAATATTTGCTGCTGCTGGTGCAGTCACTGAAAACCACCAACCTATTCATGATACAGAAACTACCGTAATGAAGAAGAGATGAGGAGTACCAGCACGGGATTTTTCAGCTAAGCTCCTGCAAGCAGAGCATTTTATTTCCCTGTAAAAATCCCAAATTAGGCAGAAGGACATTCAGTTTTGTATTCAACTTTCTACAGCCAGAAGCTTTATATAATGCATTGTTCAGAACTGAGAGGAGACCGACATTTCATGCAGGACTTGAGTTTTGGGGTTTATGATCCAGAGGCAACTAAGTCAAAAGGCTGGAGAAATTCTTACAGAATTACAGGAATTCTCATTTCTGTAAGTTTTGTCGCTCAACTTACTTTTTAGTTCTTAGGCATTTTTGGAGGAGAGCTGATACTTTTCCAACAAGTGTGGTAGGTTTCCTCAACTTGAACATCAGTGTTAGCACCAGAGGGATGTGGTATGGAGGCATACTTGAAACTTTCTCAAAAAGGGAGCATGAGAGAACTCATCTTTACCAGCTGCCTCACCTTACCTGGAAGCAGAACTTCAGCAGAGGGAATGAAGACAGCTGCTGTGATTGTATGCCATGGGTGTCACCCATGGAGTTGCGGTTGAAAACAATCACGTCAGATGCAGACCTGTCATCATTTTTACCTGCTGCCTGAGAAAGCTCAGCTTCAATTCACACAATCTTTCTCCAAAGGATAATTAAGCGTGTGGTACATGTTACCTACCCGGGGGCCTGGGGGACCTGTATCACCTCTCTGTCCTTTGAAACCCTACAAGAGAGAATTAAATCAATAATTATCCATTACCTTGATGCATGAAACACTAAGAAAACACTAGCTTGAATGTATACTTAATAACCTTCTCAATTTTTGCCTAAGATTACCAGGGACTGGTGAGCACGGAGCTGCCATGTCCCGGGGAGTGATTAGGAAGGGATGCATCACAGGAAGAAAGAGTTTTCCATAGCTCCTTAGGCTACAAGACCAAGAATATATTGTGTGTATTCCTGGGGTGACCAGCCAATTTTTTAACCTTAAATTTCATTGTCCCCATCCTTTCAGAGGACATGTCACAGCACAAGGACTATAGCTGTGACAGTGCTTTCTCGTAGAAGGGGTGTCATGAGGTTATGTGCTTTGACTTCTAGGTAAAGGACCTTCTCCAAGTGTCAAGGATTTGGAAATGCCTGTGTTTGATTTTTGTTGATTATTTATTTATTTAGTCACAATGCTGTGACTATTCTCAGTCAGGCCAGCTCTTTGGTTATACGTCTGCATCAGTAAGGGGCCTCATCTGCCCAACAAAAGCTTCCCAGTTACAGAACAGAAGAGTGACTGGATTGAACCCGTCAGAGGAGCACCTACCGGTAAGCCTCTGGCACCCTCCTGGCCTGGGAGCCCTGGTTCTCCAGGCTTTCCCTATGGGAAACAATCATGTTCATGTCAGTGAGAGTCACAGGTCCATCTCTCTGCTGTTGAACACTCTTCCCACTCTGCTGCCTCAGATGTAATAACACTGAGAACTGTGATTGCCCAGGGTTTCTCAAGCAAGGCTGGAGTCTGAGAATGTGAGGACAGTAGTGACAGACATTCCCATACATACCCCTACCCGCAGTTTCAGAAAATCATAGAATAGAACCATAGACTCATCTAGGTTGGGAGGGAACTTTAAGATCATCGAGCCCAGCCATTAACCTAACACTGCCAAAACCACCACTAAACCATGTCCCTCAGCACCACGTCTACCCATCTATTAAATATCCCCAGGGATGGGGATTCCATCACTTCCCTGGGCAGCCTGTTCCAATGCTTAACAACCCTTTCAGTGAAGAAATTTTTCCTAATACCTAATCTAATCCTCCCCTGACGCAATTTGAGGCCACTTCCTCTTGTCCTATCACCTGTTACTTGGGAGAAGAGACCAATCCCCACCTCATAAAACTTCCTTTCAGGTGTTGGTAGAGAACAATAAGGTTTCCCCTTGGCCTGCTTTTCTGAACACAGACTTTGAGGTTCAAAGCCAGCTTACACCTTTGGACTGGTGCACCTTTTCAGTGTTCCAGTGTTGAAGGCATAATACCAGTAACTGCATCAATACCTAGTCAGCACATACAAAATCATCACCTGCACGTAGAAACCAGGTGTTTGATGCAAGCACACAACTGTCTGCAGCTGCTGTGACAAGCGCTGCTCCACATACCAGTTGTCCTTGTAACTGGGGACTTGGCTCTTCACGGAATCACCAAGTCGCATTTGACAAGTCACAGAAAGAGGTTGGCAATGCCAGATACCGGAGGCACATTCTTCATATGACAAACACAGTTGCAAGGAATAACATTCACTGCCCAGTTTATTAAGATTTCCTTTTGGCTGACAACTTCATGGCTCAGCTTTTTTCACTCAACAAATGCAAGTACAGACTAAGCAAACTCAAATATTAAACCTCTAATCCTGGACAACAGAACTGACACAGAACAATCCAGAAAAGGCTTCTTTAAAGACACCTCCTCTAAACTTTTTATGCCCCATAATCTTTTACCTAAAAAATAGATCACTAGGTTTAATGTTACAAGACAACCTTCTTTCTCTGCAATATTTACAGTAGCTGTAAAAGTGGAATCACTAAGTCTTAGAGTATTCATGGTAGCTGTAAAAGTAAAAGAACACAGTTTCTCTCCAAGATTGCTAGTGTGTGACTCATAAATTGCTCAAGACAATACAGTCCTGGTGTTAAAAAAAGACATGCAAACAGGCTCCCTGCCCCTACTAAGGAATCCATAGATAGGCAGCTCCAAAAGCAATAAATGGATGCAGGCTCTGATTGCACGAGTGAAACAGTTTTAAATCACGTTACCGGTTCCCCAAGAGATCCTGGCTTGCCATCTTTGCCGTCATTCCCAGCAATGCCCTGTAAATGGAATGCAAAACAGGGTATAAGGAAGGAGTCGATAGGAAAGACTGGTGTGGTTTTTGTCACCATGAGTTTCACAGTGACAACTCTGCTTCATCATGGTATACTTAAGTTTGCCTAACCCTCCAAAAACTACCTTGTTTTTATGGCTCAGCCATGAACCTCTCCTTGCCGCACCACTGTAACAGCATAAACTGTTTCCCTTTCCAATATGGCAAGTCTAAGGGGTTTCCTCCTTCCTGCGAGCACTCCAACTATCTTAAAACAGGATTCTAAAAACAGCTGTTATAAATCACTCTAATTTCATTATCTTCATTCATCTAGGCCTCTTTATGCTAGAAATAGCTCTGGCCCTACCCCTATGACAGATTAAAACAACCCAAAGTGTTGTACTAATACATTTTCCAGAAGAGTCTATGCCCAAGACACGCTTGAATTTGAGTCAGGGCAAAGGAATTATTTTGATTGTGGATTCAGATAAAGACAGTATTCCTGTCCATGTATTCTTGTGCCCTTAGGTTGGAGATATTAGTTGATTTTTGTACTCTGCATAAGAACATGTCTTCCCATGAGATAAAGAACAGACTTGATTTGCGTAAAATCAATACTTAGATTTAAAGTGATCAAATACAGCATTCACACTGTCCTGGACCAAGGACATAGCATCAACATGACAGATACTGTTACATGCATAGCTTTCAAAGCACCTCAAACATGTCACCTGTTTGTTTTACACACCTACATGTTTATGAACATTTTAATGCACTGAATGAGAAGGAGCTGAATTGAACTCACCGGAAGTCCAGGCAGCCCTGGTGGGCCCTGTGGACCTGGAGGGCCATCTTTACCCTGGAAAGAAAGCAGAAACACCACGGGTCAGACAAGCTCCTCAGACACTTTTATCAGGTGAAGATATATCAGATGTAGGGTTTGACAAGGGACAGCTGTGAGAAGCCGGTCTTGTAGCCCATATCACACAGTGTATGAGGTTGCCTTGAATTCCTCATAGTTAAAACTGGAGGGCTTTATTCTCACATAAACCATCCAGTATTAGTTTAAGTTGTTACAGATGGAGAAACCACTGAAATCACTGGTATTTTTTTTTTTTTTCTGAAGTTTAATTATATTTAACATTTAGTCCTTAACTTCATGTGTGAGATTTCCAGCCAGGAAGTAAAAGATTGGTATTTTATACCTATGAAATGAGTAGTTATGAGAAGTTCCTTGCTGATAGTCCCAAGAAATCCCTTTACTCTACAGGACTGCCCAATAGCATCCCAGGTCTTTCACAGTGTCTCAGCCTTGATCACCCATTTGAAAGGAAATTTCAGCCAGCCTGTCCGTGTAGTTTCTGGCCTCTCTGCTGAGCGTGCTCACTGATTTCATAACAGCCATCAGAATGACTATCACTGTTCACTTCTGATGAAGTTCAGGTTGAAATGGATCTGCAAAAGGCACCTTTCTCATTAGGAAACCCTGCTCTAGAAGTTAATCACAGAATTACACAGTCTTAAACAGTTTCAGCTTAACAGCATGCATTACTCAGGGAAGGTTCTTATTTTCCTTTTCAACCTGAAGTCAGCATCAATCAGATTACCTGTCTCTCCCAGGGTTTTCTGATGCACTACCATAAAGCAGCATCTGAACACCCTTCGAATGAAACAGCAGTAGCAAAATTCTTTATGGACCTCTTGAAGGTTACATCTGTACTAGTATTTTCAGTGGTTCCAGGGAATAGTCTCATGCCCTGGAATCTGCCCTCATCACAGGAAAGACATGAACCTGCTGGAGCAGGTCCAGAGAAGGGCAAGCAAAATGATCAGAGGGCTGGAGCACCTCTGCTGTGAGGACAGGCTGAGAGAGGTGGAGCTGTTCAGCCTGGAGAAGAGAAGGCTCCAGGGAGACATTATTGTGACCTCTCAAGACTTAAAAGGGGCCTACAAGAAAGATGGGGACAAATTTTTTAGCAGGGCCTGTTGTGATAAGACAAGGGGTAATGGTTTTAATGTAAAAGAGGGAAGATTTAGACTAGATAGAAGGAAGGAATGTTTTAAGCTGAGGGCAGTGAAACCTTGGCCCAGGTTGCCCAGAGAGGTAGTAGATGCCCCATTCCTGGAAACATTCAGGGTCAGGTTGGACGGGGCTCTGAACAACCTGATCTACTGAAGGTGTCCCTGCTCATTGCAGGGGGGGGTTGGACTAGATGACTTTTAAAGATCCCTTCCAACACAAACTATTCTATGCTTCTGTGATCTCAGCAGTCTGTGCTGTGACAGCCTTCAAAAATGTTGCTGGTTTCATTTTGACAATCACCATGTACGTTTCAGGTGTTAGCCTGGGTCACGAAGCATCCTAACAGATTTAGTCATCCTGTTCTAGAGGCTAAGAGTTGTTATTAGCAGGGACAGACAGACAAGAGGTACAAAAACCTCCTTAGAGGTCCCACGGACTAGATCATGCTCTGGCTAATTTGTAGTTTCACTTGGTGAGAAAACAAAACTGCAGGAACAGAGTAATCTGTGGCTATTTGTAGGGTCCTACTTGCAGGTGTAGATTTGATTCAGGGTGAATAGTTTGGGGAGCTTTCAAAGGACGTTACATGGGTTCCAGCTCAGCTTTACTTCACTAAGATAAATACAGGTGAAGCTGGTGATGAAACACAAAGTTTAGAGCTTACTATGTCTCCTGGGTTTCCTGCTGGTCCTATTGGTCCTGGTGCCCCATCTGGTCCCTAAACAAAATAAAGCAGAAACAACATGAGTGATTAGCACATTTTGTTAGTTTGTCAACACACTCCCTACCACAGCTGGCAACACTGGAGTTTTCTTCAGTCATTCAGTTCAGCATTCATTCCATCATTTCCTCATTCATTGCAGAAAAGCAGTGCCAACCTCTGCATTCAATCTGCCTCCAAAGCCAGAAATAGTCAGATATTTGAGTTTGGTCCTGGCCCTTCCTTCTGAAAATAGGGGACAAATAGGAAAAATCCAATCTTGTGACAAAAATAACCCTGAAGAACAGAAAATATGGGAGCAGTTTGAAGTGCAGTCTATGGCAGACAAACTCCTGGAGCCACGAGTCAATGCACACAGAGGAAAAAGTCAGCAAAAGTTGAAGAAAAAAAAAAAATCTAGGGGAACATCACATTTTGCTCTGCTTTGACAGGCTCATTTTTACTTTGCACATTTCCTTTGACTGTGAGTCTATTCAGAGGGTCTCACAGGACAATTTTAAAGGTTTTAATCCTACTGGAATAACCCTATGGCTGTGGCAGTGTGTGTCTGTGTTATTAGTTTCTCCAGAAATAATGCTCATGGGAGCGCAAATGACCCATAAAGCAGGTCCACGTGTTGTCCCAGTGGCAAAGCATTCAGCATCCTTTAGGCACTGCTACCATCTGAAAACAGAATTTTAATCTAATCCTCTTCTCTGGTACCTCCTGTCATTTAGTCAGTGCAATGTAAATTCATCTTTGAAGAGACTGTGCTGTTCCCCAGAAAAGACAAAAGCTGCACATCCTCAGCATGGCAGAGCCAAACTGCACCGTAAGCAGCAATATGAGTGGTGATGACTGTAGGAAAAGAAAGGCGCTTTGGAAAGAAAATCCCTTCACTAAGGAAAAGTCCCAACTCTTGGAGGGCGTAAGCAGTGATACCACAAGCAGGAGAGCCAAGTTATTTCAGCCCTGCTTCTGCACTGTCACCCCTTTTTAAATACAAAGAAACACAGTTGTATTCGCAGACAGAGTAGAGCTAGAAAAGAGGACTGTGATGGAGAGGTACACCTCTCTTAAATTAAAGGCCTTTTAATTCAAAAGTAATCCACAGGATATGAAAACTGGAGAAAATCCAGTATCATACCACTGTGTAAAATTGAGAACTAAAATACTCTTAATCCTGATGGCTCTAGACTGACAACCTGTTCCGCATATAAGAAAACACTTCTACACATTTTACTAGATAGTCTCTGCATAAGGTTTCATGATCATTGCCTTGTATAAAGAGAGCAACTGTAGCTTAGCATCAATTTACAGAGTGAGTTGAAGCAATCAGCAAAAAGTGGGCAATGTATTAAATAGCAATTATCATGAGTGGGGAGCTTTATGACACTCAGGGGACCATTAGGAACCCACTGGAAAACGCAAATGCAATGCACAGAAAGGTGGGAATGGTCCTTTCTTCCATACGGAGCTTGCAACAACCTTTATTAGTAAGAAAAGTACAGGATCATCTTTCAACAGAGGAACTTACAGGTGGACCAGGGTTTCCAGGAGCCCCTGAGAAGCCGGGCATTCCAGGGTGGCCCTGCAGAAGGAAAAGAGAGACGTTCTTTATCCATTATTCACATCTCTACTTGTATAAAAGTTAATATTGTGAGGTAACATCAAAATGAGACAATACACAGAGACAATGTACTTTCTGTATGAGAAAATAAGGAACCGTGGCTTTTTTAAAGCAAAACCTTGGTTTTCAAAGCATGCACTTGAGAAATAAACGTAGTTAGAGTTAAGGTGTATGTAATGTGCACTTCAGTCTATACTAATGGGAGATGAGAACAGATGTTGTGGGATTGTATGGGGCAGGAGATCAGCCAGGAAACTAAACCTGTTTAAAATATCCTACACATGTCATTGAAAAGGTGCTGATTTGCACCTTAAACTATTGACTCAGGCCTTGGCAAAATTAACTATGAAAGTTTGCTCTAATTTAGACCATTCTCCTCTTTCCTGGGGCATCTCAGTCCCTCACAGAAGAGGTCATCCTTACATTCATCTTCCAGAACAAACACTGGCATTTTCAACCCAAAGACACCTGACCTGGATCTCATCTAGGCATTATCTGGTGAAATGACTAAAGGCTGGGTAATGTAGACAACTGAAAGAAGAAACAGATCATAGAATCATAGAATAGTTTGGGTTAGAAGGGACCTTTAAATGTCATCTAGTCCAGCCCCTGTTTCAATAAGCAGGGACATCTTCAACTAGACCAGGTTGCTCAGAGCCCTGCCCAACCTGACCCTGAATGTTTCCGGGGATGGGGCATCTACCACCTCTCTAGGCAACCTGGGACAGTGTTTCAACACCCTCAGCATAAAAAATCTCTTCCTTCTATCTAGTCTAAATCTACCCTCTTTTAGCTTAAAACCATTACCCTTTGTCCTATCACAATAGGCCCTGCTAAAAAGTTTGTCCCCATCTTTCCTATAAGCCCCCTTTAAGTACTGAAAGGCCACAATAATGTCTCCCTGGAGCCTTCTTTTCTTCAGACTGAACAACCCCAACTCTCTCAGCCTGTCTTCATATGGGAGGGCTTTTATTGGACATGGGGATAGAAGCCTGTGGAAGACTGCTACAGCACTCTTCAGCATAGCCCATTTGAGGTTTATCAGTGATGAAGAGCTCCCATCTTCTGCCTCTGAGAAGGGTATTCCTCTACTGACATCACAGCAGTTATTGATGAAAGAACAATCACAGTGATGGCACTGTTGGAAACCACATTCTGTTTTTACCTGTTCACCTTTTTCTCCTGTATCCCCAGTCATACCACGGTCTCCTTTAGAACCCTAAAAATGAAAAAAAAAAAATACCATTGAAAGTCACTTAGATTCAGTCCTACTTGCGCCATCCTCTTAAATTCTTTCCTAGACTTTCACTACCAATGTTGGAGCCAGGAATATATGTGAAGAATGGCCTTTCAGCAGACCCAGCATAGCCCTTTTTTTTATGTCGTAGTCTCATGGACATGAAGAGCCGTTACACATCTTTAGAAAGCAGACAGGTTTTTAGGAACATCACTAAATCAGATCTTGGTAAGGAATCATCTGTTCCAACAAAGGCATCCACAGTATGAGCTAGTAGTCTCCTCTCCCTTCAGGGACAGCAGCAATAAAACCGGCATTTCCAAGGTGCAGTCAGAAAATTAATACCCAGTCCCCCTCTTTCTCTCTTTCTTTCTGTCCTAGTGACAATCGAACAGAGGCAGCTAACTCAAACGTAGACATCTGTATTATTGGTGCTTGCAGTGAAATGTGATGAATTTCACGCTGAAAAATACTGAGATGATGGGGAACGAGTTATGAACAGTGCACAGAACACAAATGAATCATTGGCCACGGAAATAATACTCTGGTTTACTACAGGAGAGCTAGGAGACAAATGAGGGAGGGCTATTTATTAATTAAAAGAGGCCTAATTCATATTGCCAGAAGGCATGAAGCTGCTCACAAGACAAGATCTGCAGTTCTACTGCCCTACTTCAGAATGGGACCTAACACTAGTTTGGATGTAAGCATTGGTAAGGATCATATATTACATGTTCAAAAGTGCAGAGCTCTTTGGGTCTTGCACTGCGAGGAACCTCCAAGTGTATTTAGAAAGGAGTCACAAAGACTGCCTTTGTGTTTGCACCTTCTTAGGGGGTCTTGCAATATTATTTTAACATTTTTAAAGTCTGTGAATCTGCCTTTTTACCGAATACAAGTTAGACTATTTATCAATTACTTGATTTTATTTTATGTATGTGTATAGTTTAAAATCGGTCCTGTTTGTTACTTCACCTAAACATTCAGTCTTGCTGCCCAAATCTCTGCTTTCTCATAGCATATAAGAAAACAGCAGACGTCCTATGTCTCAGACTAATTGGCGTTTCTACCAGTTACTGTCTTTATGGGTTACTAATTCTTTTGCAAATTTTATCCTGCAACATACTTTCATTTTGGTCAACCCTATATTTACTTTTGAGACTCTCCCCACCACACTTTTAATTACAAGATATGATATTAATTCATGAATCTCCATTAGTTTGTTCTACACTCTAATAAGTGTAAATACAAACATGTTAAAAGAGCAGAAGCTGTTTTAGACAGTAGGACAGTAATGCAGGGAAGTCTGGAGGAAACTGTCGTCCATCATGAAATCACCTTATCTCTCCCTCCATTGATTTAATTTGATTTATTTCACATTAGGCAGTTGTAAAGGTTTTGATTGTGACCAGGCACTGGCACTGTGAGCAGTCTGATGACAGACCTCTTCATGGGAAACACCTGAAATGTGACTATACTAGAAGCCTTCATACACTGGAAGTTTTCTGTTGGCCTGTGTCCCTAGACCATTAGGCAGAAGCATATAGCTGAAACAAGGAGTCCTCCCTACACCACGTCTCAGGAAACGTTCAGAGTCTGTGGATAAAACCACCATGGCAGATAGTGTATGTGGAGTCCAGCAGCCCATTGTATCACCCTTAAATTAAGTGATTCTGTGATATAAGATTCAAAGAGGAGAGAAACAGGCAGGGTGGCTACTGCTGCGGCTTTAATTCCTTCCTCTCCTGATTTGTATTGAAACTTACTCTCAAGTACTTATCTGTCATCAAAACACCAGGGTAATGAAATTCAACATCAAGAATCAGGCCCTTCACTTGTGTGTGTCTGCGTCTTTGTGTGAACAAAGGGATGTCAGAAGACGCTATTTAAGTGAAACAGTGTTTGTGTGGGGAGCTGTGCAGTTCTGCGTGCGTGTGGCACTCCAGAGAATTGCCAGTCCAGGGCCCACCCAACAGGCCAGTCCTACTCTTTACACAGAGATGGATGTGACCAAGATCCTGTTTTGGCCAGTACTAACTAGTCATAAATAAGTTTTCGTTAGACAGCTGAAGAAAACCAACCAACCTTTGGGCCATCCAGCCCAGGTGGGCCTGCAGGACCTCTGGGACCAGCATTCCCCTGCAATGCAGAAGAGGTAGAGGTGAACACTAGTTTAGTCCATTGAATCCACAGACATCTAAAAAAGATTCAGTAGGATGTTGATAGAAAAAAAAAAATAAAATCAACTATTTAAAAATATTATGAGAAAAACAAGGTTACAAAGCATCCAAGGTATGGTCACTTCCCCGGCTCTCTTACCATTTTCCCATCCTGGCCATCTCTACCTGGTGGTCCTCGGAGACCTTTATCACCTTTGAAACCTGGGATGCCTGGCAGTCCTGGAGGGCCAGGAGGGCATTCACTACACACGTCCTGGGAGAGAACATGAAGAAATAAATGAGGAATAAACTGAAGGTCCTTAGCAGATGTTACAGACACCCATTATGAATGCGGCAGCATGGTGCTAGTACAATAATATAGGCCTTTGCCGTTTGACCACACTGGGTTACTTTGCCTTACAGAACTGAAATGAGAGCAGTGTGGAGCAGAGCGAGGGTCAGCAGCTGAGTTCTCACATGCTCCCATGGGGAGTTTCTATCAGTTTTATCAGTTGGACTGTTCCTAACTCATCATCCAGGACCAAGAAACCAAGGAAAAGCTCTTCCCAATGGCGAGGTCAGACAGCCTCAAAGTAAGACCATGAAGAACAACATTGTTTTGAAGCTACAAGATTACTAGAAAACTGTGTCTACACCAGTCTGAAAGAGATGGGTTACTGTTCAGAGGGCAGATTACTAGGGAAAACCCAGGTGCAGCACAATGTCAAAAAGGGTGCTCTGCACAGGAAACTGTATTCAGCAGCTAGCATGGCCAAGAAGAACTCATCCGATGGAGTACATGAAGACCAAATGAATGTCACAGCGCCCTGATAAAATTCTGTCATGGAGAATTACTACCTCCTTCCTTCCAAAAGTCTTTGAAGCATCATCTCAGTAGTCTTTACATTTCTACTACCCTGAGGAAATGAAATACTATGGGTATGACATCTCCATTTCAAAGGCAGACTCCCTTTAGCCAAAGGGGAGTGAATCCTGCTTATAAGAGAAAGCATAGTGCAACAGATAGATCACCAGGCCAAGAGTTAGGAGACCTTGTTCCAACACCCACCTCTGTCAATGATTTGTTGCAAAATTGTGGGGTAAAGTGTCTTTCTAAGTCTCAGTCCCTACATGCATATTTATCTACTTACAATACAAGTGCTTGAGAAACACCCAGAGCAACAGAGCCCTAATTTCATCTGGGATTTCAAAGTGCTGCTTTATATAGAGCTGTAGTAAGTGTTCAGTGGAAAAGTACCAAACAGAAGGAATAAGCAAGGTGTATGAGTGTGTTTAACCATGACATAATCAAAGGAAGAAAACAAAGGAACATCAAAATAACATCCTGTACCCAAAAATCAGTCACTTGCTATTGTCTGGATCAGAAATCCCGAACAATAGCACACATGAAATCAGAAAAATACTTGGCTCCATAGGAAAGACAGCTCTTCAATGAAGGTGTTTCACAGTAGCAATCTCAAAAGGGTCTTTTTGTTAATGGGGTTGGTAAAAAAAAGGTAATTTTTTAGTTTCTTTAAATCAATTAGAAAGGATTTCTTTCTGTTTCAAAATCTCCCAACTCAGCCCATGTAAATCTGTAAAGATTTTGCAGTCAGCACCTATCAAATACTGACTTATTTCCCAGATAACTCTCTACATGGAGAGTAAAAGCAGACAGGCAGATCATCACTTTTGAAACACGGGTGCACCTGGGGTTAATTACCTGCATCCCTTTAGATGCACTCTGCAAACTGGCTTTGCACCCACGGTTAAAAACTACTCCAGTCACTGTTGAAGGGATATGCGAAAAATCAGACATGTTATTAAAATGGTTTCCATTTTCTGGTTTAGATGGTACAGGCTGAAAATGTTTATTTCTCCTTGGGAATTCATGCCTCAGAAAGAGCTGAAAAAGTCTCAGAGCTTTTGTAACATACACCACATTATAAAGGTCTTTGTAGGTCATTTCACTGCGGGTGACGGTCAAAAGGCATTGGATTTTGATCCCCAGCACATGCTCTAGTGTCCCAATATCAGTGCAAGTAGGAGCCCTGCAAGGTTCAAGCTTTGACAGAGTGTTTAAAGGCACCTTTTCCCCCTGTAGCTCAGACACTTTCCCATCACAGAGTGTTAGTCAGGTCTGAATCAAACATACAGATAAATTCCCACCAGCATCAAAGGCTGATTACCTTTACTAAGAGGTTTATGTCTTCTGGAGAGAGCAGGGGTGAGGAACCCTGTGGAATGAGAAATTCATTATTTCAGGCAAGTTTAAATGCATCAAGGTATAAGAAATTTTCCTGAACATGCTTATGCACTCTCACTGGTTTCCCTTGCCCTGGCCACGACTCACTGGGCCAAACACATACTTGCTGCCCTACATTATCAACGCACTCCATCATACCTGAGATGTGTTGAACTCTTTGTGTGTAGGAAATGCAGTTCTTGCCAAGGGTAATGCACAGAAAGAAATTGCTAAGAAATTGCCTTTAAAATTTTGGCTTTTATTTGCATGCAGGGTAACCAGTTACTTTCACACTGTTCCAAAGCCATCACAGATATTTTTATCATAACCCCTTAGTGGTTCTTAGTGTTTTTCCAGTTCCTCTGCTGGGAAGAGCAGCAGTGGAAGTACAGTGAAGTGCACTTCTGAGGTGAGGTGTACAGGTGGAAACAGTTAAAAGGAAGATATAATATAGAAGTGAAGTTACATACTGGTTTTCCAGGAGGTCCTCTCTCCCCTGGATTTCCAGGTAGACCCTACAGATCAAGAGAAAGAAAAAAATGTGAAATTATCATACAACAACCTCCTGGTTGCTCCCACACTCTGCTGACTGCTCTGGACTAGCAGGCATTTTACTGTCTGCCACTGAGCACCACTGCTCCTTGCATGTGACAAACAGTAAATTCCTTTAAATATCTGCAACTTTAAAAGTTATCCCTCTTAATTTTTTGCCATCTCTTAATCACACCCTCTCAACCGCTCCTAAATCTCACTTATCTACCATATGACCCTGTTAAGTTCATTTGAGTCACACAAAGACTAAAATTGCTTTAGCTTGTCCCCTGGTCTCAGGAAACACTCAACTGCAATGGTGTGAAGGATGAAGCTTTAAATCCCTGAAGGCACTTGTAACATGCAAAATCAAGACCTTGCTTTGCACGAGCCTTGCAAACAGGTGCCTTGCACCTGAAATCACAATGACACTTTTTGTTTGGTTGTTTGTAGGGGTGTATTGGTATCAGTTTTCATGAAATGAAGGCATAGAAATGACCATCGCCCCTAGAATTTAAGGTCCATGAAGTCATGGTTTGGAAAAGGGACATCCTCTCTTCAATGGGCATCTCTTGCCTGTCATTAGCAAGTCATTAGTTTATTAAAAAAACCCAACAAACAACAAAGAAATTTAAGTACAATTTAAATCATCACTTCCGGTGGTGATTTAAGTTGGACTGGGTGAGATTTCCCCACTAAATTCCTGTATCCAGCTGACCCATCACCCTGTGTCATCAATCATCAAGCACATGCATGTTCTTTCCATATGGAGTACCTTAAAGAACATACAAAATATCTTCTCACTGTCTTAACCACATACAAAAAGCTATCCTACACGACCATTTTTGCATCTGCAGGAACAGTTTCTACAGACCTTTTAAAGGCATCTTATCTGTGCTCAGTTTGGTTGATTCTGCAGCAGGACCCACCTGGAGACGTCTCCAGGATGGTGCCAGATTCCCCACCCAGGATGTTAATCAACACACTGAAGATACAAGTAGTGGCTTTCAATCAGTCTAGGCTCAGCGAGGGCTACCTAGGGGACTTTCTGAGACTGTCCAAAATTTCTGCCTGCAGAGCTCCTTTAAAAATTGTTCAAATGCTTTGTCAGGAAGGCAACTAGGTGTTCTGTCTACCACCTTGTCTGAGGTTGGTCCACTGTCTCCAATAAGTTCATTGTATTTTTTTATGCAGAGAACCAGATGGGGAGTTACTTGGCTGCCTGGAGATTAATGACTTAAGTGCGGTGGGTGTGCACACAGGCAAAGCTGTGATACTCTGCTGCACCACAGTTACAGCTATAGAGCAAACTGGAATTTCATACTTGTATCTCATTTATAAATTAAATTCCGTACTTCTTGCTACAGAAGAGATAAAATGGGTAAATATGTTGATTGTTCTTTTTCTATGTCCACATTAAACACTTCTGGGTAAACAACAATCCTTCAGTTACCTTAACTTTCTAAGAGATGAATATTAAAGACAAACTGAAGTGGAGCTGAAGTGGAACTGAAGCAGTACTGAAGTCCGTGGATGAAAGCTTTTTATCCCTAGGAGCTAAACCTTTGCTGACTATTAACATAGCTATAAATATACTATTTCTACCATAAAGCTCGCTAACAGTCTTTTGTTTTGGGATCTGAAACATGACATGGTACTAGCAGTGGAATCTGGGCATTTAAAGAAGAATATAGGAAAAGACACCTTAGTTATGAGAAACGGCACATAAGAAGAGAGTGACTAAAACTGAAATCCTGGGAAAGATTTAAGTGTGGCTGTGGTATCCACATGGTATCCGATTGCCTTGAGACAAAAAGGGATGGACCTATTTTCTTGAACGCTGTACGATGTGGAGTTGGTGATGTCTGTAACAGGGTGGAAATAAGCCAGGATAAGAAATTAAGCTATCTGCCATGGCTGACAAATCTGAAAACGACTGCACTCCCAGGAAAAGTCAAACAGACGAAAGGTACAAGACTGCACAAAGAGAGCGTCCTTTGAAGAATGCATGCCTGAGCTTAAATGAAGAAACCAGATGTGGGATGATGGCACTTCAGCATGTCCCATTATCAGAGAAAAGGCAACTGGAAGTGGAGTCCAAAGCAGATGAAAGATTGCTGGACTATAGAGGCCTGGAGTCAGAAAAGGCTGACAAGAAGGGTCAAGCTGCAAACATTGCCCAGAGCAGAATGAAAATGCTAGAAGGAAGGCACAGAATGTATAACTGCATCTGTCAAACTAACAGGGGAGTAAACTGGAAAAGAGAAAGCTGGAAAATAAAAAACAAAAACAAAACCAAAACCAACCCAAATTAAAAGACTCTATCCAAAAAACTGCATGACACTGAAAAGAAACGCTACTAATGCGATGTGGGAACATGCACAGACCTAAATAACAACCAATGTTGGAAAGTTCATGAAGTTTGAACTCTTTCAGAAGTTTGCAGCCAACAGTGGCTGGCACAAAGTAGAATGTCTGATGAGTGGTACGGTACGCTGGTGCAGGAAAAAGATGTCAGCAGTGAGGAGGTATGATGCACAGGATCCAGAGTACTCTATCGGCCTGCAAAATCTGACACACAGGAATGGTCTCTAACTGGGAACTGGTGGAAGCTGTGATGCTCAGGTGAGTGAGTGATAGACGTGAAAATAAAAGAAAGAGAGAGTATATAGGGAAGCCAGTCACACAGGCTTATGGACTTGTGGTTGTATCACAAGGCTGAAAATTAAACTAGATGTGCAATAGCTTAAATAAGATATAAGGGAATAAAAAGCCAGTAGGAGGTTTAATAAGTGTACTCTGGTTTGGGGTGTATGTACCCCAAGCACAAAGGCTCCTGGAACTGTCCTAACTGTACGGGAAAATCAACCCCAGAACAGAAAACTCTGCTTTTCAGATCTGATGGCAGTAATGTATGCATCCACAAAGCTTTTGTAATTATGAAAATAAATGCAGGGGAAGATTAACTTCGCAGTAATACTGGAACTTAGTTATCAGAAATAATTAACCTAATTAAAAGGCGATTAATTCAATGTTTATGTTAATTAAAATGATCATAATCAAAATACAGAAAGAGCCTATTAAATAGGTGCCCTCACTGCTAATAGTAGGGCAAGAAAATGTCTCTTCCAGATTGTTTTTTAATCTAAGGGAACTAAGTAGGTATGTTGAACAGAAACATTTTAGCTCCCAGTGCAGGCAGAGGAGAACGGATGCTTCCTGAAAAATGTGTAGTTTAAGGGTGTTTGGCCGGAGAGTCTCTGCTCCTTTAGGTGTATCTGGTCAAGGACCATTTTCAATACAACAAGGGAAAATAAGGAGGAATAAATAAGAAAATACAGGAACACAAACCTGACCGACTAATAATAAGGGAGGCAGTGATGGGAACCAAAGCTGGACAGTCACACTAATTGATGTGGGCATGGGGCAGTGGGGAGGATATTTATTCCAACCAGGTTATCTGATTGGGGACCTTGTCAATTTGGAAATTACAGCATAAGGAGGAAACCAGAAACAAAATAAACTAAGACACAGACCTGAGGAGAAACAAACCTCAGCACTCGCGCTAATTGATGGGCTGTCAAGAAACCACGGGCATCACTTTCAACAAGATCAACATGGACTTTGCAAGTGATAAGATTTTAAAATGGGGCAGCCCAGGACTGGGAGGGGTACAGGAACTGAAAGATCTGTGCAGACCCATGAGGGGACATGCAGGGGAAGCAGTATATGTGTATAGGGTCACAAAGATGATCAGAGGGCTGGAGCACCTCCCCTGTGAGGACAGGGTGAGGGAGTTGGTGGTGTTCAGCCTGGATGAAGAGAAGGCTCCAGGGAGACCTTACAGCAGCTTTCCAGTACCTAAAGGGGGCCTGCAGGAAGGATGGGGAGGGACTCCTTATCAGGGAGTGTAATGACAGGACAAGAGGTAATGGTTTCAAACTGAGAGAGGGGAGATTTAGATTAGATATTAGGAAGAAATTCTTTCCTGTGAGGGTGGTGAGACACTGGAACAGGTTGCCCAGAGAAGCTGTGGATGCCCCATCCCTGGAGGTGTTCAGGGCCAGGCTGGATGGGGCTTTGAGCAGCCTGGTCTAGTGGGAGGTGTCTAGTGGGGGTTGGAACTAGATGATCTTTAAGATCCCTTTCAACCAAAACCATTCTGTGATTTTATGATTCTATAAAGAAGATAATCTGTAGGGATTTATGGGCATAGTGAACTCTAGAGGGCAATTCATACAAATAAACAGCAACCCTTTTGCTAAGAGTAACAGAACAAAGCCAAATCAGCACAACTGTACTGTAAACCTGGATGAGGATTTTCAAAACCTAAAATTTTAATAAAGCAAGACACTGTCCTGAGAACTCTTGACATTTGATCAAGTTGTCAACAAATGTTTCAAAAGGTGACCCTGAGCAGTGGTATTGCAAAAAATATAGCATATGTTTTTAGGGGACTAGAAAGAAGCTAGGATGCAGTCATGTGGAAAAAAAAAAAATATTCTGTTCACCCATGGGAGGTAGTTCTGGGCAAGGCTATTGCAGAAGAAGTATTGACTCTTCCACCTCCTCAAATACAACTGTAAATTAGATTCGGCATTATCAGGGAATGCAACAACTTATAGCAGACACACTTCCAAGAGCCTCTGATGAGTCTGCAACTGGAAAAATAATGCAGAGAACAGCCTCATGCATGTAAATGTGATTTAAAAGAATTATTCTGTCTCAGAAAAAACTTGGAATGCATTTGCAAAGGCAACAGCAAAATACAAGACATTGAGGCAACTCATTAAGGTTATTGCCACTGAATGGCTTGGGAATTACTTGGAAAATTCATATTAGCAATTCAAATTGGAGCTTTCCTAACTGATGATATACTGTTTAAACACAACAGAGTACAAAAATGAGCATGCTTCAAAGAATACAGGAATGTTACATTAATATACAAGAGTGCAAAAGCAGAACAAAAAAATCTTTTGTACTAGTCATAAATGAAAGTGGAGATCAAGAAACCACAAATGCATGATCTTGTCAAGACAGGTATCCCTGCTGTTATACCAAGAAATAGTAGAATGTGCCCTGTAGTTACATTTACACTGCCTGAAACACAGATAGAATTGCTTAAAAAGGGATAAACCAGAATACAGAGAACTTCTGAAAGACATATTGAGTGCAATTAAAAGAATTAGTGTAATAGAGGATGTGTTTTATA
This sequence comes from Alca torda, assembly GCA_008658365.1. Lineage (NCBI taxonomy): Eukaryota > Metazoa > Chordata > Aves > Charadriiformes > Alcidae > Alca > Alca torda. The sequence continues at coordinate 158,929,183 of CM018077.1, forward strand.
AGTACCATAAGGAAGGGTTCTGTTTGGGTATTTTTTTGTGGGGGAAAGGGAAGATGTAAAGGCTGAGTGTTGCCAAAGTGCTGACCATTCACGCTGATAAGAGTAGAAACAGAAAGAATCAAAAAGCTGGCTCTGATACTCTTCTCATTACAACACAGTTGGAATAAACCCATCTATTGAATCTCCTGTTAAAAACCTCTAGGCTAAAAATCTCAAATGTCTGAGACAAGGTGAGGAGCTCTAGGGGCAGTCAGCAGGGCACAATCAAGCCTGAATCTGTGGCTGCTCAGGGACACAGGGTGATGGAGGCAAAGGACCTTTTCTACTATCATGGGCTGTGGACGAGTACCCTGGCTGTAATCATTTGTCTTGTGACAAAGTAGGCAGTAAGAAAATGAGAACTTCTCCAAACATTTCAGGAGGAAAGGAGATCCATCCAGTAGGAAAAAGTACACCCTTTAGGCCAGCTGATGTACATCAGTAAAACTATAATAGGGATGAAAATTCCTTGCCATGGACTTCATAAAAATTGGTACCCGTTTCAGACATGACAGCATCATAAACCAGCACTGAGGAGGAGAGTTAGAGAAGGCCACTGCCCCCTCCCCACAGTGTTCCCTCAACAGGCACAAATCCAAAGATCAAGCCTTTCAAAATCTTCAGAGCCCCCTTGCTGGTTTTCCTCCAGGACTGGTTTCCACATCACAGAGCTGGCTGACCAGCAGAGAAAAAAATACCTCTCCTCTTTCTGATTCAACACTGCAACAAAGCTGGGCAGCGAGAGGGGTCAGCTTTCCAGCTGGGAGTCTGCCACGTTTCTCTCTATCCCTCAGCTCCATGACTCACCCACTGAGACAGCAGGAGTGAGGACAACGCACCAAGAGGTTAAAATGTCATCTCTCATGCAGAACATTAGTAGCAAAATGAAATCACTAAGAGTTTTTTAACAGCTGTGGCCCTGTTTTCATAGAAATATTACAGGTTACTTATTTCAGCGGCTTCTAAGAAGTTCCTAGATAGCTTAACAATCATCCTTTTCCAGTGTGGGGTCATTCCCCAGTGTATGCTGCCAAGTCCCTTCTCCAGAGTAATTTTAAAATGGTTCAGTGGTAAAGTCCACCACTTTCCTTGAGACTACCCCCCTTAGCATAACTGTTTTCCACCCTGACACCCTAACTTGTAAGACCTCCACTTTTGCAAATCATCTCCCTTGGACCACCCTAGTAACACTCAATGACTGTGGTTGAGTATGAGCATAATTTATAGGTAAATTAGATTCAAGTATTGGCAAATTTCTTGAGCACTTACACTTTTATTTTACTTACGTCCTGGCCAGGAGGCCCCTGTGGTCCAGGAACACCAGGTACACCACGGGGACCCTGGTAGGGAGAGAACAGACAAGCCCACTAACGTGAACAGTACTTACCAGGTGCTTCTTAGCTGAAGAGAAGAAATTCTCAGCCCAATAGTTATTAGGAAAAAAAATTAACTAGCAGTTAAACAACTATGAGGGAGTTTAAGGAAAAAAAAAAAAAAAAACCTAAATCTCACATTGAACTATCACAGTATCAGTCATTTCTGTGCCCCAAGGGACTATATGTGCATCACTAAAGTCAAACCTCACATACCATGATTGGAAAGGTAATAATGACTCCTTATAGGAGGCAAGTTTATGAACAGGGAGAAAATGTGACTGAGCACAGGACTGCAGAGGAGAAAAGAAGGTCCAGCTCCTCAGTGCCAAGCTAGCACACTGGCTAGGACTGGCTGTCGTGCTGGAAATTCATGCCTGTGTACATTGAGACCATTGTATACAATTATGTGGTTCACGCCAATGGATTACATCCATGTAAAACTGCACGTTGAGGAACAAAGTGTGTTTGGTGAATACTAAAATGCACGGATTTCTGTAAGATTTATGTAAGATAAATGCTTTAAAATGGTTTATTTTAAACCTTTGAGGCCTTGGCTATAAGGCATAGCAGTGTGCCTTGAATTACGTGCCTCGAAATACCATTTTTGAACGAAGGGTTAAAACACCAACTCATTCTTTTGTCGTACTATGGACAGATAAGAAAAAGTTTTCACCATGCCAAGAGTCTCGATCAACTCTTTCTCACAACTCAATATAGCAGAAAAGTAGCTGGTAATGCACAAAAGAAATTGCCTTTGGAGGGTCAGCCATGCTGAGCCACACTGTGACCCTACCATCCCTGGGCAAAAAGAAACAAATTAAACATGTCTTCATGAAGTCACTGGTAGGAACACAATTAATGTGGTTGTCCCCTCCCCATAAAATTTGGGTGTAGTTAGAAAGACATACTGTACCAATGACCCTTTGTCTCCTGGGGGTCCCATGGGGCCCTGCAAACAGAAAAGACACAGCAATCAAAACACTTAAGATTAACACCCCACCTTGGCTGATGAGGGTGGGTCCTAAAGCACCAAGATAACAAAAATTGGGCAAGGAAGGATGAGGAAAAGGAAAGTCTGGCTGCCTGCTCACACAGACATCCTTGGAGTGTGCAATATTTGAACACCAGGATGTTTAGGGGAAGGATCAAAGGCAGAGTAAGGAAGAAATTGAGGTGGATCATGGATCAGGATTACCCTGTCCCAGATGGAGAATCCTACACTTGCTCTTCTTGAATTTCATACTGTTGGTGATTGCCCAGATCTCTCTGTAAGTCCTCTCTACCCTCAAGGGAATCCACAGCTCCTCCTAGTTTAGTATCATCAGCAAACTTATTTAATGTACATTGGATTCCTGCATCCAGATCATTCATAAAAACATTGAAGAGCACTGGGCCTAAAATTGAGCCCTGGGGAACCCCAGTGGTGACTGGCTGCAAGCCTGATGTAACCCCATTTACTATATTGTGATTAAATACTATCTGTAACACTCTTCAGCATGGGTGAGATCATGAATCTGAGCTCATGCGGTTGAATCTTACTGAGTGTCAAACCAGATGAGCCGGTGAGTAGGAGAGTGTGCCAGCAACTGGGTTGAAGGCTGTGAACCCAGGGCCTCACAGGTCTGGGTGTCAGCAACTGGAGGACACTGGGGTGCAGAAGCATGGGTACTGGGCAGAGTAGGTGTCCAAGACCAGGTACTGGAAATATCCACATTACATCTATGTATTCCAACAGTGGCCTTCAAACCTCATCAGCCAGAGAGGAGGATTGGGCTCAAGATACTCTTTCTTGTGTTTCTGCATTGGTCTGTGTGGCCACATGCTTGTGTGTGCGTGTGTATGTGTGTGTGTTGCATATGCACATAGGCAATATGTGCTGAGCCTCACTGCTGGCTGGGCATGGGGACACAGAACCCCAACACCCTCTCATCTCTTGGGCTGGGACAGGACAACTCCCCCAGGACCTGAAGACCACTATGTTTAGCTACCTCTAACACAAGGAAAAGCATCCCATGGGACCCGTGTGCTCTTTAAATGAGGTCCCAACAGGGAGTCCAGTGGGCTTGCATATGCTCTTTGTTTTGGAGATGCAACTTTAAAAGGTGCAATTGAGTAGAGTGAGCCACTAGAAGTATCCATTTCTATAGGAACACCACAGAAGTGATGCAGTACCTATATCCAGCATGGATGAGTCAATCTGGCATTCCAAACACACCCAAAACAAGGCTTGACCTCACATCTCTGAGGCTGCGTTTGAATAAATTCATTCACTCTATGGCTCCTCTCCCTTTGGTTTCTATTTCAGGCACATTAATTCACTAATCCTCATACAGTCCTACAGGCAAGACGCCTTAATGCTCTGCTCAAGTAAAGGCTAAGTACGTAATTCTGAACCCATAGTAATATGAACAGGGCAAGGCAGAGCCAGAGCAAAACCCTTCTGCTTATGCAGCACACGCGTTCATTGGGCAACTTCAGCACAGGCACGTGAATCCACTCCATTTCTCGAAGCAGTCCCCTCTTCTGCTTATGGTCCAGTTGAGATGAACATACTCTGCTAATACTCGGTTTATGCCTCAGTGTTATGTAAATAGTAACTCAATACTTTAGCGAAGTTAAAAAGTCCTCATCTATACATACCTTTTATGCAGGGAGTAAAGCTCAAGAGAGGTTAAGGGCACAGGAGGAGACAGAGTGAAGCCTCCAATTAAAAAGAGCTGCTGGCTCTCAGCTCTGGAGCTGAAAGTGTTAATACACACAATTTTGTCACATCGCTAAAAAGGGTATAGGCTGACACCTTTAATTCAGTGTGTAATATGCATTGAAGCAGCTCCACTGACTTTATTCTATTTTTTTTCTGTGGGACTCAGTCTTTGTGAAAGCCTGATGGATTCAGTGTTACACAGTGTTTTTCAAATTCCAGACTCTTTGCACTGGAGCTGAGGTTATGATGAATCTACAGTGGAGAAAACCGTCATAATAGCTGTTAAAGAAATATTTAGTGAAGCAGATTAAATAAATAAAAACAAATCAATTGGCAATAGTGTGGTATATAAGTGGCCGCTCATCCTGACAGTGGTCAAACAATGGTGACACAGGAGACAGGAATCCTCTGGTGTGAGACAAGTGATGTTTTCATTTGGAGTCAAGTTCTTAGTAATTTGTGTCCAGGGATATGTGGATGCTAAAGCCCCACTGAAGAATAACTTTGTCATCTGGTGCTCATCAGGATGTAGAATTGAACTCACCTACCCCTGTACCTAATCTAAAAATCAGTAATTAAAAACTAGCCACAGCCTAGTGACTTTCAAACAGTCCAGATGCTTGTTTGCTAATTTCATTTTAATTTTAATATTAATGACAGAACATTAAGAAATGCAAGGCCATCACTGTTCCTTAGATAAATTAAAACAAATAACACCTAGCAAATCTTCAATCATCGGTAACCTTGTGAGGACCATCAAGGCCATGACACAGCCCCAGTGTGAAACAGGACTGACCCAGTCTGCTTTCCCTTATAGAGTATTCAGCATAGTAAAAGCAAATATTAAGCGGAGATACGCCTCAGAAAGCTAGATTTGTCAACCACTATTACACAGCAATATGGCTTATAATTTAAAGGCAATTTCCTGTGCTAATTGGGAAACTTATAACTAGATAAACCAGCTCATGAAAATATTGACTGTGATTGGTACAGTATCATGGCATGTGCAAGGGGTTGCAAAAGAAGGCAAGGTCTCAGAAGTCCTCTAGCAATTACAGCTAAGAATAAAGTTTACTTCCTCCTAAACATATTTCACTCGCAAATTCAGTGATTATCTGGAAGACTCTGAGCAGAACTACAGTCAGAGCACTCCCAGATCCCCCCTATCTCAAGAAGGGGTCATACATGCCAAGTACTGGAATAATGGAACCCCGATGATATGAAAAGCCAGACTTTACAGAGCAGGATCCCAGATACACCTCGTGGCCTACCGATTAGGGTATACCTTCAACACCAACAGCAGGAGGTGAGCTGGATGAGGTGCAACTAAATCTTTGTAGGAAATTATGCGGACGACGGCACTCTTGGAAGGCAGAAATTTAAGTGATTTGATTTTGTATTTCCCTATTAGAGCACTGACTATGTCACTGATGTGGGCACGTGTGTCACACTCATCCCTTGTAATGGGGTGATAGCAGGGTTACATCTCCCCCACAGACCAGTCCTGATGGTTTAGCACAGATCTCAACTCATATCCACAGCCAGCGTCTCAAGATGATGCAGAAAAGTCATGAGCAACAGCCAGTGATATCAATCACTCCTGCAGCATTTCTCTGCCTTTCAACTACAACCAAATTCATCAAGAGCCCTTACAACAGACGTGTTGACATATGAGCCATGGATGGCAGCCTCTGGACTATGCTGTTCGCATCTTCAGAGGGTGAAGTGTCCCACAGGCTCTTGGCACAGATGAGCACAGGCAACGCATTCCCCACGTGGCGATGGGTAAATTTTTACCTTTCTTACAGGTTGCAGCAGCATCGGCTACTTACAGGGGGTCCAGCCAGCCCGATTCCTGGCACGCCTCTGTCTCCTGGCTGTCCAGGGAGGCCGGGAGCTCCCCTCTCACCCTGAAACAAAGGAAGAAGCTAAAGGTGTTGTGCACTGTTGAGAAAATGTGTTGAAATGCAATCAGGTTTTACAACACAAGACTGATACATCCAGTACCTAAAGGGGGGCTACAAGAAAGATGGGAAAGGACTTTTTACAGGGGCATGTAGTGATAGGACAAGGAGTAATGGCTTCAAACTGGAAGAGGGTAGATTTAGATTAGATGTTAGGAAGAAATTCTATACTCTAAGGATGGTGACACACGGGAACAGGTTGCCCAGAGAAGCTGTGGCTGCCCCATCCCTGGAGGTGTTCAAGGCCAGGCTGGATGGGGCTTTGAGTAGCCTGGTCTAGTGGGAGGTGTCCCTGCCCAGGGCAGGGGGGTTGGAACTAGATGATCTTTAACATCTTCCAACCCAAACCATTTTATGATTCTGTGATTCATCCTGACCTGATCCTGCCCACAGAGGGATGGTATCAGGTGTGGTGGGATGGGGATAAGGCACAGTTACTGTCACACAAGCCCCAGCCCACTTCTGTGAACACTCACACAACACCAGTGTGTGCCACATCACATAACTGAGCAGGAACATGGCCTTTACAAGTGTTTTAATATATTTTAGTGCACAGCATCCAATTACCAGCATCTGAAATTGCCTGCAGGGTATTAGGCACTCTCCTTCGCTTGGGGAAACACTAACCACCACAATGCACTTTTCTTTCTCTGTGTTTCTATGTTAGCTGTCTAACAGGCAAACATTGCTAAATACAGATTATTTATCCAGGGAAGAAAGTATTAGGGATGTTTGGTTACATTTTAATGTTCTCCTTTACCAACATAGGTCTACTCAGCAATGTATGAATAATTTTTTGTAAAAAAATAATTCAACAGTTCTACCGCTCTCTCTAGAGGGCTATACTACAAAAGGAGAGACCTCCCTTCTAGAAAACAGGATTTTCAATAGTAAAACCTGCAGAGCACAGACAACTACTTGACACTGTTTATGGGGATTGTAGACAGAGGGTTAAGAAAGAATTCAGCCACAGTACTAAAATTTAACGCCTGTTCTCTTGCTACAGCAAGAAATCAAATAAGATTTTTTATGGATTGTCTTGCAGAGATTTGGTCTCACATTGGCAGTAGACTTATAACAATGAATCTTATTTATGTTATTTATTATTACACTATTTCCAGCTATGTAGTAGCATGATAGAAAAAGTGTTACCCATGGGTTTTGCCCACCCAAAATTCAGTCTGCAATATCTCCTAATTTTTTTTCCCTTTCTTTCTTTCTTTCTTCTTAAACTAATCTTATATTACAAAGAAACAATACCGCGAGGACAGCGAGAGAAACTGTATTCTGATTAGGTCAAACACTCCGGCAAATCCCTTATCTGTTATTTTATTCAAGAACATAATTTCAATACGAAAAGTTCAATAGCATTTTCCCATGCACAATTAAGATTCTTACCATCTTGTGTTGATATTGAATAGAATATTTCATGAGATTTCTTTCAGTGTTTTTTCTGACTTTTATATTATTTCTCAGTCTATTATCATGTGTGTGTTCTGAACTGTCAAAGATACATACAACGGACTGCAAGGCATTTATACAGAATGCAGCAAAACAAAAAGGAAACATCTTATAGAAGTTTGGTTGTTTCAAAAATATGGGATCTAGATGGAACTAGTCTCACACTGCTATATTCCTACTTATATCGTTTACAGAATCTGTTTCAACATCCTATTCTTCTTCCAATGCAGAATGAATGATCACAGTCATTTCAAAGAGGAGAATTTTTGACATATCTGGCTGAAGATTCAAGCACAATCCAGCTGTCCCCAGAAGGAAAGGTTTTTGCTATTTTATTCCTTTCTCTATTTGCTGTGTACTTATAAGGGAATAAACATTATTTTCAGCTGAAATTAGAGTCATTAACCTAATCAACTAGCTAGTCTTTGCCTTAACTACAACGTAGGAGGGCAAACCAAGACTATCTGGTCCTACTGGAAAATAATTCACATCCCCCTTGGAGAGAGGTGAAAGAAATGAGTGCTACAGAGGAGTGCTCTTTGAGGGGCTGACAGGCGGTCTCAAGAGTGCGTCAGACTTTAGCTATCCAACATCTCTCTTGCTGTATGGGTTAAAGGCGCTCCGTCATAGTTTCCCTGAAAAAAATTAGCCCTCAACCTCTGTTGAATTCACACAATGCTGGAAGAAATTTTAAATGTGAAAAGTGAGCACAGCTAATTCGTATCTTAATATTTACATCTACAGACACATTGCAATAATAAAGAAAGGAACCTCCTAAAAAGCTAGAAGTACATTTTTGAGGGAAAGCTTCACAAACTCTGTTTTCCAGTGAGAAACAGAACACATTTTCACCATAACTTTTTCTCCAGCTCCAGCAATGGAGACAAGCACAGCCCACAATAACGCCCACGCTCACCTTATGTCCAAAGGGTCCTGGCAAGCCTGGTGGGCCTCTTTGCCCCTAAAGTGACAGAGACAAAACCAGAAAACAGTCACCATGCAGCCAAACAGGAGCCTGGACTTTGAGAAAGTCAAGGCAGCAAGCATCCCCACCACCCCCCTCCTTGTCTCACACCATCCTGGAAACATTTTACTGATAACATTTAACCAAACAAAATAATCTGCCAACTTGCTTAGAATTAAATGATTTTAGGGAACTCCCATCAGGCTAATCATTTTTGTACTGGTCACAAGGACAACGGTTACTCCTTTTAGTGGTCTCCATCTCCAGTTGCCACCATAGCACACTGAAGGGCGCAGCGTTCAGAAACACAGCTTCAGTCCTCTCTGCCTTTTTGGACGCAGCACTGTGATGTGTCTGCAAGCGCTTGCGACAATGCAGCGTAACTCTACCAAAAATCCACTGTTCCTCTGCAGAAGTCATGCTCATCTATCTCACATTGAACTACCCAAGTGCAGACTTTGCCAGCAGCACTTACCTTTTCTCCATCTTTACCCTTACCAGGCAAACCCGGCCCTCCAGCAGGCCCTGGCTCACCAGCTGGCCCAGGTAAACCCACTTTTCCTTCTTTTCCAGGATCACCCTGTAGAAGACAATCCAGCAAAACACTTAGTAGCATACTAAAGACCATTCCTGTCTCAGGTCTTTCATTGGGACTGAAAGACATGCGTTTCTTCTAGCCTTCTTGTCTGAATTTTTCATGGTATCATAGGAAACGGTCTTTGATGGGAAGCCCTTTCCTTCAGTTATCTCAAGACATTTGTCATTTTCCTTAAAGAAAGTAAAAGGGAACTTGAAACTGTTTTGAGAACCAGCTATATGAGCGAGCCCTTGGTCCACACCAAGGACCTGAGGTAGGTGACCCTTAGGTGACCCTGAGGTAGGTGACCCTTAGGTGACCCTGAGGTAGATCTCAGTAATCTGGAAGATGATTTGACTGAAGGGGCTGCAATTCATGCCCTTTTCAACTCCATATATATGCATATATGGGACCATGTTTCTGATTAGTCATTCCTATCCCAGCAAACAAAGACCAGGACTGCAGCATGCTGGGCACTGTGCAACGTACGAGCAAATTACAAACCCCTGACCTCAGAGGGCTCACTGCCTAGCTATGAGATGGGACAGAACAGGCAAGGCAGGCAAAAGGTAAGTGAGGATGCTCTGGAAAACTGAACTAATGGTCCAGTCAGAACAGCTTATCAGGAAAGCAGAAATCTCAGTTTCTTAACCATGAAACCAGTTTTTCTTCCGGTCTTGGATTTACAGTGGTGAACAGAAGGGAATTAAAACACCAAATACCCACTCTCGTCAGGCAGTGAGGACAGTAAATCATCATTGCATAAATGTGTAGCAGTGACTTCACTGTACCCAGTTGTATCTCAGTGGTTTTATTAGGTAAATTATAAAGCTGCAACAGGGTGAAAATCTTATAGCATGTGTAATGGACGAGGTCAAACAAGATGATCTAATGAGCCCACGGGTCTTAACCATCCACAAACCTATGAAATCATTTCCCAGTTCAGACTGCTCCTGTCCCCGGCTAATTAAAATGCCCTAGAAGAAAAGAAACAAATCGATGAAAGAAGAAACTCACTTTTTCTCCCTTTGCTCCCTCCTTTCCTGGCAGTCCAGGATCTCCAGGTACACCCTGGAAAGAAGAGAACTTTAAAGCTTAAAAACTGTCTTTTTAGGCAGTATTGGATCTTAAAGCAAATGGGTAGACTGCGGGTTTGGTACAGTCTATCTCAAGGATTAGTATCAGTTCTACATTTCCAAATACAGACAACCTGTAATCCAGAGAACACCACAGAAAAGCTGTGTACCAAGTGCTTAAAGGAGTTGTTGGGTTTTTTTTTTTTAATATAAAAAAGAGCTGAACAGTAAAAGCAGAAATTGAGGTAATCCCAGATTTGTGCAGTCTCTTTCTACCAATAACTATTTTTTTTCATTCTGTGTAATCCTCAGCAGTTCCCAATCCATTACCAACAAACCCCAAATCATCACCTCTGTATCAGAGAAGCCAAAAGTCTCACAACATTAACTTTTTATGGCTACTGCTCTCCAAAGCTATACCTTGGAAAACATAGCTATGTTCGTTTTACCTTCTGTTTCAATTTTCAGTCCTTTTCATGTCTTGGCAGATCTCAAAGGATTCCTTGTCAAAATATAGATGATTTAGAGCTCCCAATTAAATACTGTAACTTCCTAACAAAACACGTTATGGAGTGGTACTCCATTTTATGATGTGAAACCATGTCTTGGCACCAGTAAGATTGGATTGACCTCCTCACGGGATGGATGCAATAATTATTTTCCTCTCTGCACCAGTAAAAATTATTTGCAACTATATAAGCTTTTATAGGTAACATACTGGTATTACTGATATATTAGCTTGCTTAAAGGAATATGAAATTGAAAAGGTCTTCATTTTTTATATCATCTTTCAGTTTGAAATTAAATCACTACATTAATACAATTAAATCAAATGTACCTTAACAATTAGTAGAAAGGCAATTTAAGATTTCTTAGATCGCCCAGGTAATAAACTCTGCCTTAAAGAGCCCTCTGTGCTAAACCACTGTGCCTGAATACATTACAACATGGAGTCTAACTGCTGTTTTCACTTACTGCGGCATAAACCTAGCGAAACCCCAGACCCTAGAAAGAAAATTACACTAGTGGAGCAGGGAGTAGAGTTAGTCCAAGTATTTTTTTACAAACAGGAAAGGCTCTATCATGCAAAACTTAATAATGGTGATGAACATCTACTGAGGTAAGGGGGACGCTATACTGATTTCAAGGCTGTGGTTGTAGGATCAAATACTTGCATGTTTTCATAATACAAATAGGAGTTTACCATGCAATTTTTATATCAAGAAGTCATGTTTTCAAAAGGAAAGGACAAATGAAAATGAGGCAAAAGAAACAAAACCAGAGAGACAATAAATACTGAGATTTTTAACTTGACGAGCTGGCAGCAAAAATCCCTTTTGACAATTTGGTGAGGAATGAAGCAGCTCCATGTTTCCCTCTTGCTACAAATGGAAACGAGAATATGTTTCATGGATACACCATTCCCAGGTGCCTCCAGATCTTTCAATTCAACCATAAAAAAAAGTGTAATGAAGCACAGCCTTTTGACTCTGATTGATAGTAAACCCTGTGGAAGGGAAAACTAAACATATTAAATAAAGAAATCAGGGCACAGATGAGAAAACAAATACACTGGTGCATACATACCACATTTCCTGGCAAGCCTCTTGGACCTGGGGGCCCTGCTGGTCCAGTAACACCCTGTTTCAAGAAAATGAAATGTGTGTGCATATATAATTCACAACTTGTACTACCACAGGAACAAGATGTTCGAAATGAGATTGGAGTTCATGTCAGACAAGGTGTTGTACAAGCACAAAGCAAAAAATAGCATTTTTGTGAAATGCTTCGTAGTGTAAAGAAGCATGAAACAATACAAAATGGACGAAGACTTTCTTTGGGAGCTTGGAATTACCCTCCATCAAAATAAATCCTAAATCAGGATGAGATACAGGAAGAAAAGTCTGGACCTGAAACACCAAAAGAACAGAGGAAAGTAGGTTGATTTATCTTTAAAATAAAAATCTAGGTCAACAAAATATGCTTTGTTGACAGTTCTACCATTCTTTACTCTGGCGAACAAAACCTGAAAACAATCATTTGCACTAATAGGTGAACAGCTCAAACCATTCAGAGTGTTATAGTTCTGAATTGCAAGTCTTTTCTGTCCGCAAGTGTAAGCTTTTTAGGGTGGGGAAAGCCCATGTGTGTCCCCCAAAATGCATGGGGGGCATGAGAGGACACATATTTGGATGTTTGGGGTTACCAGGCTATATTTACACATTTTCCTCTAGACTTGCCCGTATCAGGTTGAAGTTGTTACCTGTGTAGTTGCTCATCACCCTGCACTGGCCAGGGTTCACCTGTCATCACAGGTTTGCAAGGAAAAGGAATTCTATTAGCATGCCTAATCCATTTAGGGCTAAACCAGACAGGCTAGCTAAAACCTTCTGCATCAGCAGACTGAAATAATCTGTCTGACTTGCAGCACAGAGAAACCCCTTCTACTGTAAGGGCTGTGCAGTAGTATCTTGCAGGACAATGCAAACTTTTGGAAGAGGATGAAAAACTTCCACAACACAGCTCTTCACAGAGTGAACGTCTATCTGTTGCCTTTGGCTCACTAAAAGAGAATTAAAGGTTTCCTCATTTCTGTGTTATTTCCAGTAACTGGTCAACAAGCCAATAGAAACATTTGGAGCAGTGTCAGCCTGTGAAAGGATGGCAAAAAAATAGGATGCCTGCATATGCCTGCATTTCCATATCATTAACATCCTCCGAGCCACCAGGTTACACAACAAAATAAAACCAATAGACAGATTTGGTGAAAGGAGGATGGTTTTTGCCTTTTTTTTTTTTTTTTTCTCCCCAGAAAGATTAAGGAGTCCTTCAACGAAGACTGAAAGAGAGCTGGGGACAGGCAGTTCAGAGTTTAGAGTCAAAGCACTGCTAGAGACAACATCTAAGCACAAGCCTGAAAAGGAAAACCATGAACACAAAGGTGGAAGAAGAAATTTTAGTGCTGTAGGATGCTTTGTTTGCATTTCCTATTCCCTCCTCCCCCCAGATGCAAATATCCTGTCTCTCAATCGTTATTTCAAATAGTTCTTCAGTCTTCCTCCTCTGCTTGCAAAGAAAGTATGTGGCCTTTTATCCCACCGCAAAGGGCTTATACGCTCTCACAATAATAAAACAGGACTCGAATCCTTTGCTGTTCTTTAGCACGCAGTCAGACAATAGCAGCCCTCCCCACAACACATGCCTCAAAAAGTGGATTGCGATGATTCCTCTGGTGATGAGCCTGTACTACAGAAAGCAGAATTGAGTAAGAAGCCTAAAAACCAACCGTGATCAGAAACTAATTCAGGCTGCTGATGAGAAGTGAGCTCCCTGCACCAGCTGGCTGCCTGGGCTTGGCTGATAGCGCAGTGCAGTAACAAGCTCTGCCGGCACCTCACCCAGAAAAGAGGGCATTTTGTCGGAGAGGGACAGATTTAGCCGACAAAAGCTGCACAATTTAGAGCTGGGCTGATTGGGGCATTGATGTCTTTGGTGCAGCTGTGCCTGTTTGCCCACAAGCAGCAACTCTTCCAGCTGCAGCTTAGGATGCGCCCTGTACCCAAGCAGCCTGGGACTGCCAATCTGCAAGGCGTTGGCTTCGGTGTCCCTTCAGGTGTGTTTCTGTCAGGGAAAAACGCTTCAAGGGAAGCAGTTACTCACAGTCTCTCCAGGGGCTCCGGCTTCTCCTTGGGCTCCTTTCTGCCCCTTTGTGCCCTGGGAGGAAAGAAGAACGAGACCAGCTGATTAGAGATAGGACGGGACTGCTTGCCAGACAAAAAGACTTCAAGATGCCTGGACGTGCACTAGGCAATGGTTTTTCACTAATCAATCCACAGAGGAGTTTAACTGCTGAGGAGATTGCTCCCAGTTCTCTGTGCAGCGAGAAAATTAAATATAAAAATAAAACCCCAAGACATAAGAAGAATTACTAATGACTGATGAGCCCGGAGGCTGTTTCTCAGCACAGGATGCTGAAACTTGCAGGCATTCATCTGGGTGAAACTCCTTCCTGTCCCCAGGCCTACCAGCTACTTCATTTCCCACTCAACTCTGATGCTCTCCCTCCACAGAGGAAGTTTTGCCTGCAGTTCTCAAATGCAAACAACAGCCGTTTAGAAATGATCAAAATAGATCACAGTCTAGAAGATTTGTCCCTACATATCACGTAGCCCTTTCTTAAAGATTTTGACAGGACACCATCTACTCACTGAACAGTTCCCCATTTAGCAGGTTTTAGTTAAAAGTTTCATGGTATTACTGTTTTTTTTTAGCAGTAACCTGTTAAATACCTGTTGTTAACCTGCTGAAGCTGGTGATGCCCAAGTAATAGCTGACACTATGGCTTGGGCGAAGCATCAATGATGGCAGGGCAGAGTGAACACCCTCCCATGCTGACATGAAAACATACCTGAGTGATGACTGGAAATAATACGTGTGAGACAAAAATTTTCAGAAGATAATTGAGACTATGAAATCATGTCACATGAGCCATAGTGCTTTCAGGGTGAAATGGGCTGGGGTTGAATATGAATGCTCTGCAATGTTTTGCCAATGTACTGCAGAACAGGGTAACATCTGGTATGCAACAGCCTTGAAAATCATAGAATCAGAGAATAGTTTGGGTTGGAAGGGATCTTTAAAGGCCATCTAGTCAAACCCCCCTCCCCGCAATGAGCAGGGACATCTTTCACTAGATCAGGTTGCTCAGAGCCCCGTCCAATCTGGCCTTGAATGTTTTCAGGGATGGTGCATCTACCACCTCTCTGGGCAACCTGGAACAGTGTTTCACCACTCTCACAGTAAAGAATTCCTTCCTTCTATCTAGTCTAAATCTTCCCTCTTTTACTTTAAACCATTACCCTTTGTCCTATCACAACAGGCCCTTATAAAAAGTTTTCCCCATCTTTCTTATAAACCCCCTTTAAGTACTGAAAGGCCACAATAATGTCTCCCTGGAGCCTTCTCTTCTCCAGGCTGAACAACCCTAACTCTCTCAGCCTGTCCTCATAGGAGAGGTGCTCTAGTCCTCTGATCCTTTCTGTGGTCCTCCTTTGAACCCACTTCAACAGATCCACTTCTTTCCTGTGCTGAGGGCCCCAGAGCTGGACATAGTGCTCCAGGTGGGGTCTCATGAGAGCAGAGTAGAGGGACAGAATCACCTCCCTTGACCTGCTGGCCACACTTCTTTTGATCCAGCCCAGGATACAGTTGGTTTTCTGGGCTGCGAGTGCACATTGCCAGCTCATGTCCAGCTTTTCATCCTCCAATACCCCCAAATCCTTCTCAGCATGGCTGCTCTCAATTCCCTTCATCCCTCAGCCTGTACTGATACTGGGGCTTGCCCTGAACCAGATGCAGGACCTTGCACTTGGCCTTGTTGATCCTCATAAGGTTCACACTGGCCCACTTCTCGAGCCTGTCCAAGGTACCTCTGGACGGCATCCCGTCCCTTGGGTGTGTCAACTGCACCACTCAGCTTGGTATCATCTGCAAACTTCCTGAGGGTGCAGTTGATCCCACTGTCTAGGTCACTGGTGAAGGTATTAAACAGCCCTGGTCCCAATACAGGCCCCTGCGAGACACCAGTCTCCATCTGGACATTGAGCCATTGACCACAACCCTCTGGATGTGACCATTAAATCCATTTCCCATCCACAAAACAGTCCAACCATCAAACCCAGATCTCTCCAATTTAGAAAGAAGGATGTTGGGGGGACCTTGTCAAAGGCCTTACAGAAGTCCAGTTAGACAATATTCCTAGTTCTTCCCTTGTCCACTGATGTAGTCACTCCATCATAGAAGGCCACTAGTTTGGTCAGGCAGGACTTGCTCCTGGTGAAGCCATGCTGGCTATCTCGATTCACATGTCTTAGCATAGCTTCTAGGGGCAATCTGTTCCATGATCTTCCCAGGCACAGAGGTGAGGCTGACACGTCGGTAGTTCCCAGGGTCCTCCTTTCTACCGTTTTAAAAAATGGGTGCAATGTTTCCCTTTTTGTAGTCACCGTGTCTTCATCTAACTGCCATGACTTTTCAAATACCATGGAGAGTGTCTTGGCAACTGCATCAGACAATTCCCTCAGGATTCTGGGATGCATCTTGTGAAGTCCCATAGAATTCTATATGTTCAGGTTCCTCAGGTGGTCACAACGTGATCTTCTCTTACAGTGAGAGAGACTTTGCTCCTCCACTACTTGTCTTGCAGTCCATCCACTTGAGAGGTGTGAGGAGAGAGGTTGCCAGGCAAGACCAAGGCAAAAAAGCTGATGAGTACCTCAGCCTTCTCCTTGTTTGTTGTTGCCAGTTTGCCAATCATGTTTATCAAGGGAGGGTACACTTTCTTTGACCTTCCTTTTCTGTCTGACATACCTGTAGAAGACCTACGTAGTATTCTTTGCATCCCTTGCCAAGTTTAGCTCCATCAGCAGCTTGACCTTCCTGACCCCATCCCTACACAACCAGGCAGTGTCGCTATACTCTTCCCAGGATACTTGTTCCTGCTTCCACTGCCTGTGCGTTTCCTTCTTGCCCTTTAGTTTGACCAGCAGGTTTCGGCTCAGCCATGCTTTTCTCTTGCTTTCCTTTCCTGATTTCTTACACCTGGGTGTGGAGAGTTCTTGCACTCTGTGGAAAGCATCCTTAAAGATCTGCCAGCTCTGTTCTGCTCCCTTGTCCCTGAGAGAAGTTTTCTGGGGGATCCTATTGACTAACTCCTTGAAGAGCTAGAAGTTTGCTTTCCTAAAATTCAGGGTCCTGACCTTACTATTCACCTGACCTGCGAGTGCAATGCCTTATGTAGGTGGAGTAAGGCTTCATCAATATGTTCCCCTCAATTGGACACCAACCACAAGGTTCCCTTTGTTGCCTTGGTCTCTAATTCTTACTCATAACCTTTCAACCTGCTTATGGCTATTCTTAGAGACAGCTGTTCACAATCTATTCATGTCTTGATGTAGAGGGCAACCCCTCCATCCCTCCTTCCTTGCCTGTCCCTTCTGAACAGCCTGTAGCTATCAATAGCCATATTCCAGTCCTGAGATTCATCCCACCAAGTTTCAGTAATGGAAACTACATAATAAGTTATCTGAGAGACCTGTGGTTCGGTGGCATCAATAGAAGATGCCCTCTTGAAGGATCTTGAAGTTGGAAGGGGTCTCTCACACGATACTAATCATGCTACAGAGATGCTGTGTTTCTGCTTTGATTTTCCTCATGTTGTCCTGATGTCCAGCAAAAGTACATACCTCTGCAGAATTCCCTGAATTTACAATTAGAATGAAGGAGAAATGAACTGTTGGTGTATAGGGGAAGAATTATTCACAGTGACACAGACCTTGAAGGCACCACTCTCTGGTCATGTCAAAGATTTTCTCCAATGCTGGCCCTCTTACCTGTACTCCTGCAGGTCCTGGGACACCTTGTTCACCTGGGATCCCAGGTAATCCCTGCAAAAGCAGAGGGAGAGGTGAAGGAGCTGAAGAAAACTGCCTTTCTTCTCCTGAGAAGGAGCAATATCTCCTTCCTCCCACTGAGAGAGGAAAGGGTGGTTTTTACAGAGGCTGTGACTGCACAGGAGTCTGTCTCTCCTGGAGGCTCCATCCAGAACAAAAGCAGTCTGGAATACAAATGGAGTAGCCAAATGAACAATTTATCTGGGCCACATCACTGCAAAAGCCCTTGATAAAACCTGTACAACCTTACTGTCAGCCAAGCTCTGCCTAGCAAACCCCACACTCCTCTTTGCAGCCACTAAGGCCCAGAGCTATAAATTAGGTGCTTAAATTCACATAGTCATGTAGCTTCCTCTACAGTCAGTACAAAGCCAAGCACCACTGTGGTTACTTCTGATGGGAGAAGCATCTCAACTATGGAAAGCGCATGTCGTGTCCTCCCCGCCCCCTCCAAAACACGCAGCTCTCATGTCCTCCTGCTGCTGAAGTTCAAAGCCAACTGAATAAACACTTGGATGTGCTTACAGGTTCTCCACTTGTTCCTTTATCTCCTTTCTCTCCTTTTGGTCCAGGTTCACCCTGATATAAAACAATAAGACAAAGAGAGAAATAAAAGCTGTATATCACACTAGTCCTGTTTTGTAAGAGGGCTCTTGCAATCAGATATCAATGTCTGATATAGAGTACCTTCCTCAAAGGACTTTGAGGTCAATAAATCAAAATGATGATATCACACACTAAGATTTGGGGATCTTTGTCTAGACTTCTTGGACTGTTATGAAAATAATTGCAAAAATGTTTAATTTAAAAAGAGAAAAGTTTTCCCTCATAGACAATAGTAGTTAAAGAATCTGCTGCTCCGAAATTGGATAAATTCAGCTCCAATGTATTAAAAGGCCAGAGGATGCGACAAGGAGGAAGGCACCAGTGCCACTGCACTGCCTCTCTGCAGGACCACAGATCTAATGCCATCCTACAATTAGGGAAATTATCCCACATACAGATGGTTTCCTATTCCGCCTATAAGAGAGGGGTGTTCAGGGTCTCATCTTGACCACTTCTAGAGATGTGTACTACACAACTTTTCCCGCTCCCTAGTTCTGTTACCATCTCCATACATCCATGCAACTTCCCCTCCCTCCTGCAATGTCCCCACATTTATTTCATGCACCACCATCATTGACTAATAGGATTAATTTATTCCTGTTCTTCCTCCTTACAGTAAATTGCAGATGCTTTCAGACAGAAATTCATCAGATTTGTTCTGATCTCTAGAACAATAATCAATAAATCCATATTTCTGCTTTTTATAAATCGAAAAGGAGCAGCACACAATTATGGAACTGTCTGGAATAAACCAGGCATTACATGAATACTCACATTTGTATATTTATATGAACATATGTATTCAGGCAACAGCAATCATTACTTATTCATTATTTATCATACAAGGTGTTTCAATTATGCAATCAAGGAAGAGTAAGAACATCAGTGATTTAAGCTACACACACACGAGGAATAGTGATCAGTCAAAACCCAGAGCCCGAGACAAATCAGCCTGAGTTTTATTCGCATCAGCTATTTGCCAATCATTTCTGCAACACCTGGGAATTCAAAGTCCATTTGCAAATGGTTCTTTAACAGGCAAAATAAGTGTAACTGCATAAATATTACTTATGCCTGCATTTATTATACATTATGAATAAATATTATCATCTGTGATAAACAGTAGGAGGAATTTCACTCTGCAAGTAGCACCCCTTTAGATCAACTTTTAATCAAGCAGTCCCTTATGCCATCTAGTGGCCTTCGGAGAAATAACGGGACCACCTAAGGTAGTTCAAACAAAGGGTCCTGTGCAAAAAAAGTGGATGGTTGTACCTGGAAGTTATTTTGCGTTATGACTTTTCAAGTTCTGAAACCCTTTTGAGAGAGCAGAGTAACAAAGCACAGACATACGGCAATGAATTTGTAGTATATGGGAATAAGGGCGCATTTAACCAGGGAAAACAAGACCGCAAAGGGAAGAAGTAACTTAACAGGTAAAGGGAGGAAGGTTTTTTTTTAATATTCTCCTTTCTCCCACCTTTTCCTTGATGCTTAATTTGCATCTTAATGCAAAATCAGCAAAATTCCAGTCTAATGTCCTTGCACAGCCACAAACATGGGTAGAACCAGCATCTCTTAACGCAACCTACCAAGCAAACCCTCTTGAGAGTCCTTTCAAATTTGCCAAACCCAAGGCTATCTGCTGAAGCTGTTAACACTGTCTGCTAGTGCTGCACGTTGTGGAGACCTCTGCCCCCAGCAGCTGGACTTAATCCACTGCCACCCACTTCTCCCCTACAGCTCAATGAACAGGAATGATGCGGCAACAGCCAACAGCTGCTGCCAACCTGAGCCAGATCAGCGCTTACAGCTTCCTTGACCTGCTCTCGGCAGTGTCCTCCTGTAGTCTCAATTAACACGTTTGTCATTTGTCTGCCACTTAAAGGAGAGCAAACGCAGCAGGGGCTCAGCTGTGCCCAGCTGTGGTGGGAGATGGAAAGCCAAGTGAGGAGCCATCTCCTGCTCTATTGCTTTTGCTTCTTTCCAGCCACTGTACCTGGCCACCACTGTGGTTCTCACACACCCCGTCTCCAAGAAGTGTTTAATGGTTTTAACTGACTAGCCTAAATAAACATGAAAAAGTTCCCTGCACCCCGTGGAAGAAACCAACCCCACCTCTACTGCCCTGCTGCATCCGCAA
Source organism: Alca torda (assembly GCA_008658365.1). Classification (NCBI taxonomy): domain Eukaryota; kingdom Metazoa; phylum Chordata; class Aves; order Charadriiformes; family Alcidae; genus Alca; species Alca torda. Next base: position 158,949,544 of record CM018077.1, read on the forward strand.
GTTTCTGCAGAGCACCCAAACACACAACGGAGCTATGGTGGTGGGCAAATGGGAGCTCAGACTCACTTCATCAGAGATTTTCCATTTCTGACAATTAGCAAGGTATGGTTTAAATTAAATTAGTTTTAACTAATAATAAGTAAACACAGTAATGCTGCTGCTGCCTTCTCTCCAGGCTGTGTCTCCTGTCTCCACCTGTGCGAGCTGGTCCCTGTCACTGTACACCACATACTGAGTGGAAACCAGTGGCAAGTGTGGAGTTTTGGAGAGTGCATGACATCTTTCTGTACCCTGCTGGTCCTGCAGCCTCGATAACACAACATATAACAACCTCCTAAGGCATATCGCCACCTTCTGACACCTTAATTTGTAGCACTGTAAGCCAAAGATAACTATCCTTACCTCCCCTTCTCCTTCCAAAGCTTGCAACACTATGTGCAGACCTGTGCATCATCACATTCATCTTGCATGTGCAAAAATCCCAGAGACCTGACCTGCTGACACACTTCAAGCCTTTTATTCTTCACCATCTTGCAGCTCATTTACACAAGTAGTGTGCTCAAAGAAAGAAATAACTCCTTCTGTGATTGTAATGCTACAAAGACCGCTTAAGATGTCACGTCTGCAATTTTCCTTAGTATATATATTAGCAAACTACGAGCCAAAGGGAAAAGTGAACCAAAGAAATCTTGTCCCTATTTCCAGTGCTACCTCACATTCCTATTTCCTTCCTCAGCCTCTGAAGAACCTGGCATACGCACTTTCTTGTCTAATGGCAGTCTTACAGCTTAACTCTGCCATTAATACATGTTGTAAAGCCTCCTGATCTTTAACATGTTTATTCATATACCAATGGTGTGATCCTATATAATGCCAGATATTGCCCACTATGCGCTGCAAGTGGGAAATAAAACTTCATTTTAAACTTCATTTGAGAGACTGGGATAGCATACAGCTGTGTCCTGGCCACAGCTGTCTTGGATGCTGTTGTGACCAGGACAGCCGTGGGCTTCTCATCATGGCTGCTATCAGTGGTGAAGTTGCCCAGAAGCAGACTCAAGCTTAGCTCTTTACTGAAAGCATTTAAAGAACATGGAAAATACTGAGGTGCTGTGTGTCTATCAGAAATAAAAGACAGTAAGCCAGAGGCTGTGCTTATTAGAGATGTTACTTACAGGAATCCTAGGGTGTGGGGTGAAGAAGGATGTCTGGAAGAGAAACCGGGCTGTTAAAAGAAGCATTGCCTATTTTCCTTGAAATGCAATAACTTATGTATTCTCCTTGTCATTACGAATTACACCTTCCATATACCTATCAGTAGGTTTATAAATGAACAACTCATTGTAACATCTGGCTGTCTGGAAAAAAGCCCACAAATATCAGACATTTCCTAGAGTATCTGAAATATGAACGTAAACTCAAAAACATCCTGTATGTCCCACTGCTATGAAAAAAATAAACAATCTTTAACCTTGTTAGCAATTTTACTGTTAGCAATCTCCTGCTGACTTCTCCACTTGGAGACATCTTCAGTATTATTAAATTTCTTGACTCCATGGCTGAGCTTGGTGTGTTCTCTCTCTGCTTTGTACCATGTACAAGACATATACATCTCAACGTGTTGTCTTAGGGATTACATAGTCATCCTGAGGGACTAGCCACAAAAAAAACGGATAATGTTTTGTAGAGAGAGGCAGGATCTTTTATCAAAACTGATAAAATTAGGAAGAAAAATTTAGTCCATGGTGGAATGAAGATATGTTGAAATCATCACCTACTTTTACAGCTGAAATAAATAGAAATTATTTCTCCCTGTGAACACAGGAAGCTCGAGCAGTCAGGCATATCTTCTCTATAGTTAGCCATGTTGTTCTGTATTCGTATGCTGCCTTCTTCGCCTTTACTAAGACAGATTTATCCCTGGTGTTGTGACTGGGTCATTCTTGCGTGATACACATGGAGCCTACCTACGCTGTACCATGAAGCACCCTTTGGCACAGACTAAAGAGGCCCAACTAGTGTCAGGGAATAAATTATAACACCTCCTCTATGGCTGCATGAAGGTCTTTAGGCACCTGATTTTCACCAGCAGATCTTGATTCAACTTCTCTCCCTAACTGGTGAATGTGGCGGCTGTAACCAGCTGCGGTGAACAAAGCTGACAAGTGGGTGTCTGCCATTTTTTGGAGAATCTGTGACTGGGATCAGCCCTCCTGCTGCAATGACAAGCCCATTCCTAGTGCTTGCTCCAAGCTGGTTACTTAGATTTTGCTGGAGGGAACTCTGGGGTTTATGTATTTACAGTCGGTGGACACTGGTTTAATCACCAGTGGACTTCATTGTAATTATACTCATGCTCCCAAAACTAAGTTTTTCACGTTCATTTTTAAAACAATAAATTGATGTTTTCTTGGTCTCTTTTTCTTTTCTATTAGCAGAAAGGGTACACACAATCAGGTATGACTGGTTTGTGTGTTTCTCCTGGTTTCAGCTGAGTTAATTTTCTTCCTAGTGGCTGCTGTGTTTTGGATTTAGTATGAAAATAACGTTGATAACACATATTGGTTTAGTTGTTGCTAAGTAATGTTTACATTAATCAAGGACTTTTTCAGCTTTCCATAGAAACTAAGAGGAAGCAGAGACAGGACAAGCTGGCCAAAGTAATATTCCATACCATAGATGTCATACTCAGGGTATAAATGGGGGTTGGCAGAGGGGCAGGAATCCACAGTTGCTGCTCGGGATGGGCTCAGCAACTGATTACTGCGTGGTGAGAGCGACTTGTGTTGTATCACCTTATTTTGCATATTCTTTTACTATTATTATTATTATTATTATTATTATTATTATTATTTTCCTCTTCCATTACTGTTCTATTAAACTGTCTTTATCTCAACCCACGAGCTTTTTTTCCCCATCCTTTTCTCCCTCTTATCGCTATCCTACTGGTGGTGGGGTGGAGTGAGCAAGCAGCTGAACGGTCCTAATAACTTGCCGGGATTAAACCACAACAGTGTTGGATCCAGTGCTGAACCCGGAACAACCTCTGGGATGAGAGGGTCTTCCCGGACTTACAGCACAGCATGGCACCACATGCGATGGAGGCTCTGGGAGGCTGCAGCATCGCTGAACCTGAGTGCTCCAACCCATAAGTTCATGTCAATGAGAAGTGGAACCCTCTGCTCTTCCTGGAAGAAGGTGAATTTTTCCCCAAGAAGACAAGCTGTTGTTCATTAGTATCTTTTGAGAGTGAGTCAGTCTTATCCTGAGATCCCAGTGGGAAAAATCTAGCTCACCCTGGACAATCTGTATGAACACACTCCCCATTTTCAGGCGTGACCTTCACAGATAGCTCGCACAGCTGCTAAACAAATCACAAATTCGATTAAAGTGCTACCACAAGGCAAGGGCATATAGAAATGTCATTTGAAAAGAGGCAGAGGAGAACACCACCTCCCCACAAAATAAAAGGACCAAATACGCCTTGATATTGCTTCTCTGAAGCAAAGGGAGATAATCTCAGAGTAAATGGGTCTTAAAGTTTCTGCAGAGAAGTAGGGATCTTGAAAAGCTTTGTTTCCAAGGAATTTGTGTGGACGAAGTGTGATGATGCCTTGAATATTGTTACAGCACAGAACACAATCTTACTTACTGTTCCAGGCAAGCCTGGTGGTCCAGGGGAACCCGTGTCACCCTAGAGAGGGAGAAAAATATAACTAAAAAGATAAAAATATAAAAAGATGCCCAAATAAAACTCAGCATTATCAGCTAGGAGATGCAACATTACCAGATGAGATGTAACCCCATGACAACCTGTCAGCTCAGTGACACTGAAAAGCCCATAGAACTTCTCTGATGGGTGGAATTTACCCCATTGCTCTGGCCAAAATTTCTGCAGTCCTTGCTTTGTTGTATACAGGATTCTTACTTTGCTGTCTTTATCACTTGGCGGCTTTATCGTTGAGCTGACTTCACAGGTCAGCTAATGTTACCCCATCCAGTGTAGGAGTGATATGGAATTTAATTTGCATTGTAAGTTAAAGTTGATCAAAATTCTTGATTGAAAAATATGTTTTCTTTTGTGAACGGAAAAAAAATCCTCTGTTTTTCATCAAAAATGTAAGTTTCTAAATTCAGTTCTAGCCCTCCATAGATGGTGAAAGCCACTGGTAAACTGAGAGCTAATGTATCCTAGGAAGAACAAATTGGTACCCGCTTCTTGATCGCTATTGCCACTATAATGAGGGCAACTTCACACAACCGTTGGCATCTGTAAGGTCAGGGCTTCATCTTCATCTTCGTGTTCACAGTGGTTGAATGTAAATTTTGATGGACATCACTTTTGTCTAGTTCTCTCATTTTCACTAAAATTAATAGTATTGTGATGGGAGAAGCCCAGACCATTCCTTAAATTATTGTTCTAGCACATCACAGGCAGGCACAGAAAAGTTCTTTAGAATTTAATTCCAGGCACATTTCTATCAATTTTAACACAAAGAAAATATTCCTTGAATTAAAGAAACTGTCCTTAAATTTCATCAACTGCTTACTATTTCTTGCATTACTCAATAAATGGTTGTCTCTGTCCCACACGCAGCTTTCTCTGCTGCTTCTTGGTAAGGCTCATCTAACAGACTTCTAATGTTTTTGATCCTCCTCAGATATTCTCCTCTATCCCTTGTCTCTGTGCCCTTGTCTCTTTCCCCTCTTGTCTAAGGAGAAGCATGCTCATTTCACGACTCACCTTTTCTCCTCTTTCACCTTTCAGTCCTGGGAGACCATCTTTTCCTTTTTCTCCCTAAAAGCAGGGAAAATAAAACAGGAAATATGCATGTTTTGATTTGGTTGCATCAGTCCCACAAACATATTTTACACTTTCAGTTGATCTTACCTGTCCTCCAAGATGTAGTGCAAGCAATTAAAAACGTTACATTTTGGAGATGGCTTCATAAAATCCATAAAATCCACACTATTTTCAAAAGCCAACAAATAGCAATTAAGTTCATGGAAAGGAAAGCACCAATCCTAAATCAGCTTTCATGTAGAAGATCCTACTGCCTGATGCAGTTATAAAACCCAGATTTTTTCCTAGTTGGACAAGAAAGGCACCAGAACAGGAGTTAAGACCCAAAGTGGGCATTCATACTACCAGTTTTGTTTATGTTAAACATTTCTGAATCATTCATTCCCCTCTCTGTTTTGCCCAGGTAACCTGATCATCTGAATGGGAGATGCTTAACAAGGATGATGTGATTACTCCTCAAAGTGCATATACAAAATCTATTTGTCCTGCATTCAAATAGGTGCTATCTGAGCTACATTTCTATGATTTTATATATAGAGAGAATATATTCTATATCCTATGATCTAAAATACATATAATCTAGCAAACTGAACGGTAAGACCTCAGTTGATTTTAGATCCTTCTTGTTCACATTCAAGTATGCCGTGAGCTATCAGGAGCGCAGGTCTCATTTACATGGCCAAATTTACTGTCAGGCCCCTGATTCAAATGTTTTCCCGTATGTAAATGCCTCTGGAAGTCTGGAGCTAGCCAGGGGAAGCAGTAGACACCAGGGCTTGGATGGAAGTTAGGCCATCAGAAAATGATCCAACCACTGGGGAGACTTCACCAGGGCTCAGAAACAAGGACAATTTGTGATTTTTTTCTGTTATTAGTTTTTTTAAATGTTCTTAAATCAGATAGGTATTTCTGAAAGTAAGGCCCAAACACCACTGTACCTCTTCTGCTGCCTCACGACTCATAACCTTCTGCATTTAGGATAGGCACTGTTCATTAGCACCTCTGCTGCAATTAGGAACAGTCACTAGGCAGTAAAGTACCTTTTTGGAAGAGGTACTTTGTGACTTTGCTGGATGCCAGTCAGCTGCTCACCACAGCAATCACACCAAGACAGAACACCACCTAGGGACACTCGAGATAAGTCTTTCTGGCACCAAATGGCCAAAGAAAATCAAGGTGTGGCTCAGAGTCACTCACCCGGTCTCCTTTATCTCCTCTGAGTCCAGGTAAACCCTGAAGACCAGGAAGACCTGCTTCACCCTGAAGGCAAGACAAAGGACTGTGTGAAATCCAGGAAGAGGCATCAAGCATGGCTTCTATTAATAAATCCCATTACTCTCACAGAATCACAAAATGGTAGGGGTTGGAAGGGACCTCTGGAGATCATCTAGTCCAACCCCCCTACCAGAGCAGGGTCACCTAGAGTAGGTTGCACAGGAACTCATTCAGGTGAGTTTGGAATGTCTCCAGAGATGGAGACTCCACCACCTCTCTGGGCAGCCTGTGCCAGTGCTCTGCCACCCTCAAAGGAAAGAAGTTCCTCCTTATGTTGAGATGGAACTTCCTACGTTCAAGTTTGTGCCTGTTACCTCTTGTCCTGTCGCTGGGCACCACTGAAAGGAGCCTGGACCCATCCTCCTGACACCCACCCTTTAAGCATTTATAAGCATATATAATTAAGAATGAAAAGGCAGAATGGTGGGCCGAATTCTTCTCTCACTCATGTCAGTTAAATATGCATCGAGTCTGGTCCTCAGAGTAGACTAATCTAGCCACAGGGCCCTTAGGCTGGGGAAGACGAAACCCTGATTTAGCTGTCTGTCTCTGCATGTCTGACACCAGACGAGGAATTGTTCAGAACTCATAATGACTGCAGACGGTTTCTTCTCAATACCTACTCACACCATGATACATATGGTCTATGCCCCGGTGTTTTCATGGCACTTATTATAGATGTAGTTTGTTGAGAGAGAATGGGGTTAGTTTGATTATCAAATAATTTCTTATTCTTGGAAAATCATTACTTAGAACAGCAGCTAAGACTTCTCTTTTTTTTACCATTACACTGCTGACTGACACTGTGGAATTTAGGACATGTTTTGTTCATGCTGCTGTGTAGCAGGACCAAGCAAGCAAATAAAAGCAGCTAAAAAATTTAAATCTACCTTTTATTTTCATTTTTACTGATATGGCACGGTCCGGAAATGCAAAAACTTCACTGTATTTTAATGTGAACGGTGCAGATGTTATCTGACAAAGAGATCTAGAATTTCCTGGATGCACTATTGCATATCTGGATTTCTTTCTGTTTGAACCTTATCTTTGAGTTTCTGCTTTATAACACTTGCTGTTGGAGTAATTATGATCTCTCTGTCATGTGGTTTGTTCTAAATATATCAAGTATTCTCAAATTTAGCTCCCAGTTGACCCAGTTTGTCATCTGGAAATAACCATGTTTTTTCCTATTTATAATTATTCTGCTATCTGCCTTTGTGGTGCAATATCACAAAGGATCTCAGTCACGGACAGGACCCAAATGCACTAAATGCTGTGCAAATACTGAAGAAAAGGTGAACCCCACTCTAAAGAGAACGCCTCTGAAGTATGGGAAGACTCAAAACATTATCATGATATAGGTGCAATGATTCTGCAGAAAAAATCAGGTGAAGAACAAGATGCTGTGGTGACTCAAGTATGACTAGGAACATCAAGGTGGTGTCAAGGTGGTGTTTGGAGAATTCTAAAGAAAGAGACATTTGGTGACAGAGGGAGCCATACTTCATAAGAGCCACTGCAGAATCCTGGCTGATGATGAGATCCCGGAGATCATGAGGACAAACAGACGGCCTAATGTTAAAGGAAAAAAAAAAGGAGAATTTGGAGGAAAAATGAAAAAATGTGGTGTAACTTGGCCTCTGGAAAGGTACTGAAGCAAAATGTCAGTGAGTTTATATGAGCTCAAGGACAGAAAGATAATACAAAACAGGCAATGTGGATTTGTTAAATACTAATAATTTCAAACTCATCCAGTTCTCTCCCTTGACACGATAACTAAGCAGACAAGAAGTCAGCATTTTTATGATGTATCTTCACATTAATAAGATACCTGACACAGGCCAACATGACGTTCTCGTTAACAAACTACAGAAATGCAACATAGAAGAAGGGTCTCTGGGGAATGGTGTACAACTGATTGAAGGAACTACGTTCACACACCTGTTATTAGCTTTTTCCTGTCAAATTCAGAGGATATATGAAGTCCTCTATTTTAATTTATGACTGAGGTGACAGAAAAGAGAACATTTATGAAATGTTGGAGAACATGGAGAACACCATGCAGTGGAGAGAGAGGCAAGTGTTTTGGAAGGTGGTATTAGAGTTCAGAACAGCCCGGTGTGGGGAGACGACCCAGACCGAGCGGCAGTACTTCAGTCAGGGGCCTGACCCCTCATTGCGTTGGGGCTAAGCTTGCCTGGCAACTGCAAGCCCAGAAGTTCCTTTTCCTGGCAACTAGAAAAGGACACCGCTGTGTGATGACCACAGAAACCACTGAGGAAGGGTGTGGAAACGGCTCCCTGAGAGCCCCATGAGAGTGCTCCTCGCCATAATGATCTCCCGTTACTTGGCACACCAGATCATGATGCTTTCCAGGGAACTGAGTAATACCTATTAGGTAGATTATAAGGAATTTTGGAATAGAAGCAGAATAGTTCCCACATGCAGCGTGGTGTAATTGTTATCCACTCAATAAGGGCCTTATCCGAATAAGTGTCACTTTGTACCTCGGACTTGGAACCTTATTCCTTCAAGGGGTAGACAGAGGTGGGGGGTCTGACCGCAACACCCTGACAAATAGGAGAAATGGTCAGCAATTCCTAAACTATAACGGTCATGGAGAGACTGTCACAGCTTATGGAAAGATGCTATATGAGACTCCTCATGGATAGCTTCTTCCCTTATTCCATCTAAGTCCAGTTTGTGGTGCACATTCTGCTTTATTGCACAAGACAACATGGGAGCAGAGGTTATGACCATCCTTTCATTTCGTCTTCACAGCAGAATATTGGATTGAGACTGGTAGGAGTAAGAGAAGACCGAGGCTCTGAGACTCTTCCATTTCTGGCATATACTCTGTACCCCAAAATCCTAAAATGTATGCCAAAGATACAAGACTCTGTCTTATACAGATTTCTCTTCCTACATATTTTCATACTACAGTTGAAAAGTTGGCATGCAGATGAAAATGTTAACATGTACGGTTAGTTGTCCTGTCTGGGCTCTAGACAGCTGTGTGCTTTAGGAAATCACAGGACATTTCCCTGGTTCTTCACTGAGTTCAAGAGCTATCTGCTGAAACCCAAATCCCAACTAAAAAAGCCTAAGATAACTGTGAAACTTTTAACAGTCATCTGGGGTTATTAGCAAGCATTTACAACTTAGAAATGGCAGCGTCACCCCTTGCATCACATAGCTACAAATCAACTCCTCATCTTCTACAACCAGCACCCTGTGATAATGTGAGGTGCAAAGGAAAACAAGTACTCTTAAGCCACTCTGCCTTGCTTTTCTTCCCTATTCACCAGGAACAAGATTATTGAATTTTTCCAGGATATAATGAAAAATTGAATTTAGCATATTTTTGCTCTGGAATTTGCTGGAATTACTCTGGCCAGCCATGAGTCTCATCCACTTATCTGTTGCCTCTTCAATCACAGATGCAAATGATTTGCATGGGACTCATTACTGGCAAATGGCTTTGTAATTGCATGTGGTCACTTTATATCACCGGCAGGTAGGCCTTGCTGCTCAGACTATTTTTCCTGCTCACCTGCTCACCAGGTTGGCCATGGGTCCCCGGTTCACCCTGGAAAAACAAAAGCAAAACTTTGACATTGCAAGGACCTGACCCTTTTGTAAGGAGACTTCCTCATTAGTAAAGTGTGTCTCCTGTGGTCCTGACCCATGTTCTTCTACCTACTTCTCAAAAAGCACTGAAATTGCCTTCTTGGCGGCTTGGGAACCCAGATCACAGGGAACCAATACCAGGGCCAGGTAAGATGTCCCTACACATGTAGACTTGAGAGTGGAGCATCAAACAGTGTTTGGTATTTTGAAACATCATGAACTTCTAACAGTCATCTGGGGTTATTAGCAAGCATTTACAACTTAGAAATGACAGTGTCACCCCTTGCATCGCATAGTTACAAATAAATTCCTCATGTTCTACAAGCCAATGAGCCACATATGCTCATCCTCTTACGCCTACAACTTGAGAGGAAACTTACTCTTCTGACTTCAGTATAAGACCTTCCAAAATCACGCCTTGATTGACTCAATGGCTATGGCAAACTATGAAATAAATTCCTTACCTTAGGGCCAGCTTTTCCAGGAAAGCCTTCCTCACCTTTTTCCCCTTGTTCTCCCTGCAGGGAACACAAGAAGTTATATACAAACTCCCCTGGTAGTGCAGCAAGCTTGCAGGCAACAGCAAGGAATATTTTGACTCAGATCCTCAGTACCATCCTGAGGATGTAAATGGAGCCGTGTGAGAATACGTTTCCTGGAATGTTTTTTCCATTCTAGTGGTGTTTGCAATCACATCTCCAGCACCGATGACCCTACTGGAATATTTCTGGAATAACACAAAGTCAACCACTGTTACATTAAAGATGTCCATAGTGAATTACCTGAGAAACAAAACTTCATTCAGTTTCTTCAAAATATATGTGGTTAGAAAGTCTACATAATTTCCATCAAGAAAACTAAATAATTGTGGGATTAGGACCTTGGCCACCTTGCCTTTTAGGTAAATACTTTGAAACTGATCTTTCAACGTGGGTGGTGTCAGCATGGAGAGCAGATACTGCAGTGGATTAAGAGCTGAAGCAGACTGCATAGCTGGGAAGCGTGGTAGGTACTACACAGGGCTGTGGATAAGATCCAAAGATTTATTTAGCCTCAAAACATTTTTATAGGCTCCAAATTCCTCACCTTTATTCATCAATAAATGGGATCTGGGGACTCTGCTAGATCTGGGCTCAAGAGCTCAGTGCACTCAGTTGAGAGAGGTAAGTATAAATGTAGGGTGTTATTGGATCAGGTAGGGGTCATAGGGCTCAAATATTAGAGATAAGATGCCAACACAATCCAAGGTAGCAGATGGTTAAGATGTGTTGCCCTTATTCCAATATACAGTGTCATCATCCCCAAAGCCTAGCTTAGCCTTCATAGTCAAAATATAGCATGTTTCTTTGACACTTATTTACATAATGATGGCAAGTCAACTAGAGTGTCTCCTACTTCTAAATCTCCTATCTCCCTTCTCCCACTTCAGAGACAGCAGAAGAGACAACTCTTCCCAATCTGTCATTTGTAGAAGCTTTCAAATGGGGCATAAGTAGTAGGAAATAATGAAGAACCATCTCTCTGTCACACAGACCTACAGAAGCCTTAGGGGGATGGCATCTCTTCTTTCCAGCCCTTCAGGGAGGAAACAAAGGAACATTTTTGGAGCCTGCCACACTTCTTTATTCTTCTTCTTTGTGCCTTGGACACATGCCTTGACTTGCCAGTGTCACTGGCTTTTCTGGGTGACAGTAGAAGCTTCTCTGTTTGCAATGCTCATCTGTGTTTGCTGAATTGGATGCAGTAATTGAAGACTGGAAGAGAATCCCTCATTCCTGCTGTATTTACAACCAGCTATATCTTCATAACGATTAAGTACGGTGCATCACACTGGCTGACTTGGCCCTGGAGCTTCACTGGTGGCTCAGTGATGTGGGATTGGTGAAGTGTGTTTAGCTCTGGAGATCTGCTCCCCTTCCCACTTACACTTGCTAGCTCACCCAGATAAGGTGCTTAGGCAAGTAGCTTAGTAACAGTGTATGTGGCGTTACTTACCTTTTGACCGGGAAGCCCAGGAAGCCCATTGAATCCATCTTTGCCAGGCAGCCCCTAAACAAGAGAAAATCATAAGCTGTAAGCACCTGTTCTTAAAATCATTAACAATAAGCTCAAGATAAACACGCTCAGCTCATCCCTCTTGCCACTGACCTAAGTTTAAGAAAAGAAGAACCACCTCATGCATTTGGTTTTGACTTTTTCCCCTACTGTGACTCAAAATATACAAAAGTTCTCACAACGCACTTAGCTGCTCGGCCTTTTCCAGTATTCCTGTTTTGGTGAATGACCACTGGATGTCAGTGTTGCTACAGAGAAACAACAGTACAGCGATATTGTGCACTGTGGATTCTTAAGTAACTTTAAAAATTACATTTTTACTTATCATTCTCTATGGGTCTCTATTATCTGTAGCTGTAAAGATTTTTTTAAAGTCTATTTCTCCTTTTAAATATTGGTAATTTCTTATGCAATACATAGACTCCTAAAATTAATTATACAACACATAGTAACAGAATTGTTCAGCAAGATAAGAATTAAAATTACTTCCTGTAATGCACTTAAAATGGTGCGAAAAAGTTTTGTCCCCTTTTTGAGTGTCAGTCAATCCCCAAACACTGCAGGCTATAGGTGGCACTTTTGAATACTAAGTATTTCATAATTCACCTTTCTCAGCTTAACAGCCAACAGAAATTGCTGTGCTCTGCTAAAGATTTTAATTTCAGTTCTTTGGCCTAATTCAGGAAACTCCAGGTTTGGAAAAATGATATCTTTCCAAATCAAAAATGACTTTTGAAAGGTATCATGCAAAGAAAACATCCAGGTCCCAGTGTGTAGGAATAGCGGAGCTGCGTCTGGTAAAAATCTTGTTCGTAAAAGGTATCAGAGGCTAACGTCTGCATTAAAGGCGACAGTGTCGGAGCCCACACTAAAACCTTGCATGCAGACGAGCTGCAGGAAAGGAGGCAAAGAGTTGAGAATTAAAGTATCTGAAGTCATGGAGGGCGTGGAGGCAAGGGAAGCAGATTATGAACACTTACAGCTGGTCCCGGCGGTCCGGTTTTACCAGAAACTCCAATCTCTCCTGGTAGACCCTGGAAAATTAAATCAGAAGGAAAAAAAAAAAAAAAAAAAAAAAAAAATCAGTATTTCTGTCCTTTGCGTGGAGGTTGCTGCTTCCAATTTAAATGCAATTTTCCCTTCCACGGCAGTCAGGTCTCTGCCGTGGGGAGTCCTCTAGACATTATTGACCTATCCCCAGGTGGCACCGATGTGGTTCTAGCGCTAGGCACAGAGAAGCTGTCCTCTAGGGCCAGCTGTGGCTTTTCAGTGAGAAAATATAAGAGAAAATGCACATTGCCAGGGGCCCTGCCTCAGTTCCCACTGAAATCCACAACCTAAAATTCTCACCAGCTGTTTTTTCTTCTCCTTGCTATAAAACAAAACAAAAAAAACCCACAACAACAACAACAAAAAAAGCACAACAAAAAAAAAAAAAAACCCAAGCTTGTTTTCTTACTGGTGCTCCAGGTGGTCCAGGGGGTCCAGCAATGCCTGGGGGCCCTGGAGGTCCCTGTAAGAGAGGAAGCAAAACCAGTTGATGAGTCTCTCTGATAGGGCCTGAAAGCCTCAGGTCCTTCCCTGTGCAGTCGAGGCCCTATTTGAAATGGGCAAAAGCTTTATTTTGTTAACTTCTACCAAAAAAAATACAAGATGACAAACAGCTCCAAGGGAACCATGCTCATGTGCAGAATAGGATCTCCTGCTTAAGCCACTAATTATTGCTACAAGGTGAGCTCCATCCTCCACTTCAGTTAAAGAGATGGAGGAATTGAAGGCCATCAATGGTAACATACAGCACAAAGCTTGTCCAGAGGGATCCCTTGTAACATCCAGCCTAATTTAATCTTGATTAACGTTGTTTCAAAGTGAACAATTTACCTTTGCAAAAAGACTTCTGAAGTAACTAATGAATGGAATAGGTTTGTGGTTTGGGCTTTTTTTTGGGGGGTTGGTGGGTGGGTTGGTAAAAACATGACTCCAAGAGTACGGATAAACAATGTAGTGAATCAAGTGTTTTGAAACAAATGCACCACCATTTCAGTGCTCTGTATTGACCTTGTTGATAGTAAAAGGTCCTCACAAACTAATACTTCAATGTACGCATTCAGTTGGAAATGTCCTAACAGTCTTTCTTATTCATGTCCCTGCAACAGCTGTTTCTCTTCGGGAAAATATTCTCTCAATAGCTATCCAATTTTCAGAGGGATTTATTTTTGTGTATTGAGTAAACCGTTAAATTTGGCTTCCTAGCTGAGAAATTTGTTTCCATACTCGACAGATCTTAACAGGTTGCCTGAGATGCAGAGGTGTGTGTTACTTCCAGCTTCCACTGTGGACAAGATGGGGTTTATCCTGTGATCAAAATGAAGGATGTGTTCATGTATTTTTTGGATCAGGACCTAAGCAAACAATATTAGGGTGGATGTGAGAGATGGATATATGAGTTGAAATTTTACCCTGGCTGTGTCTTTCTGTCTTTCTATAACAGGATGATTTCATTCATTTCCAGTTTTCAGCATAGGGGGAGTTCTGGTGTGTTTGTACGTAAAAAACAGCAAATAACCCCCACACACCCAAACTCTATATAAAGAATTGAATTTGAACAACTGATACAAGATAGAAAACAGTCAGTCAGCATTTTCCCTGTCAGCATTCAATATCACAAAGCACAGCTTTTCAGATTAAGGTATTACTAGTCGTGGATCAATATGAGCATTTGACATTTTTTTGTAGCTGAAGAGAAGAAAACAGTGTAAAAAAAAATGTGAGGACAAGGAGTTATTTGTGGCATGGTTTGACAGAGAAGGTAGCAGATAAGCTGTCTTTTTAGAATATGCTTCTAAAATTCAGCCAGAAGAGAAGACAGCCTCTCACCAATAGATGGGGCAAAGCGACCAAAAAAAGGATCTGCAGATGCAACTGTGTCCCATGATCAGCTTTCATTGCAACTCAGAACAGACGTGGAGTCATCCCACCAACATTACCATTTGCAGAATACCTCAAATGTGAATACAACTAAAAAACGCATTGGAATGCACTGATGCTGCTGACATAATTCCAGGGGAGCCCTGCATCGGCTTCTGGGGACATTGGTTCAGCTGCTGTTGCAGAAGGGTCCTGCAGTTAAGGAGCTCTGGTCCCATCAGGAGACACTTGCTCGAGACCATCCATCACTTAAAAAAGACCACTTTGCTATTCAAAGAAAAGAATCAACAGTCCAAATCAGCCCAATACAAGAGAAAATACCACACTGCAGACACAACTGGATGGCGTGACCTCAGACACCAGGAACCTGAAAGTTCTGCTTGGCCCTACTCCACCTCTACAAGGGTGGTATTGCTGAGAGGCCCTGCAGAAGATATGGGCTCCAAGAAGGGGCTTCCATGAAGAGTGGGTGCAAGACTGGGAGAGAAGACAAATGTACCTTCAGAAAAACAACAACAAACTGATTCAGCAGCAGAGTGGACTACATGTAAGTACAGGAAAGAAAGCGCAAAACTGACCTTTGCAGACTTTCCTTGCCAATTCCATTGGTTTCTCCCCAACAACCTAATTTTGTTGCCTCTCTCTGCCAATAACTCAACCACTTCCCATCATGAAATATGTATTCTCTCCGTGGCCCTACGACAGGGAGCTTCTATCAAGAGGTGAAGAAGCCCAGCCCAGACCCAGCCTCAGCCCAAGCACCCCCAAGTGTGATGTAAGTTACCCCAAACAGTACAGACAGGGGTCAATCTGACCTAAAAGCAAAGTCTCACTCAAGCATCTGTCAGCAACCAGCTTAATCCCTGAAACATGAGGTGCTGCATCCTCCTCATCCCAACTATTTCTCCTAGTAACTCTTGATATCCTCACTATCCAAGACTACTTCTAATTATTCTCTTAAGCTTTCTATATTCTGGACCACAACGACTTTATGCAACCATAAGTCTTGAAATGGAAGCATGCTCGTCCTTACCCTAAATTGCCACTAATAATTCCTCTTCATTGTTCTCCACGAGAGCAATCATCCAGGATGTCATGCCCAAGACTGGTTTACTCAGGTAGCTTCACCGCATGCTGCATCAACAAATATTACACCCACTAATGGAAAACTCTTCTTATAAAAGCCTCTCTGACATGGATGTAGAAAGAATAGTTTTACATAGTGACCACCAGTATCCCTGGGAGATGCACAGCATGCTGACAGCCTGCTCCAGCCGACTGCATACACCAGGACCATCTACTGTCCTGCTGGATGTCTTGCTTTCTGCAGCCTGGGCTACAGTAAGTCATTGGGACACAGGGAAATAAAATGGCACAATCACATGAAAGTTGCAGAAATAGACCATGTGTTTCTTTTATAGAGCCCTCCCTTTTGCTGTTGTCCAGAGGAAATCATTTTCAGCTGTGCATAAATTTCTCTTATTGCAGCCCTTCTCCTGACTTCTGTGTATACTTCAGAGCAAAGACTATTTTTTCTAAGTACTTAGAAAGGACCAAACTGACAGTATTTACTTGTGATTAAAAAAAAACCCTATACAACAGCAGCAGCAAGACAGTTTGTAATGCTTAATCCTAAAATCTCACACCATCTGTTTTCTTTGCCTCCCTTTTGTAACTGAATCTATATTGAAGCACCTGATTTTACTGATTGCCTTTTTCAGTGATCATTTGATGAATTATACAGATAAGAGTCCCTGTCCCAACTCCAGTCCCCAGTGTTGTCCCTTAAAACTCTGATCTAGAAGAAAATAATCATAGGATGTTGTGGGTTTTTTTCCTGGCTGGTAAAGACTCTGATGTGTGCTTCCTACATGCTGAAGCAAAAACTGATATATGAAAACTTTATTCTACAACAGGACTACACAAACTCAGTTTGGAAAACAAATGCAAAACAAGGATCTTTTATCAAAACTTTTAAACCAAAATATTTTCAAACTGTTGGTTTGGAAAAAATAAATAAATAAATAAAGGATTTCAAATGTTCATTAAAACCTAAATAACATGCAGATGGGGGGCTGTGTCGTGGGGTGGGACACCTTTAAAAACGTTGAGGGGGGGATTTTTCAGGCTTGCGTTTCATCCAGCTCATTCCTTAGACAATGTAATGCAGGGACAGCTCTCAGGAAAGAAATCTGACACCCTCTGTATTAGAGGAACAGCTATGCCTGTCCTCCAGAATCCACTAAAGGATGCTCTCCTCTTCCACCGTGGATCTTGCTGAAAGGCTGCAAAAGGCAGAGTTATTAAGATTTAGGTTCAGTGCTCCCTAAGGAAGCTCTGAAAAGGAACAAAAACCTTTGTCTGTGGCTACATCAGTAGACTACTTGGCCCAAATCTCTTTTCCATGAAAGAAGGGATGGCTATGTTTTAGAGGGAGGTGAAAAAATGCCATTTCAAGATGGAAACTGAAGTCTGATGGCTTTTCCAGATATCTGTCTCTGGAGGCAAAGCTTGCACAGGCTTATTTTTTGTGTATTATTTCATGCCGATGACTGGATTCTCTTGCACTATGAGAAAGGCTTAGATAAGCCCTTAACCCATGTCAAAACAGACTGTGGTCTGGGCTTTTTTAGGCAGTGTGACAGCTTTATGAATGATCATAACCTCTGGGACGCACAGGAGCATCGTGTCTGCTGCCACAGTGATAGTGAAATGCATGACCATGGCGCTGACAGCCTTGTCCCCTCCAGTGTCTCCTCTTGTCTCTACTTTCAAAACCAATTACTCCCTGCAATTGCATGTCTCAGGAAGTCCCCACAGACCCTTCCTCTTGGCTTTGCACTGTTTCCCCTTTATTTCCACTTCTCTCCCATCAGAAATTAGGCTGTTGCAGATAGTTTTGTGGAGCACTCCATGTCTCTCACTCTGTCCCTTGCTGCTCCAACTTTCCATTTCTCCTCTGCTGCATCTGAGTGGTTTCTGGTACCAGCTCCTCACATGTGCTCTTCATTTCTCACCCCAGGCACTACAGTATCCACCAGCACAACAACTATGTGCATTATTTTCAGTACTGCTGCATCAGAGCACCACGTTGCTCTCTTTACTTAAATCTTGCCTTACAAACCAAGATGAAGAGGATATAGAAAAAGGTTGTTGCTGATGACACTGAAAACCAAAAGCCTAAAGAGCCAACAGACCTGAACATTTACCTATGATGCATGCTCTATAGTCAGCTTTAGTGATAGTGTCATAATTCATAAATTGATGGTCTCCAGTTATTTCACCAGGTGGCCTTGTAATTGGAGTACCAACATTATTTTTAAAAATAAGGGTTGGTTGTTTTTTTTTTTTTTTTTCAAAAAAATACTCTGAACTCTCTTTCTAGCTCTGTAAAAGTACTGAATAAAGTTGACTTTGTACATAGCAGTCTCTTCTGGAGAGTTTCTTGCTTCCAGTGGAAGGCAGTATTTGTTTAATTTCATCACTTAGCTTAAGATACGGACATGATCTCTTTTGTCTACAGAGGAAGATTTATTTCCCTATGTGTCTGCTTTGAGATGGTTTACTGAGTCAGTGCAGAAAATGAGAAAAACAACAAAAAAACCCTCCATTATGGTCTTTCATTTTAGTACTATTAGTGATCCTCACTGGTGAAGACTTTTTTTTTTTCCTTTATTTTTGTTAAAGGTATAGATCTTATTAAAGATAGCTCTGAGCAATATCTTCCAATTTCGAGCAGCACTGGTATAGTTTGAATTCAATCTGGGCTTTACAGCTGGGGCCTCTATCCTTTTCTTACATTTTGCAGTATTAACTTGCATTATAAAAAAGGACGTTAAGGACACTGCATTTCAGAGGATGTAATTTATTTCCTGAATTACTTAAGAAAAGCTGGGCTTGAGCTCACACCCTACGGACAAGTCTATACTGATTCAATCACTGCCAGCCACGACATTAGTAGGTACAGCGTGTACCAGTCTTCCTCGGAGGTCTTAGTTATACCAGCAGGTTATCTAGCATGAGGCCAACCACAATAACAGCCCAGAAACGTTGCAAGTGTGATGTATGGCATTTTTGCTAAACACATAGAGGGTTTTGACTTGTTTTGCTGTCTCACAGGTGGACAGCATGTACCTGCTCAGCTCAAGGAATCTAGAGAGTGGCTCAGTGGACCATTTGTAGGTACCTGCTTTAGGAGAGCTTCACGGTCCCACTGATTATGTTAAGTGGATGTTCATTAGTAGGAGCTCAGACACCTGCATCCCCATCCTTAATCCAATAAGTGTGAGAGATCAAGGCTTATGAGGAGTGGCTGAGGGAGCTGGGGTTGTGCAGCCTGGAGAAAAGGAGGCTGAGGGGAGAGTTTCTCACTCTCTGAAACCACCTGAAAGGAGGTTGTAGAGAGGTGGGGGTTGGTCTCTTCTCCCAAATAACAGGCGATAGGACAAGAGGAAATGGCCTCAAGTTGCACCAGGGGAGGTTTAGACTGGATATTAGGAAAAATTTTTACACTGAAAGGGTTATTAAGCATTGGAACAGGCTGCCCAGGGAAGTCACTGAGGCACCATCCCTGGAGGTGTTTAAAAGACAGGTAGATGTAGTGCTTAGCGATATTGTTTAGTGATGGTTTTTGTCAGTGTTAGATTAATGGTTGGACCTGATGATCTTAAAGGTCCTTTCCAACCTAGATGATTTGATCCAATTTGATCTGATCCTATTCTGCTCTAGTCTATTTTCTATTCCTGTAGATGCACACATCAACCTAAGTGCTTGCACTTGGAGCTGAAGTCCAGCCCTGGTAATTCACTGATACAGCTCAGAGTGTCTGAGCCCTGGGTTAGCAGTGAGGCATCATCTCCCCTCTCTGCTGAATTTGTGAACTCAGCCTTCGTGGCTCACTTAGCTTATTCTACCTAAATACAAATCTCCTTTATCCTGAGGATATCTCTCCTGCCTAGAAAAGCATTTGCAAAGGTACCTCATCAACTGCCTTCAGCCCCTTCTCTGAACTCTTCCTCTCAACAGATGATGGGATAGATAAAGTATACTGAGATCTTGGGAGACCGTGCAGAAATGCACAGCCTCGTCATTTCCCGTGCTTGGTACCCATCCATCTATCTCAATTGAAAGCACTTTACAGAACTGCTAATTTTTCAGTCTGCATTTTACCAGCCTGCTGCAATAGAAGTTTGGCCCACGATTAAGGTTCCTGGAAAATAAAATAGTACAAATAAATAATAACAACATAAACACGTTATCAGTTCAGATGTCTGTGTCCTTGCTGCAGGAAAATAATTCATATCCAGAGGGGAAATAAGACGCAGAGTGTCTACTCCATGGCTTAATGATGCACCGTTTCTAAAGGTCGCTGGAAAATAAATGTTCATTTTTGGGGGTGCTGACTGGACAACGTGAAGCAAATAAGCACATGGAGTGGTTCACCACCACAGCTGGTTTAGAGGGAAAAAGGCATTTAAAATTATTTTGGGATTAAAATGCAGTTTGACTTGGTGTATGCAAGGAGAGAGGCAAAACTAGGGCTACCCTATTGTCACAAAACATCCTCAGTCTAGCTGAGAAGTTGTCTCCTAGCTGCTGCTTCAGGATTTCACACTTAAATTAACCCTCAAATGTGACCACATTCCATCAATGATCCTTGAGAGTCGGGCTGACATCATCTCAACTGTGTTTCTTCCCTGGATCTGGTGACCCTGCTCCAGAGTAGCCTTCGGGTGGGTTCCCTTGCACAGCTGCCTGATCCTTCTGTGTCTTCTCAGTTGGACTGAGCATGACAGCAACTATTTTTCTTGACAAAGCCCAACAATAACTTCAGTTGGTCTTTCCGATGTCTTTCAGCACCAATGTGCCTTCTACAGCTCCTATATCCACTCCTTCCTTTTCCCCATGCAGCTATCAGTGGGGGGAAGCAGGTCACAAAACAAAAGTATATTTAAATTTAAAATAGCAGAGGAAAGGGAGGTTATTTTAGTGTCCTAATCTAGTTTATGTATGGCCAACTTAAATCAGTACTCAGTGACATAGACACAGCACAGAAACAGGTGACACAGACTTCCATATATGACTTGGAAGAATATCCATGTAACTACAGCAATAGGAAACTGTTTTTATTCTTGAGTATTTTTGGGGCATAGTCTAATGAAGAAAAAAAAAATGCTGATAAAGTGTTTAAAAAAATCTAATGTCAAAAAAAGTGCTGTTAAGCTGAAAAGTAGTTTTGTCACAAAATGAACGTAAGCAATTTCTCCAAACAGAAATATGGAAATCTGCAGTAATATGTCCAGAACAGAGTGCAACTGCTGGAATAGGAACAATACTTTTCCATTCTTACAGTTAGCTCAGAGGAACAGTCAATTTAAGTATCTCTTGATGGGGCTAGCATTATATGCAGTTTTAATTAACATAAAATTTGCTAACTTTATTTAGCCTGTGCGGAAAGGAAGATTACTTAATGCTGTGTCAGCAATTATCTCAGATTTATAAAATCGCTAACACATGCATATATTTTTTTAAAAAGTTACAGGGAACTTGAGCTGAGCAAGTGTGACACTTTGGATTGATAGTGTCAGATATCTCAGAAATAATGCATGGAGAAAAATCTTCCCCCAAAAGCAAGAAAAATCCTCTCCCAGTTGTTCAGAAGGCTTGGGAGGACCTTTTAATGTTACCCAATGGAAGAAAAAAAAACAAAACAACAAACCACACAAAAAACCCAACAAAATATTTTAAATCCATTAGAAATACTGTCTTCATTCCTCTTGAAGGCTGCTGATGAAATATTGGCAAACCAGACACTGTACCGAAGGAAATAGTCTTAAAAATGTGTTAATCGGTATCAAGTGATGTTTCACAGGGCAAGGTTCCCAGATGGACACAAGGGCCCTCACCTGCACAGGGTCGCAAGCCCCTGGATCACCTCTCCGACAGCCTCCACACACATGTGAACAGCTCATTACAGAACATCTGCCACAGAAACCATTTCTAGATCGTGTTTCGTGGTTACAGGGGCATAGCTTGCCAGAGGAAATACATGAAAAATCAGCATCTGCTGTCTAGCAGTGTGCCGTCTATTGCAATACATCACCAACAGATGTAGTAATGGAGGTTCTTCACTCCTGCCCAAAACTTAACCAATTATTGAAAGAAAACACCGAAGCCAAAGACCCAGTTCATTAGTCTATTATTGAGAAGGGAATGAATGAAATGCTCAGTTTTATCCTGAATGGTCAGCTTGAAGCGAGGTTGCATCTTTCCTACTTGAGGACATTCCCATGGATATTTTTCTTAATGCCGGGGTGACCATACAAAGTGACTCGGGTCAGCTGAATTTGGCTACAAAGTTAGCAAGAAACCAAGCCAGAGGCAAGTGTCAGTGTCATCATAACACAGGGCAGAATGGGTTGATCCAAGGTGGAGCCAAATCCTCTCTGACAATTCTTAAGATGCACAGCACTGTTTTGCCCTTATGAAGTTACAGACGGTGCAATCTGGAGCACAAATTTGCCAAAAGCTTTTAAAAAAAGGAGCTAAGGGGTTATTAGCTCAAGACATCCTTCCTCACAGGGAGAATAAACATTTAGTTTTAAGGCCCTGTCTCTACCTTCCTCAACAAACCAACACCTATCCCTCTCTAACGAGTAGAAATGTGAGTATGAAAGCCACAAAAACAGTCTTGTGCTCAAAGGAGTGCGGTTTCTGAATAGCAAATACCTTTTAAACTGCTTCTTCCCTCAAGACTGCAGCACAGGATGTATATCTGCAATTACCAATTCACACAGCCAACAATTAGCTGAGACACTGTCCTAAATATTACAAAACACAAATCATTGCTTTCCCTCTGGAATGATACTGCTCTATGCACAAGCAATGGGGAAATCACACACAAAACACCTCCTGATGTCAATGTTCAAAAGCAAAACTCTGGAAGGTAAAAGTAATTGCTGCCAGACAGGCAGACTTCTCTCAATCACAACAGGATAAATTAGTTTGGCTCTTAAAGGTGAAACACCAGCTTCAAAGACAGCGCAGATGAGAAGAGAACAAGGTCACGGCATGCTGCATTGTGGTTCCAAGTCACTTGTTGCCACAAAATATGTTTTTCCACATATTATGTGAAAAGGAAGAAATCATCACTTACCTGAGGGCCGATCAGACCATTGATTCCTGGGAATCCTGGTTCTCCCTTTTTACCCTGTGTGTTCAACAGATGAGCAAATATTAGACACCAGGGCAAAGGCTGGTACTGACTTTCCAAAGCCTTTCACCCCCAAACTGGTAAATCACCCGTAATGTGGGTACACAAAACACAAAAGCTGGAAATGAAGGCAGCAGACACCATTTGGATGTGAAACTCCAGTCATCATTGACAGGTCTGTACCTCTCCAGGTTGTGATAATAGTGGCCACAGGTGAGGGCTGGTCTCATGCACATCTTGGCATCTCCTACACTCTGCAGTCCCACCTGGGTGCTCCCCACAGAGGGCTGGAGAAGTCACTGTGATGAGATGCAGCCAAGGGAGGTACCACCTGTAGACACAAGCTGAGGGGCACTTTCCTTGCTACAGTCTAGCCCTTCACCCCGCATCAGCAAAGCCAAGCAACGTCCCAGTGTTCCTTGCACTGCCTCATGCATTAAGAAAGAAAATAATTAAGAACTCTGGTGAATGGAAGAATATGAAAGATTCACAATCCCTAAGCCGGAAAACAGGAATCCATGAGGCATTTCTAACTAGGGTTGGCATTTCCACCACGGGACAGAGCTCACTGACTCCTCCACAAGCAAAAAAAAAAGATGCCTCCAGAAGAAGCAGAGAGCTTTGCCTGGAGTATACCCTTGAGACAAGTTCACCTATACGGATGCTGCGGTACCTGTGTTCCCTGTGGGTTTGACCTCAAAAAGTTCACAAGGAAGAAGTCCCACACAGGAAAAAAAGAGGAAGGAAGGATGTAGTAAGGATGCTGGAAGCACTGGAGATAAGGCAGAGACTGGATTTGTTTCTGAACTCAACAGATGACTTGCTGTGTTACTGTGGGCAAGTCACATATTGTGTGACTCAGCTTTCTTGTAAAAATCTCTTGTTTGTACATCATTAATCATAATGAATCATTAATACTTCTGAGGTTATTAGTAATATGCTAGCAGGGTACAAGAGGAGTCATGTAAATATCTGAGAGACAGAGAGAAGTGATTTTTCCTCCCTCATTTCTACTTCTCACCCAAACTTATTTCCTTTTTAGAAGGATATTACAATAAACTAAGCAAGTTTCATGACACCGGTGATGTGATTGGTCATACAGATATGAGTCAGATATATAATTTTCCCTTTATTTTTATTTATTGAAATATTTCCAGAAACAATTCCTGCTGAGTTAAATGAGTGAAAAAACTAAAAACATCACAAAAAAACCCTCAGTTTTCATCATAATTTCCCTGGTTTTGACTAAATTTCATTAGCTGGTGTGTCAGAATCTGATCTTTTCCTTATTTTTCTCATAACAAAAAAAGCAGCTGTCATATACAGAAGAACTTAAGAGGAAAATTAAAGGGTGATTATGAGGTCCAATAAAAATCTGCATTATATACTCAAGTACCTGCACTATCCATGAGTGGTCCTTCTACTTTCTCAAAATCCGTCACTTCCTTGCTTGACAAAGCCAAAAAGAGCCCGTCACATGATTCCACATATGCTTTCTGGTTTAAGATGTTCATTTTGCCAACTGCCAAGGTGACCGTGCAAGGGACACTGTTAAAATACTCATTTAAATAAATAAATAAGCTTATGAATAGAGCATACAGGGTGTGGTGTGCGGGGCCAGACATGGGAGATGAGTATGACTGCATGCCACCGTGGCAGCCATGCATTAAGGTGGCCGTTTCCACACTGTTTCCTTCATGTCCCACCAACCTCATTGGTCACTGGGCATAATTACCACCCTTCTTGTACCTCCTCTTGCAATGTTTGTGTATGTCCTTAGACTGTAATTCAGAGACTGCATTAGAAGCAGGAATCTGATATAAACACTTTTGATAAGCCTTTGAAGGAGCGTAAGGGAATTAGCTCCCTAAGTAGTCACCCTAAATTAGATATCCCAGGTTACAGGGCACGAACATACCCAGTTGTGTACTCCATACAAAACCACAATTGGTGATACATACATTAGTGTTCAGGCCAACAAAATCCCAATGAGACTTTGCAAGTGAAGAGACACGAGTAGTACACGTAGACCTTATTTTGGAAGTCCACAATGGTGTGGCTTCAGCAGCTTTACAGCTTAAGGGCATTGCCTGCTCACAGCTTGCTGAACTGCTGCTTTTCGGAAACTTAGTCCCACCTTGGGAAACTTGAGGAAAGTTGTAGCAGCACCACCTTGTCCCCAACCCCATCTCAAAAGCCAGGAAGGCAGTGGAAGGACTTATTTTGCCTCTGGACAAGTGTGCACCAGTTGTTCTGTTTCCATACTGATGGCTGGGCACACTAATCTGTGGTGGCAATGCGAGATGTGAAAAGAGCCTATGCTTTCCTTGGGTATAATGCTGAGAAACTTCATTGCTTTTCAAAACACTCAGAAATCCCTTAAAGCAGCATATAATTATACTGACAGAGAGGATGAGAGTGTAATTTCCCATTGTGAAGGGGACATTTTGGCCACTGTGGCCAGATGCACCCGCCCTGACAAAGACCTGACAAAAACCCACAAAAACTTCCCACCACAGCCCTTGTCACACCCACACGGTCATGGTCAGCACTTACACATTTTGGTGGAAAGGTGAAGAAGTTGTGGCTCTTGGCCAATAAGAGCTGGCATGACCACAGATCACATTCAATTAGGCCATAAATGGAGCTCTGCTGGAGGGCAAAGCTTGAGTTGTCTTCCTTGGAAGCAGGAGGTCTGCAGTTGGGGACTCACTCCATGGGCTGGGACACCACCTACCTCATCTCCTGTACAGGTTGAGAGCCCTCATCTTATAGGTGAGTGATTGTGTACATTTTTGAATCATCATTTCTAAAGCTTAAGAATTCTTGAGTCAGTCATGTAGTATTAATTCCTCGTATATTCTGAATCTGTAGTTACTAATGTTCTTGGATTGTTAAACAATTTTAATATACCATTTCCAGTTGGTTCTCCTCTAAGCAATTTTTGGTTAGAATAAAGTTTATTTTGAGTTTATCACCTGTCCAAATTTGACTTTGTGAGCCTCCATGACAGCCACTCAGAAGTTAGTCAAAATCAAACTACAACAGATTTGCTCCATACCATTACAACCTGTCTGTAAAGTACAGAAACACTTGCTGGGAAAAATTATACCTTTGAGATCAAAGCTCAGCGAAATGTCAGATCGCCTAATAATATGACAGAGAAAACCAGCAATTATGCTCTCTTACTTATAGTAAGAAGCTAAGTGTGTAGGAATGTGTATCCTTTAACTATATGAAATACACATTATTTGCTTTCATTAGGAATTTGAACAATAACACAGTTAAAAATGTGTGTTTTATTGGAAATTGATGTATTTACCTGACTGACAATTACAGTTTCACTCTGGATTTAATTTACGTCAGTCCCTTTTTCCTTCTTTTTGTTAATTTGCTTACATTTCGATTTCTGCATGGCTGAACTTTGCCAGGGCAGGCAGTGTCATCTGAATATTTCAAGCACCCACAAATACTTACGAACACAACCATCGGAAAGATCTCTACCACAGAGAAGACAAGAAACCAAGGGAAAATGTTGTCTCCACTCTGCGAGAGGGAAAATTTTGAAAGATTTCATCGCCACAGACTGTTTCTCATCTTGCTGTCTAATAGCAAGAATGGCCATATATTTTCATAGCATGTTTTCTCTGAGGTTTGACCCCAGGAACAGAGGTGGATTTGGTAGAAAGACATAGGAGGCGTCATTAACTGTGAACGAATATGACTGCTTACATAAATGCCGAGTATTTCCTATGTAGGACTACATTAATAGAAGAAATCTAGCAGCATTAATCAATGTTTGAGCTCCCTGAAGGCACCAGCCTTTTGCAGTCTCCATATGTATTAGATAATAACAGTAAATTATGAAGTGAGAGCATCTCCCCAGCCTGAGGATGCAAATACCATCAGGGTTGGCCACCTTAGGGGTGATTATTGGGGCTGTTGTGACAAAGGGAAAAAGGGCTATAAGGACTTCTGGACACTGAGAGAGAGATTGCACCTTGGGACTGGCTCTTTCCAAAAAGTCTACTTAATTTGCTGGGCAAACTTACTCTCCTCTCTCTCCTGGATCATTTATGTATCTCCCTCTGGAGATACCAATCAACTATCCCTTTCCCTTGGACCCTGCGAGTTTAAGGCAGTTCAAATCAAGGGGAGCTAGTACACGCATAAATAAGAGTTGAAACAGTGTTGACTGCCCATTTCAAGTAATGATGGGCCAGAACAGGAACATCAGATGCGACAAGCCACTTAGGCAGGAGACAGATGGGTCAAGAAGGACAAAGTCAAATACATGCATTTCTGTCCTGCCATCAAATGCACAAAGAAGAGCTCAACATCCCTCCAGAGATCTGATAAATTTATCTCCCCTGTGACAGCTAACAGGGATAAACCTTTCATGTATTGGCAAGTGCTGCTCTTAACATATCTCTTCTGGGTGGAGGGTGTGCCCTGAACCCAGTAGTCCCCAGTTTTAATAGGATCCTTTAGGCTCTATTATAAAACAAATATGTAGCATTTACTGAGACTCATAGCCTTGTAATCTAGTTGTAAAGAGTCCAGAAAGGTCTGTTAAGCTTTTTGTGCTGCTCTGACTTCGGGAATAAACATTCAGGGGATATGGACAGATGAACATGAGAACCTGCTGAAACACGGCAGATGAATTAAAGTTACCCCTTTGTAACTCACTCCTGGAGGTGTGCTCCTTCCTCTTGCCTCCAACCTGACAGACCGCAACACTGAACTTTGCAATTAGCTCACAAAAAAAGGGTCTTGCAGTAAAATTTTTCTATGTTATCTCTGTTTCTACAGTCAACTCACTCTCATTCTGTGCTCTGCATGAATTATTTTGTGCATGAAGTAACTTGTAAAAAAAGGAATTATTACTTATTATTACTTATCTGCCTGACTCATGTACATTGGAATCTTAATCATGGAGAAGGACATTCATTAAAGGTTACTATTTTAAAAAGATATTTTCTATTAATCTTTTTTTTTTTCCCCATAAGACTGTTCTTACACAGAGACTTCTGTGTATTATGAGACTTCTGTATTATTTTTTTTTTGTTTTTGCACTGATTGTTCTTTGAGTATGGGAAAACTTTAACAACTTAAATTTAGAAAACTAGTCTGCAGTACAGCACATCAAACTCAAAATGGGTCTAGGTAGCTGCTACCTCATCCCTATGTGGCAAATACTGCTGTGGGAAAAATAGATTTTTTTTTTTGTTTGTTTCCTTCTGAAATTTCAATCGCTTCAATGTATTTGCATCATTTCAATGAGGCAAATTCTTCGAATCCAAGTTATTTGGAGCACACTTCAGAAGAACCCCGTATTTAGGCTGGATTACCCAAAGATTTGCTTGCTTTCCAGGAGCAAGTCATACATATGCAACTTTTGTGTCTATCAAGCAAAAAAAAAAGTTGTGTTTATTTCCAAGAAATATTTCAGTAGTTCAAGTGTCAAAAAAACTGAAGAGCAGAATCAAAGCTCTTCAGCTCTCTCCAATTTCACAGAAGAAAGAAGAGGACAGGAAGAGAGAAAAAAACACAAAACCACCCTAAAATGAAACCAGACTCTCAGCGTTCTACCTCTTCTTCAGGCAGTTTTAGTAAAATCGGAGAGACAGTATTGTCTATCGCTCAAGGTCTTACGGGGCAGATGAGAAGAGCAAAGCTTCTTTCTTCCCACTGTGTGCTCTTGAGATGAGAGTATCGTTGTCAAAATATAGACGTCAGGTGCCAGGCACTTGGAAGCAGCTAGCTAATAAAATGAACATAACCCAGTTGCCTGGTTCAGGTTGGAATTGTTATCTCCTGTCCCCAGACAGGATCAAAGGATAGACGTGAATTTTCAGATTAGCAGTTCAGCAGATGTACCAAGGAGACTGCGGATTTTTTCTGTGCCCATAAAACACTTCAAACCTGAAACTAAAGCAGGCTAACAGAGAAGTGCTTTTAAATGCCCGAAAGTCAATCTGTCTTCCCAGCTTACGCTCCTCTTAGTCTGTTTCCACTACTGGGACACTCCCCAGAATGTAAGCAGCCTTACAATTAGCTTTCCATGTTAAAGAACTATGTCTGTAAGTGTGCGTTATTGTAATTACATCAAAAACACACACTCCATATTGGAGCTCCTTAGAATGGGCTGCAGGAGGGAGACGTTCATATACAGCAAGCTTAGTTTATGGTAAATTTGGCAATCAGGTCTCTTATAATGCCATCCGCTCTTTTTAGAGCATAACAACCCTTCACTCTCTGCCCCCAAGCATGTCTGGTTTCATTCTTTTCTAAATAAAACATTAGGAAGATGGTCTATCACATTTTTCAGTCATCTCAGGAGCCTTTATTTTTCTAATGCAAACCAGGGTCCTGTAATGTCTTCTTCAGTCTGTCCCCTGCTCCCTCAGATCCCATCCTCCCAGTAGCAAATCCCAGCCTCTGGGCACACCTTCTGTGACTCACCAGCAACTTTTATGCTTTTGAGAACAGCTGTGAATATGCTGCTCTCTTGTCCTCAACTTCTGGAAAGTTTGCCTGAGAGTAACACCGTGACGCTCTGAACCTCTTGGAAGTGACCTGCTGAGTATGGCTGGGCTATATCTGAAGTTCTCAATGCTTGCAGACAGCAAGGCTGGTTTGGTGGCAAGTCCTCAAAAGGCAACAGCAACATAGAATAGAATCATAGAATCGTTAGCCTTTCTACCTTTAAGCAGATCAACACATCCACCCAACTTAGTGTCATCTGCAAACTTACTGAGAGTGCACTCGATCCCCTTGTCCAAATTATCAATAAAGATATTAAAGAACTGGCCTCAGTACTGAACACTGGTTCTTGGTCTTAAGAATGGTCTTAAGCAATCTGTAATATGGTCTTAAGCAGTCTTAAGCAGTAATACCAAGGCCAGAAGAAGACTTGGGTCATCAGAAGCCCTGACGACAGGGCTTCTTCACCCCACTTGGTCATTCAGACATACTTGTACCACACATTAGCAGAAGACAAAGACTTTGCAACTGCTCCAAGAAATGTGCAGTCTAAGCAGAGGTGATTGAAAAATTTTTATGCAAGTATAACGAATACATTTAAATGAAAGATTAAGCTTGCATTAGCCATATTAAGAAACTGAACTGACACTTTCTTTACTATAACACAAGTGGTGACTTCTTTACTGGCAACTGTACTATCCCATGTACTCTTTTGTTTCTTCAGTAATAACAGGAACAGCAACTTCAGGCTAAAAGAATATCATACTTCCTCTTTTCCTAGAAATTTTCCCAAAATGTATGACCCTCTTCCTGCCAGCTAAACGGTCACTAGGGTATTTGGCACAATATGTCATCTTCTATGAAATCTTCACACTGCGTTGGTGGATCCTACATTGTATTTCTAATACTAGCCAACTCTGTCTCTGTTCTTGCACAGCTCAGGATCCTTCACGTCCAGTAGACTGTGTTATGGGACATGAATTCCTCTATGAAATGGTTCCAAACACATCTTTAGTCCATTAGTAGCTTGTGCCAGCTGCATTACAACTAACTAAAGCACTACAGGCTTCTAAGAACTCCCAACAAATGGTCATATCTGTCAGAACAGGGGCTCTGTGCATGTGCTGACTTCATTTACATCTTAGTTGAGGACCATAAAGCATAACTGAGGTCCAATCATACTGTAAAGCAGTTACTGTTTTATATCAGCCCCTTTGCAGCGTAAGACTTGAGAGGGTCCTAAAGTCAATCTTGCATTGCAATCTGTCCCTGAGACTATAAGATATTAGTGCAGAATAATTATAAAGTACCTCAGGAATCAAATTTTCAGGACATATAAATCATACCTTGAAACCACACTCCTATAAAATAGCAGAGGGACCAGCCAAGTAGAGGGTTAGTGATTTTCATCTGCTCTGCACAGGTCTGCTAACGACACTGAAAAGAAGTCTCAAATCTGCCTCTAGCATTGTCTGATTTTTCTGTTCTTACCACAGTGAAGAAGGCTACATCTCTGCTATATGCAATGGGCCAGGGCTCCATCTGCAAAGGTCTCCCATCAGCCTCCTTTTCTCCAGGCTGAACAACCCCATCTCCCTCAGCCACTCCTCACAAGATTTGCTGTCCAGACCAGTTTTGTTGCCCTTCCCTGGACACGCTCCAGCACCTCAATGTCTTTCTTGTAGTGAGGGGCCCAAAACTGGACACAGTACTTGAGGTGTGGCCTCATCAGCGCCAAGTAGAAGGGGACAATCACTTCCCTAAACTGTGATCCCGTCCATGTCCTCAACACCGGGCTGCACTGCTAAAGAGCCTTCTTGTTCGGGTGGGCGCAAGAGGGTTCACTGCAGCCTGAGCTGCGCCTTCATCCAGTCATTTAAAGCTAGACTCAAACAAATATTTGAGGAGATTTCTGCTCTTGGCATTTTAACTCCTAACCCTGTCTTGAGATTTGTTTTCTGCAGCCAAATTTCTGTAAGATGGTAATCAATGACTGGATTTATATTTGTGCTTTGTCAAGAACTGTACTAACAGTGAATCAGTAGCATCTGCTAATCTGTCCTCTCTCCCACATGTAGGTTTTCCATGTAGATCCACCAAGCCCAGGACTTTGATTCATCTCTGGTATTCAGTCATTGAATAATGGTCTTTAATTAAAAAACATATATCTATCAACCTAAGATGCCTGGTGACTAATAAAGACCCTCAGGAGAAGAAATCTAACTAGCTAGACACAACAGAGTCTAGGGAAACATTCAAAGACAGTGTGGATCAAATTACATCTCTAATCAAATGATCATTAGCAGGAGCGTTTTGTGTCCTGTTGCAGATCCTGACAGATCACTGTCCTTTCCCTATCTAATATGCTCTATTAATCTTATTCAAGAAAAAATGTTTCACAGCAGGCTTTAAAACCAGGACAATTCAGAACTTGTCAACTCCTAAGTAAAGCACAGCACAGTTATTTGCTAAAGTGAGAAGGTGATATTTTCTGAAGGCTGGAAAAGTACAAGAAAGCAAGTAAATGCCCTTTTCCACTGTGGCATTAACACAAGACTGCATGCCCCATCTTCTGAAGGAGAAGATTCCTAAAAGCCAAGCTTACAGCTCCGTTTAATATCATGCAATTCAATGGAAAATCCATAGAAAAAAAGCATACCAAGGAATATATTTCTTCCCTGTATTTTCCCTTGCCCATAACCCTCCCATGGTCACAAACAGATCTTTCATGTCCACTTTTTAACAGCACTGGTGCTGACTCAAGTGCAAAGCATTACAGGCAACCCCCACAACCTCCTCTATGGTTAAGATATTGGTCTCTGTGACTACCTAAAAAAGTAACCCATCAAACAGCAGTACTGAGACTGAAGTGTCCACAGTGTCCACTCCACAAAGGTTGAACAGGTTGTCCGTTGCCTAGTGAGATGTTCTTAACATGAATGGGCTGAAGTAAGGAAAAGCAGGCTCAGAGCATTCAGGTGATCTGATCAGGCCCGCTGTGAAGTTTACTTTTTATCAATACTTGAATATTTCAAGACATAACTCTGAGTCAGAGAAAATCCAATATTTTTTTTTTTTTTTTTAACAAGAGGAAACTATCTAAACTCCTGGTGGAGAATGGTACACCAGCTCCCATTTTGCGGGAGCTTCTGTTTGAGCACAGACCAAACAGAACAGAAAGTAAGAAGTATTGCAAGTGTCTTTGCATTTATTTGGCTTCCAGGACAATAGCATTTCTCTGAGTTTTCAACTTCTCCATGTTACTAGTGGCTCTACACGCTCGGAGTCATACCAAGAATCCTCTTGGCAGCAAGGAGCAGACACAAAGACAGGAGAGCAAATGACAAGAAAGAAAATTTCCTAGGGTCCCACAGGGCACTGCATATGATCTGTGGACTCAAGAGGTACTGAAAGTTGCTGGAGACAATAAAAAAGGAATAGAGGAAAGGATCAGGGCCTCCAGGATCCTTAAATAAGTAGAAAAGTATATGTAGAGTCTTATAAAGCAAAGCTGTCCCCAGCCCCTTGAGACTTACATTAAATAAAAACAGCAACTCACCCTTTGACCTGGTAAACCAGGGACTCCGGGCTTGCCTTCTAGACCAGCCTCTCCCTTTAAAAGTGAAAAGTTTTATAAAGTTAACAGAGTAAGAAAAGCTAATGAACTATATAACCATTTCCTAGCTGTTTTGTGCTACTGTTACTGCAGGGCTACCTAGGCAAATCTTACCTGATAATTACGTTGTCCTGTGAGCAGAAGAGAATAAGAAAACAGGATAGAGAAAAGTGACAATGCCCTGATTAAACACAGAGCGCACAACTATATTTAAATTACATAATTAAAACCAGATTTACCTAAGTAACGCATCTTCACAATGCCATCAATTTTACAAAACCCAATCAACAGTGAAACACAACAAACAACTCAAAAGCGAGGAACTACAGAGTACTTGCAAATGAGCCAGCAGTGACAGCCTGAACTGAGATATCCTGCACAGCTGGGTTATAAAATATAACTAGAATAGGCTATGTTTAAGTCATGTCTAAATTGTGGCAAAAATTGCATTGAAACACAAGCACGCATAACCAACTCTTATTTTTTATCCACAAAATATTTTAGTTGGGACCTTGTGGCATAAAGCCAACCCCTTTCACAGCAACCGTTCTCTGACCTTCGTTACATGACAGCTGCCAAGTGAGTGCCTCTCTGAGAGGTGCTGAACGCCCATGCGGCTCTTCAGGACACCAGAGACAGAAAAGCAATCAGGTTCTGCATGACAACAGCCCTGAGGCAAAGTCTGGCACTGCGCGCAATGACTGCCCATGTCCTGGGTGCCACCTCCGTATGTTCGGAGTGGCCATCCACAGCAGGAGACCTTCTCTCAGCAGTGAAGAAAACAGGAGGCTGGGGGCACTGTTTAAGATCTTAGTACCTGAATAATGTATAAGATTTTGCATGCACACCTCACAGCAGCCTGAGTTCCAGTTTTTGGAAATTTCAAGCGGTGAGAGAAACAACTTACCGGAGGTCCAGGAAGTCCGGGTTGGCCTTGTGGTCCTCGTGGCCCAGGCTCTCCCTACAGAAATGTTTTTTTTTTTTTTTAAAAAAAAGCGTTAAAGTCTCTGTATGAAAAATTATATGGGCACATTGTTCATGTTGGCCATCTGTGCAGGACCTATACCACCCCTTTCCTCATAGGTCCCAAAGACCCAGTGCAGAGACCAGCTGGTTTTCTCCTTAATCCTTCGGCTACTGGAATTATCAGCGCCCATTAGGCTGCGCACAGACTGATCCACCCACACTCAGCAGGCTTTTATCCATAACTGGCTCTTTGTTTTTTCAAAGGTAGTAACTCTACCAAAGGCAGTGGGCTATCCTGCATATTCCAGTAAAACTCCGTGGGTTGGGGTTCAGTGGTGGAGAAAAGCAATTCTTGCAAAAACAACTTCCACAGGCATTTCCCCTGAGCCAGCACAGCTGTGAAGGGCTTTAAAGTATCCTTTATAAGATGCATATCATTATATTAAATAAAATTAAAATACAAATTACACATCCACCATCACAAAATAAAATTTAGATATATTTTACTTATATGTAGGACTAACAGACTGAAGCAACTGGCATCTTTTTCCTATTTGAGTGCCCATATTCAAAGACAAACTCAGCGTAAAACTCAAATACAGTTTAACTTTTATATTAACACATCCCTGGACTTAAAGAATTGTGTAGCTGACTCTTTTTGATTTATACTTCTCATTTATGTTAGATTCACTACACCTGAAAAGGACATTGCCTTTTTTCCTTTCTTATTTATTTTCTCCATTGTCATTAGGAAAACTTGTTTCTTGATGGCCTGACAATGCTTCTATCCGCCTTAATTTTGAAGCATAATTTTAAAGCAAAATCTAATCTAACAGGCCATTGAACTACATAAAATCATCCTTGCAACGGAAGAATAGATCTTGAATCTCACTTACCTGCTCTCCTTTTAGGCCTTCAGTAGGCACCTGCAATAAAAATGCAGAGTCTTAAAGGAGAAAAAGAAGGAAGCCAACACAGGAGGTGCCAGTGGTGTGATGGTCCCCCACAGTGTAATTTTTTCTCCTTACCATTCCCTCAAGATGCACGCTAACTGCTACAGCTCCTCAAACCCTAATTTCTATTTAAACAGCTCGGGCTGGCACGAGGTTTGCTCACTCATTTACCTACGGAGTGATTTGTGTGGCTGTACAAACAGCGAAGAATTTAATTCACTAGCTCATCGTTATAAATAAGTTAGTAAATTCCCCAGCTCTTGTCTTATTTTAATTCGCAGTCTCATTGAATGCAGAAGGCATCATGTAAATAGCAGGCTGACTTTCAGTATGTGCATGATTCAGACCTTCGTTTGGCTCCTTGATGCAAGCCACCGTGGCTGTGACCCGCAGCTCTCAGTCTTCCCAGCCTGTTCTCCACCCGTCAGGCTCCTTTTCAGGTTTTATACCTATCTTTCGAAGTCTCTTGGCAACTACTGTCACACCACTAATTTCACAATTACGCAGGACAGTAAAAGGCTCGGATGCAAACAGCGTTTTTTCAGAGCTCTCTCTTCCTGCTTTGATTTCTACCACATTCTGGGTAAGGGAAAGTGCCTGCTGACTTTCTCATGATTACCAGGGAGCTTCTCATTCTTGTCTTCAGGACCCAGTCCTTGTTTGGCACAGTGTGACAGTTAGTGTTGCTGGTATCACTGGCCCTTTAATGCTCTCCACCAACAGTCCAAGAGTACTGTTTCCTAATTTTAATCCTTTTTTTTTTTTTTTTTTTGAAAGTTAAAGGGATACTCCCAAACCACTTTGTTACCAGCCCCTGAAGAACTCGGTTCTAGACCTCTCCTCTGCATACTTCTCAGTTAATCTTTCTCCATTCACTTGGAGATGACCTCTTCATACAGACAGTACTAATCTCTGGACATCCTTATGTCCCTGCTAGTGCCTCTGGGGTCACTGAAGGCAGTGATGAAAAGAGAGGGATGCACAAAGACATGTAAATCTAATGCCACAAGAAAGATAACCTTCCCCTCTCTTATTTTCTCACTTTTCTTTTTTATCACTACTTTCCTGATTCCAGCACATCAGGTCCTAGTTGTCTCATATTCCACCAAAACTTTTTTCAGATATAAGCCAAGGAAAGACCATTCCCCCTTATCTGAAATTGCCTTTTTCCTCTCTCATCCCAACCCCCACATCCAGCCAATGACAAAGGCACTCAGTAATTCAACTCAATTCTTTTATAACTTTCACAGGCTCTATTTTCCAAAGGCCACTAGGCATCGACTCAACAACTGTCCTGGAAACCACAGAGTCCTGTCACAGTATTGCTCTCTCCGATGCACCCGAGGCAATGGTTTCATTGCCTCTTCAAGTCCTTGTCCTGGTTTTGTCTGGGGTAGAGTTAATTTTTGTCTTAGTCACTGGCATAGTGCTGCGTTGTGGATTTAGGATGAGAATAATGTTGACAACACACTGATGTTTTAGTTGCTGCTGAGCAGTGCTTACACCAAGTCAAGGACTTTTCAGCTTCTCACACTGCCCCGCCAGCGAGTAGGCTGGGGGGGGCACAAGAAGTTGGAAGGGACACAGCTGGGACAGCTGACCCCAACTGACCAAAGGGATATTCCATACCATATGATGTCATGCTCAGCATGTAAAGCTGGTGGAAGAAGAAGGAAGGGGGAACATTCAAAGTTATGGCATTTGTCTTCCCAAGTAACCATTACATGTGATGGATCCCTGCTTTCCTGGAGATAGCTGAACACCTGCCTGCCGATGGGAAGGAAATAATTCCTTGTTTTGCTTTGCTTGTGTGCACAGCTTTTCCTTTACTTATTAAACTGTCCTTATCTCAACCCACAAGTTTTCTCACTTTTACTCTTCTGATTCTCTCACCCATCCCACCAGCGGGGACTGAGCGAGCAGCTCTGTGGGGCTTGGTTGCCAGCTGGGGTTAAACAACAGCAGTCCTCATCTTCACATTTCAAAATTTCCCAGAATTGTGGCAGTGCGTCTCCTTGTTAGAATCCATCACCTGCCTTCTTCCAAAACCTTCACTGCCTTAAACTTTACTCTTTTTTTTGAAAAAACATTTAAGAACATCTCCCATTTAGTAAAGTCCTCCCACCCCCAAATTCCACCTTCTCGTCTCATGCAATAATGCATGAGAAACACGCAAAACAATGCTTGAGAAAGCTAAAAAAAAAAAAAAAAAAAAGAAATCTTACTGAAGAGCCAGGCAATCCTGGAAGTCCTGGTTCACCCTGCAGGGAAACATGAAAGAAATAATAAAAAAAATAAAACATAGCATAACACAGAACACAACATGGTGCAATACATAACATAACACAAAAGGAAAGCAAACCTCTGAGAATGTTTTCCAACTGCTGTTGTGCATTCTTATTTTCAATAGCATGCCATAATTAATAGGTATGAACATGCAATCCCAATTAACTGTGTTTTCTCTACCCTGCAGACGAATACATGCAGGAACTGGTTGTCTTCTGTGTGACTGTGATGTTCTACATTGATTTTAATGACATTTAGTGACTTAAAAAGGAGTGATGCACTGGATGCACCATAACATTAAATTTGAGCTTCAAAAATCTTATAATTGGTGTACACATACCACACAAATAAACCTGATTGCTGCTCAGATCCCTAACAGAGTCTGCAGGATGGATATTTAAGGGGCCAAAATGCTTTTGTTTGTTAATGAGCAAAAAAAACTTTGCAAAAAGATAAAAAGTGAGAAATGGTACCATTTTCCCCAAGTCATTTTCTAAAGCAGAATCAAGCTATAAGTGTTTGCAGGATACTGAGATGTTACACCCTCTTTACGTGATTTATTTGTGTCTAGGCTATCCATTTGCTCCAGCCCATTTTTCTCCAGCAGTGTCCACTATTTATTATGCTTTAAGACTAAGCATCCACAAGGTATATCCTTTACTTTAGGTACAGATTAATACAAAAACTGTCATATAGCTTCCTTTTACACCCTATTAATTAATTACTCATGTAAGTCTCTGAATAACCCAGCATATCTTTCATGCACTTTCCTCTTAAGACAAGTTTAATCACTATTTCTTATTTTATTGTAATTTTTATTTATTTATTGTACTACTTATTGTAATTATATTTATGCCAGAAGAGACACACATCAGCTGTGCTGAAAGCAATGGAGCAAGAAGCTCAATATCTTCTGGAAGCACCAAATGCAGCAACTTCAGAGATATGAATGAAGTGTTATGAACTCAAGACTGCTCTCTACTGCACACGTGCTGGATCACAAACATCTTGTGTCTTATCACCTCAGTGGATGTGCCCTGCACCCATAGGAGCTAGAGCTGTTCAATCTGAGTAGGAAAGTAATGGGAAATAGATTTGCTTCCGATCTTTGATTCCTAGATAAGGAGGAGAAAAGGAGAAAAAAAATCCAGAATTGGGCATGCCTTTCCACTCATGCCAAAGCACTGGGTGGGAAATACCAAAATCACAACGTCACCTCTAGCAGAGAGCGAAACATAAGGCTGCCCTGGAAACACTAACTCTGTAAAATAATGAAGTCAAATTTGCTTCTGAGGGCAGTGAATAATTATTTTGCATGTAAGAGAGCTAGGCTCATTTAACTGGCACTTTCTGAATCCATTCTACATCTTCTGGCTCAGAAAATTGGCATCTACACAAACATATTGACATTTCTACCCGTTTTTCTTAGGTGAGGAAGATTTCCCGAGCCAAACTACTCTCTACTTCCTTCTATGAGGGTTAAACTAAGAGCGGAGGAGCTATAACCAGACACGATTTAACACTCACACCCATTTCAGACTGAAGCAATGTCAGAAAAGTGAAACATTTAAATGAATATAAGCTTCACTTGTACACAAATGAGAGAAATATTAGACCAACAGCCCTGATATTTCCAGCACTAGGGGCCCAAGGCAGAATTAAAAAATGTGTGTCCAAACCCTTCCCATGCATCCCATCCCAACTCACTTTTTCTCCTTTGGTCCCACTGGCCCCCGGAAGGCCTGGGCTGCCAGCAGGGCCCTATAAAGAGGTAAAATGGAGAGAAAAAAAAATCTTTTTTTTACATACTGCAGGTCATCAATTGCAATTCCCTTAAAGTACAGGAGAAACATAAGGCTGGAGGTTTGGGTATCGGCAGCATAAACAGTTATATCCCATTGCACCGGGGCGGGGCTAATACAACACAGAAGGCTGCTGTGGCTCTGCTACGTAGAGAGGAAGGGGAATAAGGATGGAGATGCCACAGCAGCCACGA
This sequence comes from Alca torda, assembly GCA_008658365.1. Classification (NCBI taxonomy): domain Eukaryota; kingdom Metazoa; phylum Chordata; class Aves; order Charadriiformes; family Alcidae; genus Alca; species Alca torda. The sequence goes on from CM018077.1 coordinate 158,988,751, forward strand.
TAACAGCAATCCAGTTTCAGCTGGTTCAGAGGGATTGCAGTTCAGGGAGTACCTCGGTGTCAAACACAAAATTTAGGATGAAATTCAGGCATGAAGATTTGCCCACTGCCAGCTGTCTAGACACGAAAAAAGGCAAAAAAAAAGACTTCAGAAAAACCCAGCTTCTGTTACAGAGTGTCACTTGGAGAAATTGTCCCCTAGAAGTAGTAAGCAATAAGCATCCACCTTTACACGCCTCTGCAATTTCTCACGTTGTCCACGTTTTCTGCAAGTATAAACCAGTCCCATAAATAATATAATGGGCATAGTGGACATAGTTCACTGTGATTCCAGTGCTGCATAGAGCACCGGAAAATATTTCCATCTTATAAGGATGGTGATATACACAAACTAAACAAATACTTCCCAGTATAGGGTAAAGAGTGACTGAGGAGCAGAGGAGAGAGAAAGCAATCGTTAACTGTCAAATCCCCCGTGGACAAGCAGAGAAAAATTTAATGCAATAATCTTTATCACCTCACGGAGACGAAGGTGTAGGTTTAACAACGATTAAGATTGCTAATGACACTACACCTCCCCACCTAAATTCAAAAGACACGTCTGACATGACAAAAATACCTCCCAACAAAATCAAATTGAAACTCCAGCTACTAAAAGAGCAACATCAAGGCACTCGGGCAGCTTGTGGCTGCTGTGCTTGGAAAGCGCGCTCGGGTGAGACCCCAGCAGCCGCTTTGTCTGTGTGAGCTGCAGGATCAACCACCTGAAGACGAACTGTCCTGAGGGTTTGGCATGCAGCTCCTCCACCTCCGCAACTGCAAAAACGTGCCTCCAAATCACAGAGTCACAGGACAGTAGGGGTTGGAAGAGACCTTCAGAGATCATCTAGTCCAACCCCCCTGCCAGAGCAGGGTCACCCAGAGCAGGTTGCACAGGAACGCGTCCAGGTGGGTTTTGAATGTCTCCAGAGATGGAGACTCCACCACCTCTCTGGGCAGCCTGTGCCAGTGCTCTGTTACTCTCAAAGCAAAGAAGCTTTTCCTCATGTTGATGTTGAGATGGAATTTCCTGATGCTTTCCAGTGAGCAGAACAACAAGGGGTAGTGAATAGGATGCAGATGTAGCCGCCTGGAGGCTTCAGGCTCAAGGGTGACAATGATTAGCTGCACGGCTTTTGGCAAATCACTTCTTAGCCTCTGCTTCTCACTCTGTCCTTTGCTGTTTAGACCAGAAGATCCTTGGGAGTAAAGGATGCCTCTCATTAGGTATCATACCCTGAGCAATGAAAACAATCCTGTGGGATCTACAGATCACAGTTTTAGACAAAGCATTATCTGTCTAATCAGCAGGAATGTACTGGTCTTTCAGACCATCTTCTGTTTTCATCTTGTCTTAAAAATGTAAATAGTTCCAAGCCTTCCTTATTGAAAACAAACCAAATATATTAAATCCAGTTCTCTCCCTTTCATGTTGTAGGAGGAAAAAAAATCTTTATAAAAATCAGGCTTAAACAACTGAATTTTTATATGTGCTTCCTTATGTCTTTAATGAAAACTAAGACAAACATCTAACCTATCATGCTTAAAGGACTGGAATTTCTTTTAAGTTTATATTGCATTACAGTTTAATTGTAAAACCAAACAAACAAAAAAGGAAAACTGTGCCAAGAAAGGTCCTTAGAATAAGGAATACAAGAACTGCCGACGCAGAGGGGTCCTGCCATGACTCAGCAGCCGCCCAGGATAAGTCTCAGTTTCAGAACCAACTTCCATTTGTTCCTAAGAAAAGCCTCCAGCCACTGTGTATTTGCCACATACCTGTTTCCCCTCCACACCTGGCTTTCCAGGGAACCCATCTAGGCCTCGTTCTCCCTGGAGAAAAAAGAGAAAGAATCACGATAACTCAAATGTATGGTGTTTAAGTCACCATTCTTCAAGAGATATCCAAGTTATGCACTCAAAAAGTAAGGAATAAGGAGAAAAATTCAACCCAGCCCAATATAAAAAATGTCTAAAGTGCCCACATCTGTACTACAAGTTGCTGGGAGCCTCCATCCAGCAACAAGGAGGTGAACCAAGCGTAGTCAGTAGGAAACTTCTGTTCTCTCGAACTTTACTAACTTTTAACAGTTGTCTATCTAGAAAACTTAACACCAAATACCGGGGATGTGAATTTAGAGACGAGAAGTGGTTGTGCGCCAGCTTTCCACGTAGGCATCCTTCCTTTGCCTGCTGAGGTGGGTTCACATAAACTGGACAAAGTGCTCCCAGAGAATATCAGCCCAGAATAGCTCTTACAAAAATAATGAATCCACTATCCAGCAACAGCTCATTTTTACCCAGTTAAGAAAAACCTTTCATTTTTCACCTTTGCTTTCCGTAACCTGGGGGAACAATTAATCTATTCCTATATGTCTTCAGAGATGGACAGTCCACAAAGTCCACAGGCAATCTATTCCACTACTTTATTTTTAATACCTGAAGATATGTTTTTTTTCCCCTGTAACTAAACCTAAGTTTTTCTTGCTACAGTTTCAGATCGGTATGTCTTTCCCTAACCCCCCACAGAGAACAAACTATCCCCTTCGTCTTTACAACAGCCTTTTATGTATCTGAAGACTTACAAAACTCTTCCTTCCAACTTCTCTAGACTAAAAAACCTCAAAATTTTTTTCTTGGGCATGTTTTTCAGTCCTCTGGTCATTTATGTTGCTCTCATTTGTGCACTGTCCAATTTTTCCATGTTGTCACTGTAGCTGGGTGCTCGAAGCAGGACACAGCTGAGGCTAGTTTTAAGCAGAAAGATTATTTCATGTTTTATAGAGTATTCTTCTCCTTAAGCCACAGGATAATGTTTACTTTTTACCCCAAATCCCCTTCTGCAGGACAGCTCCTTAATTAGTTGTTCCCAACATGCAGCAGTGTGTAATCTGGTGTCCTACACATATGAAGCATCCTGCAGCTACCCTTCTCAATGTCATCTTCTGCTTTGGGGGATTTTGTTTTCAAGATCATTTTGAATTCATAAAATCATAGAATCATAGAATGTGTTGGGTTGGAAGGGACCTTTAAAGGTCATCTAGTCCAACCCCCCTGCAGTAAGCAGGGACATCTTCAACTAGATCAGGTTGCTCAGAGCCTCATCAAGCCTGGCCTTGAATGTCTCCAGGGATGGGGCCTCCACCACCTCTCTGGGCAACCTCTTCCCAGGTCTCACTTGGGTCTCACCACCCTCATTGTAAAGAACTTCTTCCTAATGTCTCATCTAAAGCTACCCTGCTCTAGTTTAAAACTATTGCCCCTCATCCTATCTCTACATGCCCTTGCAAACAGCCCCTCCCCATCTTTCTTGTAGGCCCCCTTTAGGTACTGGAAGGCCACTATAGGGTCTCCCCAGAGCCTTCTCTTCTCCAGGCTGAACAACCCCAACTCTCCCAGCCTGTCCTCACAGCAGAGATGCTCCAGCCCTCTGATCATCTTCGTGGCCCTCCTCTGGACCAGCTCCAACAGATCCATGTCCTTCTCGTGCTGAGGGCTCCAGAGCTGGACGCAGTACTCCAGGTGGGGTGTCACCAGAGAAGAGTAGAGGGGAAGAATCACCTCTCCGGATCTGCTGCCCACGGTTCTTTTGATGCAGCCCAGGATGCGATTGGCCTTCTGGGCTGCAAGCACACACTGTTGGCTCATGTCCAGCTTTTCATCCACTATCACCCCCAAGGCCTTTTCCGTAGGGCTGCTCTCTGTCACGTCATTCCCCAGCCTGTACTGAATTCTGACCCTGACCTCCAGATACTTCCACATTCAAACCTAACATATTCAGTATTGTATAATCCAGGTCTTTGACAGAGATGATACTTAAATCAACGACATACTCCTGCTGAACTTCACTTTTCTCTTACAGATTGTGGCCCTTACTCATTCCAGCCTCTTTAGTTTAAAAATCTTTGAAATAGGAACCTTGTCTTACTGTGTAAATGCTGAAATCTCTGTAAAAAGAAACACTGATTTTGCTTGGACCTGCATATACAGCTGAATAAAAATTACCAAATACGTGCACGTGCTGCTACTGTTAACATAAATGTTCATGTAAAAACAAATTCTACAAGCGCAAGGGGTGACAGCAAAATATTATTTTTACTCTATTTTTTTTAACGTTTCAGACATTTTAATTCTAATTATTATCCCACAGGAACCCTGTTAGACCTTTGTTATTATCCATAAACTCATCCTCACGGCATTGGATTTAATTAGTTTCCTTTGAAAACGACATTGATTCAGCAAGTCAGAAACAGATTTGCAAATCAATTTATTTATTTTTTTTCCCCTTTTAGGAAGTCAATCAGTCTTGTAATAGAAATGCTATTTCAAAATGATGCATCCAAGGAGTGAAATTAGAGAGACCTGTATGCTACAGAAAGCAGCTGAAAACCCGCATCAGACACCCAGATCTACTTGCTTTTGGGGCAATAGCTTCCACGTTCATGGTTTCCTTTGCACTGACTGAGCTATGGGTATGCCGAATTTGAGACTTTCAGTAAGCGACAGTCTGGTGGTTTGCTGACAAAATGTGCAATGTATTCTCAGGAGAATTTTTAATATCAATACACTGAAACAACGAGTACTTCACACATGCTGGTTTAGCTGCCAAAACAGAAAAGTGTGAATGTTCTTACTGCTAGTAATGGGGCTGGGAAAGGCAAATGTATTATTTATACAAATGTATACGATAAAGCTGTTTGAAAACAATCTAAACGATTGTGCTTTCAAGTTGTTTCTTCAGAACAATCTATCATTACACTTATTTTTTCCCATTCCTTAAAAAAAGGCTAGAGAAAGGGTTTTTTTCCAAAAGAAATTAAAAACACAATAAAAGTGTTATTCTCAAGTTTTCATTTCAAGACTCCATTTCCTTCCCCTCTGCTCTACTAGTTTTTCTGCTTTAACCAATGGAACAAAATGGTGAAGAGTCACGAGCAACTGGTGGAAATCCCAATTCCACACAAACTTTAGTGCTGTTTTCTGACCTCTATGAGTTAGCAAGTGTAATGATTTATTGGAAAAATGATTTCCTAAAAGCCTGCAGGGCCCTGGGAAAGCCTGGAGGAGAGCAAACGTGCTGCACAGAAGGACCTGGCAGCAGCAGACCAGCCCCGCTGCCTCCCTACATGAGCTTTTCTCCAGTACAACAGGCAAGGATTTACTGGATGGACACATGCTTATGCAGCAAAAGCAACGCCCCATGTCATGTTGAACTGCCTAAATTAACATGCTGAGTATCACATGCATACATGGCTTAGGACAGCAGGGAAGTGCATCACGCTTATCTCTGCAGAGTCATTCCTGGGGTCTACAGCGAGCCCACTGGATGCAGAAGGACATGAGATATCACTCATATTGTGCAATGACCCTCCTAAAGTCCAAGCGTAACCAATAAGACTGGATTTGGGAACCTCACTATAAAACCTCAATCTTCACATCTAAGGTCCCAGGATATAAGAATATAGCAGCAAGATATCCCCAGTATTAGGGGATATTTAGCCTTTTTTTGATATGAGGGTGCAGATTGGAAAGACCAATACTCAGTGCATGGGCTAGTGCTCTCATCTGATATAATAAACACTTTTCTCCCCAGGCACAGAGAAACACAGGTTGCGTAGGTGTCAGTATTCAAGTTACAGACTGAGGAGCAGACAAGAAAATATTTGGCCCGCCGAATTTACACCCACTGCTTTCACAGTAATACTGACTGGTAGAAATTAAGGCGATGGCAGTGGATGCTCTGAGACCAGCATTAAAGTCTGTAAAAAATCAAAGTACAAGTGTTGTAGCAGATACCTGGTTGTTCCAGAAAAAGAAGGAAAAAAGAAAAAGGAAAATAAAACCCAAACAAAACAAAAAAACACACACAGAAAAAAAAAAAAAGAAAAAAGGCAGTTCTAATTGTGCATATCCTTTTAATGAAACAAAATCTAATTCATTTCTTCCCCACTTCAATCTTCCTCTAGCTTAGTCAGCTGCCTGCCCACACACAGCTCCAGCTTCCTCTCCCATCACGCTGATGTCAGAAAGATGGATTTTCTTCCAGAAGCCAAATATTCCAGCAGATTAGACAACCTTGCCTCCGGAAAAGCAGCGGAGGCACTGGCTAGACGCAACACACTGAACCGGTCCTGCAAAGGGCTGAGGCAAAAGCACGAGGAAGATAAAGTACGATCCAGCCTTTTGCTCTAGCTGCAGCAATGAGGATAGATAACACAAAACATGGCAGTTGCTACTTCATCCTAAACAACAAAATGGGCAATGGGAAGGGACACCTTAACATATGGTAAAGCAAAACACAATATCTCTCACTAAGGGTCTATTGATCCTTTTCCCCAGTAGGCAAAAGCTTGGTGTAAATCTCTGGGTCTCTTCTCCAGAAGGAGATGGAGAGTGAGAAATGGGAACAAGACCATGCAAACAAGCTAACAGCTCCTTCCTTTGCACAAACACATATAGCCAGATATCACTAAAGACAGCTTGAACACAGGCAAAACTGACAGACCGGCACTGAGATATTCCTGTCTCAGGACCAGCTTGAGACATAAGCAAGGTAGGACATTGCTCAGGGCTGCAAGCCACTCACAGCTGGCAAGAAAGGTCCTGCTGTCTGTTTTGCCTGCATGAGAAAAGGGTGACGGGTCCGACTGACAGTCTGGGGATGCCCCATCTCCAGCTGCTTGCTGGGGCGCAGGAGCTGGCAGGGACAGCAAAATGCAATTTTGATGGCATTTCTGGGGAGCCCCAGGCACCTCCTGGCAGGTCTGGAGCAGAAGTGTGTGCACATCTGAAGTGTCTCCAAATACAACAAGCAAACTCAAAGAATAAAGACTTTGTGTCTGCCCAGCACTCCTTTTAAATGATCATGCCGGGTGTAATAGGCACTTGGTCTCTTTCTTGAACCATAAACACAGTTCAAATCCCAAAGTGTCCTGTAAAACAGCTATTTCCAGACAGGAGAGAGCAGAGAACTGGGAAACAGCAGCAGCCAGATGATGCCTTTAACACAGAAACTACCTGGTACTCACTACCACTGAGCTTGTGGTGATGGGGGAAGACAGAAACGTAGGAAGTTGGATAATCTGAGCAGCTGCATTGAGATGAGGATATGCTGGATGCAGATGTGGTCGTCTGCAGTAAGTGATCATTCACAGCTCTCAATGCACACAATGTGGACACCCCACTAGATCTCATACCTTCAGTCCACTCCTCCTCTCTCTGCTCCATCCCTGGCTACACACAGACAAGAAGTCCCTAAATGTGTCCTTAGTAGACAGCAGAGATCCACAAAGCCCTCCTGCACTCCTATGGGAGGTCATTCCCAGACAGCACCAGGAGGTGCAGCACAGTGAAGAAACTCCATCATCAATCACCCTCCAGACCTGCTGGCCTGGCAGCCCACCCCACCTAAAGGGCAAAGGCAAGGAGCAGCCTGGCTTTTTCTGGCATGCAGCAGGAATACCTTGTCTCCTCGTGTTCCCTTTTCTCCTCTTTCTCCTTGTAGACCCTAAAAATAAAAAGAAGAAGAGATTATAAAGCTCAGTCCAAGTAGAGGCATAGTTATCTCCTCTAATTAGTCACCAAATCACTATGCACGTCTGCACAATCTATTCAAGTGAATCTCAAGGACATTTTCTGTGTTGCCAGTCCTCAAAGTTGGCCACAAGCATGGTCTAAGCAGACTCACAGAGCTGGGATGACCTGTGGGCCCAAGAACGTCTGTAATATTATATTGCCTGCAGACACACAACCCTCCTGCCAACAGCAGTGTGGAGGGACAGGGAACACACCACAGCTGCAGATGGTCTGGAAAACAACCAATGCTCTGCATCTTTCATGTTGCTCGTAAAAAATGAGGTCTTAGGTAGAGGACAATACTGATGGAAAAACCTATCGCATAAACAAGCAAGAATGCCCGTTCCTGGTGGTTTTGGATGCGGTGGCTATGCAGACAGCAGGTACCTCTGAGAGCTGGCAAGTGCTAGATAATGCCTGTCCTGGAGGCCCAACCACATTTCTGCACTGTGAAACCAATGCCTGTGTTCGTCTGGAGTGCACAATTCACTGCATCCAGGTATACCAGAACCATTTGCTGGGGCTCAGTCTGATGAAGGACAGTGACACTAATACAGGCAATCTATTCAATGGGCAGGAAAGGATTCTACCTTCCCCTGGCACAGGAAGTACCTTGTATTTTACCCTTATTGTAGCAACTGGACAACCAACTAATGGCTACAGGCAGACAAATATGGTCAATCAGTAAAGACCTCTCTAAAACTGCCAAATCTTAAAATGCTTCTTAGTCTAATAATACATTTGCATTTATACTTCAGTTTACTTTGCACTATAGTGGAGGCTTACTTCCAAGCAAATGACAGCTACATATCTAAGTTCATTTGGCACATAGGATGATTTAGATAATTATTAAGATCTTCAGATTTCAGGCCAAGGTTGACTGGAAGCAACCTCTGTACAGACCTGTCCATCTCCAATGACCCAAACTGAGCCTGCACAGCTTCCCACACTGTGAAGCAATAACCCCACAATTTCCAAAAAGCAGATGGCAGGAGGTTTAAAAATATGACTCTATTAATGCACAAATAACTATGAGGGCCTCATGTAGACTAAGTAGAAGATTACTGCCTTGTTCCTCCCCAGTAGCCCAAGCCAAACGTCAATCTCATGACAGAAATGGACAGAATCTTCAGTAAGGGTACGCTACATGAGTGATTTCCTTCTCGCCCAAAAAGATGACTGAAGGAGCAGAAAGGAAGCGTCCTTATAGCTTTGCCCATTTATCTCATTAATATTGCAAGAGTCTATCACATGGAAAGGTAATGTCACCCCCCATGTTCATTCCATCATCTTCAAGTCTAATACAAGTCAGTCTTAGACCATGCAGGGAAACAGCATGAACTAGGGCAGAGACAACATTGCCCAAGCTCTTTTGAACACATCGGGCCTCTTTGTAGAGAGTTGTAAAGCAAGCCCTCGGCCGGCACAGGCAAATCTTTCAGTGCATGAGGATGTCTGGTATGCCACTAAAGAGCACCGATGTACAGTCGGGTCATTAAACCTCAGAAAATCCAATCAGCTACCAACTTAAAGGCTGCCTCCATAATTACCAAGGTGAGACCACAAGACAGAGATGCTTACTCGACAGCCTGTGATTTATTTTGGTCTTGCTGTCCATTCATTCAAGGCAGGTTTAACCCTTGTGCCCAAAGGCTATTCCCTGACAGTTTTGAAAATTCGATTGGAAACTTGCTGAGAGGTGGTATTTTTTGGTCGGTGTTATGATGAAGTTTTTGAGAACCGTACAAACGGTGCATCAACACAGACCAAAAAAACTGCATTATAGTGGGAGCACCACAAAATCACCAGCTGTTATCTCTGTAATCAAGTAATTTCTACTGACATCTCTCCACCAGCTACAGGTCTGTTCTCATTTAAAGAAGTCAGAAGAAACTCATTGAGGTCAAGAAAATGTCACTATTCAGACACAGTACAGGTAAGTGATCAGACATACCCTATACTGCTTAATAATAATTAAAAAAAAAAAAAAAAAAAGAAAAAATAGGTGGGCAGAACACTCTGAAAAAGTGGAGAAAGTTTCTAGAGTATCAAAAAAAATTAATAAGAGCCATGGCTTACCGGTGCGCCTACATAGCCTTTAATTCCTGGAGGACCCTGTTTTCCTTCGGATCCCTGGCAAGGAATTGAGATACAGTAAAACACCAACAACTGTTTCACATTTATGCAGAAATCAGTTAAAATCAGTTATTCAGAAATGTAGCTTGCACTCCTGGGCTCACAGCGGGCTGTTGAGGCTTCTCGATTGTCTCAGCCCTGACACACAGAACAGTGTCTGACGTTCCAGCTACTTACCCAAAGTGACACCCCAATGCTTTCCTCTATCCCAAGCGCTCAAACGTTAGCAAGTTTTATCCTTCTGCTTTCAGTCTCACCCTCCAAAGGCAAACTGTCCCATGCAAGTTTCTCTACTGGTTATTTCAGAAGTTTTGGCAATGGCAGTTGTTGCCAGCCTGTTGTGCGCAGGGTGACTGAGCTCTGTCTCGAATCCACGGTGTTGGTGGAATAGAGTATAGGCATACCTTGCTGCAAATGCTGCAGCAAAGGCTGTATCCCAGCATAAATGAACCATAGGCGTGGAATTTTATATATTTTGATGAGTAAATGAAAAGAAACAGATCAGAACTGCATTCTCTATTCTTTATTTTCAGCATAAGTGAGAGAAATGCAAGAGGAACAGGTACGTTTCAGCAGTTCTTCAGCTGGTTACACATTGACTCTCTCCCTGGCGAGGGTAAACTGAAATGGAGAGCACTCTCACGGAATGATTTTATGCGCTCTACAAAGCCTGCAAATGGTTTGGCTTCTCAGCTGAACAGCATCAGCCCTCAGAGACATCTCGTGGAGTCAGCCTGGTCCTGGCAAGGTGGCCTTGAGAACTGTTTAGACATATTATATCACCTATTTGGCTGATTATTTCATTGCTTATCTTACTTTCCCTTTCTTTTTCCTCTCTCATCTTAACTTCTGTATCGGGTGGCTGTAGTGGGTAAGGCTTCAAGACAGATCAAGACTTTATTTCTAAATCATTTCTACATTTCATATTAATAGACGTTTCTTATTAAAAAAAAAATAATTAAAAAGATGCAAAATGTGCTTGCAAGGAACTATTAGCAGAACTGAGGCTTTTTTGTCCCAGTGCAAGTGCCCAGGAGGCTGGTCATGTCCCACCACTGTCTACACTTGCCCTAGCCCAAATGACAATATCTCATTTGGAGCAGTTGTTAAGCACAGACCTGGCAGGCTGGCTGGACTGTACTTGGCTAGTGTCATCAGCTTTAAGCAAGGCATCGCCAAAACTGTCCCCTCCCTCTGCCAGAGAAGACTTGACTTGTTAAAGCAGATGAAGCCATGCCCTGAAGCCTGCAAACAGTTCATCAGTCCAGCTGTAAAGTGGTTGAACCTGTGTTAAGTATGGAAGCAAATGTGGCAAACGCGGGGGAAGATTAACAAACAGCTTAACAAGAGCTGGGTTTAGGAACAAGCAGGGTCTTTTCTGCTCCAAGTTGTCCAAATTATCAAAGTCCAACTCAGTACCATTACATAAAATGTAGTTATAACACTCGGCAAAAGTTATAGATAGAGAAATTGGGTTTGTCTGGATGAGAAAACGTGCTGATCCCACTCAGGGCCTGTGCTGAGATCATGTCTGGTAAACCAGAGAAGTGTGAGACCTTCAACAGCTGAAGCAAACAAGAAGAAGGAAATTTGTCAAAATGAAACTCTTACCTAATACTTTATATTTCAAAGGCTTGATTTTTTTTTTCCCCACTCCCTCTGTTTTTTCTATCAAGTGCAGATTACTGTTAGTTCAGATGGGAATGCTATAGCTGTGTCAGTGACATAGCAATGACAGCCACAAAAAAATCTCTTTAACCTTTTATTAAAGATAAAGAAAAAAAAAAAGAAGGAAAAGGTTGATTATTTGCTGCAGGATTTTACAAGAGCGTGGTCTCAAAAATTCAAGCTTTCTTTCACTGCTATAATATACAGTGAGGGACTTACGGCCTTTTTTCTCTGGACCCACTTATTCCATTTAAAATAACCCGCCAGGTCCCAGATATATATGTGGGAGCTTTCTCTGCTGACCAGTGGATATTTCTTGCCATCTCAGACCACCGTGGCACCTTTCTGAACCAGAAGCTCCAGCACTGATTAGCACGAGTCTGACTTTGAGACCTCTTCTTTGCTTCTACCAGCTCATAACCAGCATGTTCATACATCCTTCTTGGTGAGCAATGAAGTTTACCCACGAAGTTTGATGAAAAAGAAAAAAAAAAAACCAATAAAAAAAACAAACAAACACCAAAAACTCCACACATTTTTAAGATGAAGAGACTGAGCTAGGAACAATCTCCCCTGGAGACCTCACCAAGCAGTAGAAGCAGTAAAACCAGAGATGACATACCGAGGCTGTTTCGTTCCTGTAACCCATACGTATACCCTAATGGGCTCATCATCCATTACGGTACCTCTGTGGGCTGAAGTCTTATTACCAGAAGTCTGCAGGACCCTTATCTGTCCCGTGAAGCTATTGGAAGCTTCACACAATTAATGAGGTCTGTAAAAGCTGCGAGTCATAGAATCATAGAATTGTTAGGGTTGGAAGGGACCTTAAAGATCATCAAGTTCCAACGAGTCGCCTCCTTAAAAGAAAGTGCTGGCAATTCTCATGGAGGCAAAGGACTGGAAATCCTTCAGCCAAGCAGACAAACAGGGGGCTGAATCTCCTGGGGCGCACGTACAGCTACTGGGCGTGCACTGCGCTTGCCTGGCTCCATGCCAACGAAGATGGATTGCGCTGGGAAGGACTGCATCCCAACTGACAAGAGAAACTGCAAGGTAGCTCTATGTAAGCCTGGGGTAGAGCCCAGACCCACTGTATTGATGCTGATGATTTTAAATAAAAATAAGTGATCTGGCAAAAACCAATCATTACAACAGTAACTGGAGTTGTGACCTCTCTGATTGCCTACTCTGCCCATCTCTACACACCCCATTCCACACTGGCGAGGCAGCTGGGCTTTACGCCGAGCAGTAAAGGAGTGTGGATTCATATTTTAGGTTTTAAAGCCCTGTCAGCAATCAGGATTGTTTCTTAAAATAGCTCAAGTCAGAATCCAGCTGAAGGACACTGCATACAGCCAGCGCATCTGCTGAGGTAAATAAAAATCACTGTGAAATACACGATCTTTTTATATTTAGCTACTGATGCTGAGAGGCTGGGGTTGGCCAAGCCTCTTCCCTGAGAGCACTTGTCTAGTCAGACGTCTTTAGATCCAGCCCCACCAGCACCTATCCTGTCCAGCCCATTGTGCTGAACTTCTATCCACATTACCTCATTACTTGGCTGAACTATATGTGCCTGATGATCCTGGTGGGAAATATGGAGCATTTTCCAGGATCAAGCCCTTCTGGAGGCAGATGTAGATGCCTCGGTTTAGCTTGGTATGTAAAAACTCTGCAAAGCAAGAGTGAGGAACTTCATACCACAGGAAGCCTAGCCTACTGGCCTAGCCTACAAACCAGTCTAGCTTACTGGTTTGTAATTCCACTATGGGAAACATGCTGGACAGAGAGAAAATATGTATTTATTTACACAATAGGAGAGATGCCGCTGACAGGCAATTGTGGGTGATGAATACAGTTCGTTTCATCCACTCCCAAATCCCACTGAAGGACAAAGCAACATCCAGAGGGCCTCCACTCAGCCCAGCCCAGCAGACGTCATTTATCCCCTGCTGAGCACGCTGCCTTGCAGCTACCACAATAAACCCCTTCACGTTGCTGAAGGCAACATGGGTCCCGCAGAGAACAGTCAGATGGCTGCCAAGCATCTCCGCTAATCCACAAACACACCACTAGCTCCGATATTCTCCTGATGAGACTTTAGGAAATGATGAACATTTCTCTCCATGAAGAAAAAAAAAGACATTTTGGAGAAAGCTCCTCTCCATAGCTGAGGAACCCAGAAAGACCTATATAAATGAACTGCTTCATAGAGTCCTCTCAGACAGAGCCAAGGGACCATCAGGACTACATCTGGAAAGGTGCTCAGGTACTTAACTCCTATTTGAGGACAGGTGGCAGGTTTAGATGACCAGATGCGTCTCTTCCAGAAAGATGTGATGCTCAAAGACCTTTGCTTGTACAGAAGCAGAACAGGGTGAAGTAAATTTGGGCAATCAATCTGTTCTTGCAGCATTTTTCACAGGCTGAGCTGAACTTGCCGTCCATGATGCCTCTGAAAACATACTTGTCCATCTAGTGCACCATCTTCTTATTGTGTTCTAACAACAAGACTGAAAATAGCTGATGGGTAGCTATCCCCTCAGTAACTAGGGAACAGGGCAAGGAGAACTGAGACTTTGAAAGGAGGGTAAAGAATTGCTCATGAGAAGAGCTTCAAAATTCATGTTCCTGATGCTCACTAAGTCTCACCAGATCCCCGTCCAGAAGCACTTTGTTTGAAGTAAACGCAGTGATACAAGCACTGGCTCAAGTTCTGTATAACTTTGCCACCGTCTACTGGTGCAAACTGAAGCTCTCAAAATAGACAGAAACATCCCGGCTAGGATCTCTCCATGATTTCTTTTCCCCCCGTCTTAGAGTAGGGATAATAATTCTCACCAGCATCTTTGTGAGAGTTGGGAAGGCTTACTGAAGACATGAAGCAAGGCTTATGTACCCCAAAACACATTCTCTTCACCTTCTCCATCTATGCTGTTGGCTGAACAAAAGGTATTTCTTCTCTTTATATATCTTCCCAAATTGCTGATATCTTAGCAGACCCCTGATGAAAATGAGCATTTTGAGCTTCTTCATTCATCAGTTAGAAAATTGAGAGGCACAAACAACAACTAATTCAAGCAATCCACACATAGAAAAAGTCAGTGAAAAAAAAATATACCTGTCTGTGTAAAGAAGACGTGGAAAGCTTACCTTTGGACCTGCTGGCCCAGGCAGTCCAAATGCTCCTGGCTGTCCTGGTTGACCCTGTAAGTAACAGCAATAATGATAGTAAACACTAATCTTTTATTTATAAAGGCTAGGATGGGTCAAAACAGTCATTACATACAGCTTTAGAAATGGAAGCTCTATCTGATAGCTGCAGTCCTGAGTACCATTATTCAGAGATCTGAAAGTTTGCGGTGTGCTTTCTTCCCAAAAATAAAAGCAGAAAGAGACAGATCGAAAACTGAAGCAGCTATTCATCTGCTCTTCAAACACAGCGACCTAAGTAGCAAGAAATAAGTTCCCCAAGTTGTGAACAGCTTGCACCAACTACAATCTACAGTTGTGGATTCCCTAGAGATAACGTGATGATAACACTTGATCTTGAGTAGTCACCTCTCAGTGCAATAAAGACATCCTATAAGAAATTCTGCGAGTCCAAGTATGTCACTCTCCAATCCCAGACCATGTCGTGTGTGATGTGATGAAGTTGCATCAGTTCTGGAGGCTATATTGGAAAATTATCCCAGTTTTTCTGAAGTGGGACAAGTGTGGCACAAGCAGAAACAGGGTGCAAGTAACAGCAAAAAAGGAAAAAAAAAAAGAGCTTTTCTGCTGCGTACCACTACTTTCGTGCCCTTCCAAGAGTCCTTTCCCCAAGTTCCTCCAGTTGCCACTAAATGACTGCCACAAATGGACATTTAATGAGATTACAAAGGTCCACCACTGGGATGAATATGATTCAAAGGGATGATGATCAAGCAGGGGAAAGGAGGGAAAGCTCTGAAACACATAAGATGCTGGAAAAATATGTTTGTGATTTTTTGCCTCAACTGTACTCCTCTTAAAGGCAATATTCAATATAGTCCACCCTTCTTTGAGTTAGCCCTGCATCTCCTCCTTTGTTCTTAGCTTTTAGCAGTGCACAAGAGGAATTTAGGTCCTTGCTTCTGTGACCACTACATCTATTTCTCTCACCCGCGGCCACTGTGCAAGCACAGGGTGGTTCCCTGCACCCCCTGCCATCTCCACTCCCCGATCACTCTTTGCCAGACTTAAGACAAATGGCCGGGCTCAGCATCTGCAGTTATTAACCAACACAGCCACAGCAGCGGGTCCCAAACCACAGACTGCCACGACTGTCCCCTTTCCCATTTTAACAAGTGGTAACAGAGCTGCCCAGGACTCTCTGAGGATGGCTAATCCGTACGACACCTGCCATCACCACAAACGTGCGAGGGAGAGTGCTGGGGCTATTAACCTCCTGCCATTTGTTTCTGCCGCTCCTAAAATGGCCACACAAATCCCCAAGACACGTTCCACTCAATCTGGATTGATTTTCACTGCCTGCCTTGCACGGCAAGGCAAGGATGACAAGGGAGCAACAAAATGGCTTACGGCTTCTCCTTTTGCTCCATCCTTCCCAGGGGGGCCAGGTGAGCCCAGGGACCCCTGTAACAACAGAATTATCATTCAGCACAATATTAACACCCGTTGCAAGTGCAAGGACATGAGTAACGCAGCAAGACAAGAATAAGGAATGAGAAGAATCATTTCAACATAAACATTTATTATTTACAGTCTCTGGAGGAGCTGCTGCTGACATTACATGCTATGGCCAATTGATGAACTGTTAATGAGGAGCTAGGCATTCTTGGCCACTTAACTCATTTAAGAATAAACTAATATAAAAGCTCTGCAGCTAATTAGACACGTAACCATTGAGTCATCTTAATATTATATCCCCTCAGTCTCTCTATCCACCAATTCCATTGTCTCAAAAACCTGCTCTTTTGTCAGTAAATACTCATTTATTTTTTAAATTATTTTTTTATTCCACACTTGCACAGCATCAATCCCAAAGCTCAGAAGCCTCTAGGCACAGCTGCAACACATGGAAGTAATGAGCCTAAAAGCAAACAGAAAAAAAGTCTTGAAAAACTCAAGCAGCCCTCAGAATCACAGAGTCATAGGATGGTAGGTGTTGGAAGGGACCTTCAGAGATCATCTAGTCCAACCCCCCTGCCAAAGTAGGTTCACCCAGAGCAGGCTGGACAGGAACGCGTCCAGGTGGGTTTTGAATATCTCCAGAGAAAGAGACTCCACCACCTCTCTGGGCAGCCTGTTCCAGTGCTCTGCCACCCTCAAAGTAAAGTTTTTCCTCATGTTGAGATGGAATTTCCTGTGTTCCAGTTTGTGCTCATTGACCCTTGTCCTGTCACCGTGCACTAACAAAAAGAGCCTGACCCCATCCTCTTGACACCTGCCTTTTGATATTGATAAGATCCCCTCTCAATCTTCTCTTCTCCAGGTTAAACAGACCCAGGTCTCTCAGACTTTCCTCATAAGAGAGGTGCTCCAGTCCCTTGATCATCTTTGTAACCCTCTGCTGGATTCTCTCCAGCAGTTCCCTCTCTTTCTTGAACTGGGGAGCCCAGAACTGGACACAGCACTCCACATGTGGCCTCATCAGGGCAGAGCAGAGGGGGAGGATGACCTCCCTCGACCTGCTGGCCACGGTCTTTTTAATGCACCCCAGGAGACCATTGGCCTTCTTGGCCACAAGGGCACATTGCTGGCTCATGGTCAGCTTGTTGTCCACCAGGACTCCAAGGTCTCTCTCTACAGAGCTGCTCTGCAGCAGGTCAGCCCCCAACCTGTACCGGTGTGTGGGTTTATTCCCCCCTGGGTGCAGGACCCCTACACTTGCCCGTGTTGAATTTCATCAGGTTCCTCTCCGCCCAGCTCTCTAGAATAGACACCCAAGGGACAAGCCAGTGTACGTGGGGAGGAACTGGCTCAGTGTTCTTACTTCTAGGCACTGTAGCAGGTTTTTGGTTGGTTTTTTTTTGTTTGTTTGTTTGTTTGGGTTTTTTTAAGTGTGTTGTTAAAAAAGGCTCAAATGAGAAACAGACACGGGCACTGCAAACGACCATTCTGGGCTCTGATTGAACTGAACTGGTTTGCTGTGCATTACTTGGAGAGGGATTCTGCCTTGCAATCCTGAACATTTGCTATTTTACAACGGTGGTGGGGGGGGGGGGGGGCGGAATTAAATTCCTAAAATCCTTCCTGTAAATGTTGTTTAAGGCATATCTGACAAATGTGTCCAACGTAAATACTAGTCGACAGAACAAGCTCAGTGCAGGATATTTTTTTATTTTTATTTTTTAAGATGATGACACAGTAAGCAGCTAAAAGCTATCTCAGTCCAAAAGTTATTTATGTTCAGTGCAAGAAAGGAATCGATAATCTTTGGCCTTCCATATCTCATACTGGTGTTTCTGTATGTGGAGGCATCGGCACTGAGCTTCTGCTCTGTTTTGGAGTTTTACAAAGTTTAGACGAAGTTCATGCCCTGAGATTTCCACACACGTGCCAAATGTGGCTGAGCACCGTCAATAGGTTTAAAGATTTTAAGGTGCACTTTCCTTAAAAATAGTACAACAGCATAATCTCCTTTTCTAAGTACCTTGTTAACACAAACCAAGAAAACACAGAGGTGAAACAGAAGACTTCAAGAGGGCCTGTTTTCATTAGCCTTCCACAATATCTTAAACTTGTCACAGTATTATTAATAAAGAGTCAGACTTACTTTTTCTCCTTTATCCCCTTTCAGTCCAGGAAAGCCGGGGGGACCTTCTTCGCCCTAACACCAATGGAAAAGACATCTCACATGAAGTGCCAAACCATTCTGTGGTGTATTGCTGCATTTTAGATGGCAGTTACCATCTGCTGAGAGTTGAGGCAATTTCTCCACCTCGCTGTAACCAAGCTGTTCTCAGTCACCTGCAACTTGCCCAGATTTGAACAGGTTCACTTTCAATTTTCCATTCCAGTATCTTCCTCTGGCTGATCCCTCCCACCCCTCTTCTTTATAAATACCATCCAGGCCCAGCCTTCTGCCAGAAACAACATTAGAGACCTGACCTGGGTAAATTAAAGTATTTATGTGAAGCATAGAAACTGTTCACTGAGAAATTCTCTTGTTGCCACACTCATACATGTACACACAACATGCACTCACACACACACACTGCTACACCAAATTTCCAATAGTTTGGAAATTTTTTGAAAAACAAAAATTGGGGATATTTTCGCTTTACTTGCTCACATTAGGCCAAAATGTAACCTTGGAAGCCACTCCATTTACACCTCATCAATATATACTTCTCATGGTCCACAGCTGTCTTCACCAAAGATTCAGAGTAGGTTTCAGCCAGAGCTCCGTGAATGGAGCAGGATTCTGCCTGCGGCCGTGGGGTACTTGGCAGTATCGAGCAGCCTGCCTACGTCTGTCCTGCATGTTCATGCTCCCACTCATGGCACCCAGGTTCCAGCATTGCTGGATTTTACAAGAGGTGTTGGCATGGGTCCTTCAGTGGAGTGTTACCAGTGTCTCTTCTACCTGAAACAGGGGACATTCGCATGTCGGGTGTAAAGCCACTACCACTGCTGGCAAATGATATGCCACAAAGCAGAGCTAAGTGACTGAGGGATTTTTCCCCATCTACTTTTATAAAAAAGCAATAACACAGAAGAATCCTTTTGAAGGAGCACTAAAGTGGCTAAGCAGTTTGATGCATGTATTTCTGAGTTGCCTGTATATACGTAAGGACTACCTACATATGCAGATAAATTCCGCCCAAATTCTGCCACATTCAGTCTTATTTGTGATGGTTTTTACCTGCATGAGTAGTCCAGCAGGCTTAGATGGATGTACTCCTAAGGCAAGGTTCCAATCAATGTCAGACAGAGTGACAAAATCAGGCCTTATTTATTTATAGGTATATTTGGCCCTTAAAGGTTAATAAAAGACAGTATCTGGAAAGTATCTGTGCTGTATATGCAAATTAAAGTCATTAGATACTTTTATAATCACATTTCTTGCTAACTGAACTTTCATGAAGCACTCTGTCTAGAATTTCCAACGCAGCTAGTGGTAAAAATCAGATCTGCTGTATTTGAATGGCTCCCTAATGAGATAGAAAACCCATCAGATAGCAAATGTGATTTTTAAGGAAATCATTTGCTCTAAGAGATCAATATAACTCCAAGGAACTGCTGTTCCATGTCAAAGTGGGCAGCATAGGTAGAATGATTTGTGTCTTCTATGCAAAGTAATGGAATACAGTTAATTACCTTCTTCTCTTGATTTTTTTTTCCTTTTTTTTTCTCCATGAAGTAGCAACTCCTTGGCACAGCTGAATAAATTAATCCTAGCATCAGTCAATAACTTTGATGCACAGTGCTCATAGAGCCATTCATGCTAGACAAGACCTCATAAGGTTTCTAGCCCAACCTCCCACTCAAAGCACCATCAGCAGTGAATTCAGACCAAGTTGTTAAGGGTTTATCCGATTTGGTGTTGAAAACCTCCAAAATAAGGTTACTCCTCTTCCCAGATGTAAATAGTAACTTACCTCCTAAGCCAACAGCATCCAAAGAAGAGAAAAAGGCTTTTCCTTTTACATTCTTTAACTAAAGCAGTGCAATTTCATCATTTTGACTTGTAACACATCTCAAGCAGCTGCCTACAAAGACATGAAGCCCAGAGCAGATCTGTTGGCCCTCACAGCCAAGACACTGCCTGGACATTTGCAGGAAAGCACTGTAAACTCTCTCCCACTCGATGACCATATGTGCCAGAGACAGCGGTGAGCCTGAACTGCCACCCACCGATCAGCTCCAGAGTCACCAAACAGGGGAGAGGGACGTCAGGGTGCCCTGTGCTCAGGAACGTGTGACCCAGCAAAGCCCAGCACTGCCATACAACAGACAGACCAGCACGGTGTGGACCCTTCACTGGAGGATAAAGCTAAAGAGTTTTACCAGTTAGTAGTGGAAATCTTTGAATATCCACCAGTTTTACCAGTTCCTCCCCAAGAAGAAAACTTCACAGAAACAACCTAGATGCTAGAGGAAGGTTTGACGTCTCCTGGGGAACCACCACTAAACCCCACCAGGCCAGGGAATGGAAAGGGCTCCTACTTCTGCCCCTTCCACTGCCTCCCCACTAACCCTGCCTAGTTGCTTCGTATCTATCACTGTGCATAAAAAAACTGTTAGGGTAAGGGTAAGTTTGAACCTCAATACAAGCACAAGAAGAGATTGTACTGCCTGTGTCAGAACACTCGTGTTCAAGAAGTAAATTGCGTAACCTACAGGAAGAGAGAAGGAAACAGAAGAGCATCAGTTCTTCTGTGCTTGCACAGTGCCAAAGTAGCTGTGACAGGCAGGGACGAGAAAGCAACCAACAACTCGTACCCTTAATTCCCCATCAGCTGCCAAAACCCCCACTGAGGATGCAGCTAACTGGAACTGAGTCACATTGCCAGAGCAATTTACTGCACTAAGCAACTTTTTTTTTTTTTTATCTAAACTAACCAACTTCATGAACTGCATCGCAGAACAATCACCCTTTCTTTTCCTTTGTCCACCAGATTTTTTATTTTTTTTTAAATTAGGTAAAATCCCAAGCATTGCACTCAGCATGTTGCTAAGACCTAGGGAAATGCTGGTGTACCCAAAAGCTATCTGTTCCCTCCCCTCAAGTCTTCCAGTTAGGTCAGCTGGGTTAGGAAAAGAGCTCGCCTCTCTCTCCAGATTGAGGGGTTCTGCCAGCGCATCTATCCTGGAAACCACTTTCTAAAGCCAGGGAAAATAGCAGTTAGAGAATGACAAAATTGGCCAAAAGGAAAAAAGAAATCACAGAGGCCTGAAATAACGTTGTTGAAGAGTTCTCACTGGGGAGGTCACAGCTTCAGCAATTAGGCTCAAAAGGAAGGCAGCAGATTTTCCCCAAGTACTTTCCCCTTTCCAGGCTCATGAACACGCTGTCCTTTTCTTACCCACTGCAAAGCCAGCCACTTCTGTTTAGTTTCATCCCCTGTGCCACAAGCCAGTGGCCTTTAATCGAACATTTCCACCCAAGACAGCAAGCAAATAAACATGTTCATTAGCTCACCGTTGACAAAGTATTTGTCAAAAGAGCCTAGATTTGGCAAACTGTCACCTGATCTAAAGCAACCAGAGGATTTTCCTTGCAATATGGCTGTGAAGTACAGTCAGTGGCATGGAAGCAGATACGTAGTGCACATATAGCTACATATTTCTACAAATGCCATTTTTCACTTTTCGATATTTATTCTACCATTATTTACTTGAATTACAAAAATGCTTTACTTGCTCCCTGCTTGGGTTGCTCTGCTGGACGCTGTATGACTAAATATTAAATGACAGTCACTATGCTCCAAAGCTCAGTGTAAAATCGCAAGCAATGTGTAAATATAAAAAAGAAATAGAGGAGGCAGAGAGCCCAGGCCAGCGAAATAGCTGCCAAGCAGGCACAGTCTGCAAGTGCTCTGGGCTGAAGGATCCAGGCATCACACTGGGAAAACAGGTAGGCTTCGGCAGCTGGCACTGAGCCCTGGGGAAGAAAAGCCCATGGCATTCCTTGCACCAAGGCCAAACCTGGTTGTGCCACTGAGAGGGATAAAATTAACACTCTATACCCACATGCCCACTGGCTGCGTTCCCAGCTTCAACACAACGAGGATCTGGTGGTGACACGTAAACCACACTTATCTGCTCATGCCACGCGTTTCCACTGCCAACCATCTACTTCATGGGTATCTGAACTTTGCAGGCTGTCCCTATCTCAAGAAATATATGGATCAGGATAGGAAGGACCAGGGAAATGGGAAGAAGCAGCAAAAGCAGGAGAGACTACTGCTAAGGAGAGAAACAGAGTACAGCTCCTAAGGCAACTTCCCATAGGCTTAGCCTACACCTTCTGGAGTAGTGTAGGGCCCACTAAGGGGTGGCCTGTTGCTTCCTTTGTCAATAGTTGTAGACAAAAACCTTGAATATGTAGGTAGTGGTACCTGTGAGGAAGTGCATTAACAAGTACGGCAGCTTGGCTTATGAATTTCCTAAAATACTGAATACTGCAAGCTCTGAGGATGTAGCCAGGATATATCACTAGATAAATCACTCTGAAAACTCCATCTTTCATTCCTCAAAGAATTGATATATATCCTGCAAGCAAATTAGGAAGGTTTTCTGAGCCATAGTAAAACAAAAAGTTTAAGCAGGTTTCAGTAAAGAGGATAGAATTTTGAATTTGCTTGTATTTACTTTTTAATGGAAGTGTTGAGAGCCACACAACAGATAAAGTGCAAGGCCTAAGCACTACTTCTGTCCTTCCTGGAGGGGTCTCAAAGCAGGGCTTACATGAGCACATGGTTTGTCCAGACCCAATGGACAAAAAGAGATGCCACATTATGAAGAAATTTCAGAGCACAGGCAACTCTCAGCTGCTGCAGAGTACTGGGGTGACGAAGAATAAAGGTACAGCCCTTGGCTTCAAGCATATCATCTATTAAAAAAAAGCAGGTGAGCTGGGGAATTGTAGACACACACACAGAGGTCCCTTTGTTGTTTTGTGTACATCAACAGTGTTATCCCATCTACATTTGAGCAAGGATGTCTTCCTGGTACATCAGCGTCCCATGGATTTACCAGATAACACCAGCTCTAGGTTAGTGATACCTCCATGACCATGAAGGTTGGTTGTTGTTTTTTTTTTTTAAATCTTCCATTACATGTTCACCATATGCACATATATCTTAATTTGTTGCATATCATCCAACAGTTCATCTCACTTGGGCTATATCGAACCCCACAGAATCGCCCGAACATTATAGTCTGTCACCAAATTATACCTACATCCCGTGTGGATCCTCAGACGGCTGAAGGGAGACAACCAGGAAATCAAAAAGCAGATAATTTAATTGCTAGATGATGTATTTCCTCAGATTGGGAACAACTAATACAGGGATTTTTGCCATATTCAGCTTCACAGGATCACAGGAGAATTTCTCTGAAGAGAAAGAGACCTAAAATGGAGAAGGGATCTGCAGGTATATGGAAAGATACAGAGATAGAACAATTCAGTTTTACCTGATGCTAAGGATACGTCAAAAGCACACAAAGGAATAATCCCTCAGTGATGTTTTTAAGCAACCTACTCAAGTTTAACTGCTTTCTTTTCCTCCACTTTCAGCTCCTCAAGCAGCTGCCAAGTTTACAAATATTTCTTCCAACTTGAGAACAGCTGTGGCCTATAATCACATATTTTACTTCAAACTCTGGGTTGTGGCCTGTGATAATGGAAATGAGAGCAAACTAAACAAGAAAATAATGGGGAAAAAATCAGTCCAAAACACATGGTTAGATCCTCATTTGCCTGTCAAATTCAAGTAAATCACTGGACTTTTCCTTCAGCTTACAGAGCAGATGACAGAAGATAGATCATTCGAAGGTCAATTCTATACATTTTATTTATTTTCTCTTTCAAACTGGTCTACATTTAACAAAAAAAAGTGCCACTTTTCTAATCCTAAAATGAAATAAAAGTTTCTAACCCTGTCACAAAACATCAATAAAGGTGTCATTGGGAGACCTTCAAAAATCTGCCAGGCAGAACCCCATGAATCACACACCCAGCCTATTGACAGCTGTGCAAACCAGGGGACCTATATCCAAGGCAGGAGACAAAATAGCAAGAGCTGAAGAGAAACAGAACAGAAGCAGCAAGATGACATGGAAACAGAAGCAAAATTGAACAGCTCAGTGTTACCACTTCACTATTAACACACCCTCCTCTCCTTTGTTAATTAACTTCACAGCATCCCTGTGAAATCAGAAGGAAGTTATAGCTACTGTAATATTGCTTTCATCTCATGAGGGCGACGAGTCAGAGGTACAACTGAGTAGAAGACATATGGAAGGTCACAGAGTCTGGGACAAAGAGAGAAACTCATTCCAGATTTCCTGTGTCCTAGGTCAGTGTCCTGACCATAAGTTTATTCTTTCTCTCACCTGGCTCATTGGCCTGTATTTAATTTTGCAACCTGATGTTCACAAAGTAAACCAGAAGACCACGGATAAGTGGCCTACAGCTGATCCATGGTTACACACTAAACTGTTTTCACTGTTTGATGAGAAAAGTGAAGGAAGACAGAATAGATATTGCAAATTGAGTGTGGTCTTCACGTTCAAATGTCTGAGAACATTCCCAAGAGACCTCATGTGTCTGGAAGGATGTAACATCTTTCTTTTCTAGGTTTTTTCTTCCATTCAGGGGCTACCAATTTGAGAAGGCTGAAACAAAAGATTTCACAGCTTTGTCTCTGGTAGCCAGACAAAGTAAATATTTTCTTGAAAAATACTGTAAATTTTGGGTTTGTCTTTTTTTAGAGTGGCGAGGCAAAAACAAATGTTTCATTAAGAGCCAGGGATGATCTGCAGATGAACCGAGAGGCAGAGCTGCAATGGATATATGTCACTCAGCTCCATTTTCAAAAGCTGCAGACCAGACAGGCAGCACAAATGAATGCCATTCTCTAATGCACAGATGCAAGATTCTATTAGCTTAATGATGCTAAAACCCTATTAATACCTTGGCAAATTTGACACCAAAACTGGCATTATCTTCTGCTTCCACAAGAAATAAGACATACATCTCAACTTGGAGTTACCTTTAGTTCATTCTAAGAAAACAAGAAAATCTTCTCTATTGGGTCTCTGTATTATGTTCTGATTAAATAAACAGAAAGGTCATGTGGACATAATACACAGGAGTGAGAAGAAGTTTGGCTTGTCTACCAGGAAACTCAGCCCACCATGCAAACAGCTGGTGAAATGATAGTTACAGGCATTTTTTTTGTACTGCAAACATATCAAAGATTTTATTTACTGCATTGCCTAGAAGTCCATTGTCCCAAAAAGGTACTTCCCCAGGAGAAATTCAGGGCACCTTGTCTTTCAAGGGTCTCTGAACCCTTGAACCTTAACATGACCCTACCATAAGACAAGAAGGGTCCTTGTGAACGTTCATCATATGATCCTAGAGAACAGGTGCATCATTTTTCAGGGATACCAGCAGGTCTCTTTCTTTGAAGAAACCTGATACTCCATCTTTGCATCAAAATAGGCTAAACAAGATCTGTGTAGCAGCTAATTAGACCCATAAACTTGGCGCTGCAGGAGAGAAGATGCATCAGAGCTTACTGATACGGTAGACAGCTGTACCCTCATTAAGGTCACCCCTATTAAGGGTTCAGAATAGCCTGGAAACGTCCTAAAGACATCAAAGCTATCACTGACACCCAAGATCGTGTTCATTAGCTTCATATTAGCTGCATCCCCACCGCGACACTCCTGCATTCACTGTATAAGTCATTGCTGAAAGACTGGGGTGGTCATATATCTTTGACAACTATTGAACTGATGGTTCATTTATAATCAAGACTGCCCCAAGTGGAGCACTTACTTGAAGAAAGCATCTACCTTTGCAACTCAGAGAAGACAGGAGAGTACAAGGGGGAGCTGTTGTGTTTGAAATACTTCTGGCCAACAGCTAGAAGAGTTCCTCAATCAATTGCTGAAATCTTCAAATTAAGAAACAGTCAAATGGTTTGCCAACCTATTTATGACTGAACATATTGAAAAGGATGTAGAAGACAACTGGAATCAGTTGGTACCACAATCCCACCACACAGAGGAATAACTTGAGAAATAAACCGGACTACAATGGGTTGGATTCCCAGAAGCAGGACTAGTAGTTCCTGAAATTCCATTTTTTCTTTTTTGCATGGTTGGGGCAAGAGGGTTCTCAATTAAAGATACACTTGTCAGACACTTTGAAATATGAAAAAAAATAACAGCTCTGCTCTGAAAACTTCCTTGTCTCAAAGTACAAGCTGATGCTCCTTCCTAGCATCTGCCACCACTCAGGACCAGACAAACAGCTTGCCAAGTGCTAGAGGGAAAGTGTTCATTGAAGTAGAAAAATAACCCAGTCATGTACCATGACACTGATTAATTTATGTTCTTACATCTATAAATAGCACATAGAAAATAGTTCTGGTCTTGTGGTTGACTTGTCACGTACTGGTTGATATTTTGCCTTGCAAGAAAAATCTTTTAGTTGCTTTGGCTCTGCTCCTGGGAAGTTTCTGATGCTTCAGACCTCCACACAACCCTCCAAAAATTCAGCAGCTCTCAGAAGAGCACATCAGGGCAGAGGAGTACTGTGTCAGGGTACTCCAAACTCCAGTGCTGAGCTATTCTTAAACATCTGCTGCTATTGATATTCCACATTCACCTCTTAGAGTTTATTCTGGCACCTCACTGAAATACACAGAAAGCTTTTCCTTGAGATTAACCACACCATCTAGTTCATGATTTCCCCCTCCTTGCAGAGCCCATTCCTTTCAGTCTCTCCCTGCTGGTAAAATTTGCAAAATCACTGATCATTCTTCTCATTGCCCTCTGCAATGGGCAACATCTCTCCACATCTCTGTTTAAATGTGGAGACAGCATCCTGCCTTAAGTCTTATCAGCATCTACTTATAACTTGCGGCCTCTGCTGACTGTCAAACATACCTGAGGCTGCTCAGCCAGATCTTTGCCAAAATTATAAATCATTTTGGTCCAACCAAAGATATTTGTTTATAAAGTGATGCTGTTCCCTTGATCTTTTTTATCTCTGAGTGCATTACTAAGGCCAAGTTTCCCTGTGGAGCCAATGATACAGAGCCAGAAAGAAAAAATGGGTCTGCAGAGACTCAGACACTTTCACAGCACCAAATGCATCAGATTCTCTTGAAATAACAACCTATAATGGTCCACTCAGCATTCCACCAGGAAAACAAATATTTGCCATGAAAAAACCCACATTTTCCACATCTAGCACTTGCTACCCTGTGCATGTTCATTACCTAGCAGGGTCTGAGACACAAATCACCATCTTTCTGTCAAAGCCAGAGAGAACAGGCTTTGTGGACTTTGGGAGATATAAAATCTCTAGGGACTGCTTCAGAAAAAGGATGAGAGACCCAAAAGGGGAAATGAAAGTTGTCCAGGGTAGTACTTGGGCAAGCAAAGAACACCACGAAGTACAGTGCTGCCATGGTCTCACCTGCACCTTTAGAGAGCCCATGAGCAAGGCACCTGCACCTTCTCAGCCATGAATAAGGAAACAGCCTGGCAACAGCTTTGATCAGTGGAAAGGGGAAAATCTGGCTGCTTAACTAGATAGATGTGAAAACGTGGGAGGGGCAGCGAACATGTAAGATGTCTTTGATAGACCAGTGATAACAACTTGCTTCGTGTAACACTTCAGCTCTCTGTGAGTCATTACGCTCTGAGATCCACTTCACAGTGTATGCTCCAGACTGCTGGGAAAGTACAGCCTTCCAGTAGCTAAAGGGGACTCCAGGAAAGATGGGGAGGGACTCTTTATCAGGGACTGTAGTGATAAGACAAGAGGTAACAGTTTCAAACTAAAAGAGTGGAGATTTAGATGAGATATAAGGAAGAAATTCTTTACTGTGAGGGTGGTGAGACACCAGCCCGGGTTGCCCAGAGAAGCTGTGGCTGCCCCATCCCTGGATGTGTTCAAGGCCAGGCTGGATGAGGCCTTGAGCAGCCTGGTCTGGTGGGAGGTGTCCCTGCCCATGGCAGGGGGTTGGAACTAGGTGATCTTTAAGGTCCCTTCCAACCTAAACCATTCTACAATTCTATTAAAGCTTTTTTGTTTTCCACCTAACAGGCAGCCAATCCATACCTATCTATTGCAATATCACTCTCAGGAGCACCCCACATTCGAACAACAGTTACCAATGACAGAATCAAGGCAATCTGTTTCCCCCTTCCCCCCCAGCTCTTCTATTAGAAGAAACATAAAGTTGGAGAAATCTCTCTCACATGCTTCCTTTCTACACTGCCACTGGATCTTGGCAGAGAAATCCTCTAAAGAAACAAGTGCTGGAGACTTGGCAAACTTCTGGTTGCCAGTAGATGTCATTATATACCAGCAGTGTACCTGCCAGCCACGGGCCAATGCTGAAAAGAAAGAAATATTTTCTAAGTTTATGTAAGGAAAAAAATCCCAAGTTACTAGTATTCTTGCACTGCTGAGAATTAAGCTGTCACGATGCACAATTACTATGTGATCTGGCTTCGAGTTGTTTATTACAATCTGCAGATGTTATTCTGGATCACAGAAAGCCACAGAATTTATCTAAACCCCTCTAATTATTGTTAAGAAAAAGAACTGTATCAAACCATGGTTATTTAGTTGTGCAGAATCTACTTTAACTACAGTTAAGAGGACTCAAAAACACTCAATGTGCAGACGGAAATTGGCTGCA
Source organism: Alca torda (assembly GCA_008658365.1). NCBI lineage: Eukaryota > Metazoa > Chordata > Aves > Charadriiformes > Alcidae > Alca > Alca torda. The sequence continues at coordinate 159,017,558 of CM018077.1, forward strand.
TACACAAGAGGATTCAGAACATACTTGGAGCACCAAGGCAGATACTAACATTAATACACCTCACTTTTTAATCAGAAGATTCAGAAAAGAAATGACAGATATGAATGACTCCAGTGAGCTGCACAGCAGCCTTATGAAGTAGATGAGGTATTATTATACAGACGTTTAAGTGCTGGACTGAGAAGTTAAGTGCTGAGTGACCTTAATCAGATGAAGTCAATAGCTAAGAATGGTTCCCAAGAGAGATGATTTCCAGGACAAAAAATAATAAGAAAAAAAATCCTGGAGATATTGCACTTTCACTTTCCATTACCAGGTCAGTTTGAGCTATGCTTACATTATTTTTCATTCTGCAATAAAGTAAGAAGATTGGAGTGGTAAGAACCAAACCCTGAGGAGGCAATATTTCCACAGCCACTGTCTCCAAGGAACACCAATTCCTGGGCAGCTGGCGTTTTGTTTTGTTTTCAAATTTCAGACGCAACAGTATCTCTAAACTTGGAGATGTTTTCCCATCTTGTTATTGTCATGATGTGCTCACTGAAAGAGTGCTGACCATTGACCTGGATTCTGATGGGCAAAGGCTCCTGCTGACTGCTCCTTCTTTAGGCTCTTGGAGCCTTCAGCTCATCAGCCCTGGGTAAATTGGGTGGCATTTACGAGTTTTGGGACTTGGAGACAGTGTCTGAACACCACAGCAGCCTAAACAAGGCCTGTAACCTGGCTGGAGCACTTGCCCTGCAACGGGGCTCAAGGTTTCAGCAGTAAAAAGGACACATGCATCATCTCTTGGAGCGATAATTAGTTTTATTTGGAAGTTGCAAGAATAAGGACTGATTCTTGGTTTGTGCAAGCTCAGGCTCCACATCATGTAAGTGCTCAGAGAACATATCCTCCTTCTAGAAGTTCAGGTGGTTGTTCCTGTTTCTTTGTATTGAAGCTGTTTTTAAGCTCTCCCCTTTGACCCTTGCTTGAACCACACGACAGCAGTCTGGCAACGCACCCTGCTAATCCTGACCCTGACTTGCAGAATCACTTTCTTGGCTTTGATTTAGGCTTGCTTCATCAACCGTGGACCAGTCTGGTGATCTGGACTCTTGGCTGAGCCTGGCTACCATCACTGACCCATCCTGCTCCCTTGCTTTCGGGTAAGTCCTGGTTTAAGGGTCCCTGCCCTGCCCATGGTATTGGTCCCAGCTCCACCTCCCTTAGGGCACAGATGGTCCTTGCTGCACGCTGACTCTCAGGGACCTGACTCTCAAACATTATTATAGGTCTGTGTGTCTAAGACACCGCTTCCAGCCTGAGCCTCACCTGCAACCAAGTCACGCACTCAACCCTTCTGGTCCCAAAACGCATCCCTTAAAAGTACCCAAATCATAGAATCATTTATGTTGGAAAAGACCCTTGGGATCATCGAGTCCAACCATCAACCCCACTCTACAAAGTTCTCCCCTACACCATATCCCTTAACACCACATCTAAACGAGTCTTAAACACATTCAGGGATGGTGACTCCACCACCTCCCTGGGCAGCCTATTCCAGTGTCTGACCACTCTTTCTGGGAAGAATTTTTTCCTAATGTCCAGCCTAAACCTACCCTGCTGCAGCTTTAGCCCATTCCCTCTTGTTCTATCGCTAATTACCTGTGAGAAGAGACCAGCACCAACCTCTCTACAGTGTCCTTTCAAGTAGGTGTAGAGAGTGATGAGGTCTCCCCTCAGCCTCCTCTTCCTCAAACTAAACAGTCCCAGCTCCTTCAATCACTCCTCATAGGATTTATTCTGCAGGCCCTTCACCAGCTTCCTTTGCTCTCCTTTGCCATCAAACCAGCATGCGCTATCAGACTCCAGCAATGCCTGCGGCAGCTTTTGTAGGCAGAACTGTACTCATTTTCTTGTTCCTCACATTACTGGATGCTGTCCAGCCCTGACCCAGAGGCACCACGCTTGTGCTAATTTGGTAAGCCCTGGTGACAGCACAGGACTGGGGTAAAAGTGTTACATGGCTTTCAGGTCAGACCTTTATTAAATTCAGCTGCCTCAGGACAAGGACAGCTTAGGACTCTGTGTGGAAAGACTATATCTAACAGGGTAGATTTTCCATAGCTTTTCCAGAAGCCCTAAAAATGGCAAAAAATCCAATTTGGAAGACAAGTAAGGAAAGGGGAAGCAAAGCCTTTGTTTGAAGGATCGAGCAGGCAAGATATACAGAGCCGGGAGGGAAAGGGGTTCTCCAGCTTCATTTTACAGGAACAAAGACTTGCTGTTTTGCTCAAGGTCAGCAAATCTGTTGGAGCCAAATTTTAAGCTGGGGTCTCTTGCAGCCTAGCCCAGAGCCTTAACTATCTGCCTGCTTTTCTTTTCTCTGCTTGGTCTTGCAGTCAGTGCATATCTAATAAGCCAAGCCACTACAGAGGTTTTATTCTCATTAGAAATCCTATAATAATCCTTCTGCATTTTTATCAGAGGGAGTCATTACCATGAAAAAAACACTGTTAGGAGAATATAGACTTAATCTACTGAAGTTGTTTCTCGTATTCATTGCTGCATGTGTGATTATTAGCATGGAAGGAAACGGATAAAGCACAAAGGGAAAGCTCAAATACTCTTGGAAGTGCATTAGTGAGGGAAGTCCCAGTGTAAACCAGACTGAAACCTTCATCCACCACCTCTGCAGAAGGTGGGTGCTCCCAGTTAGAGTTTTCTACCCTCCCACAGATTGGTTTCCTGTGGAAAACCACAGTAGTAAACGCTTCACCCAATTGTTTCATGACACCTTTCTTGTGTTTCCTACTCTTCAACACCTACAGACAATGTTGGCCCAAGCCCTGAGCAGACTATGGAAACTTCTGTCCCCTTTTGGACAACGAGGGTATGTGTCCGTGTCCTGGTTTGAGGTAGAACAGAACCAATTTTATTTTCAGTAATTTTACTTTTCAGCTAAGTCTCTTCTAACTAACTGCACTTTCTGAAGTTAACTGTTAACATCAGATATTATCTGCCAGAAGCAGACACTGTCTGAAGAATATGCCGTTAATTGGCTCTGTTCTACCTCAAACCAGGACAGGGTGTTAGGAATATTCACAAGTTGTACAAAAGTCTAAGAACAGCTACCAGCGGTCAGACCAAAAGTCTAGCAAGCTCCTGTTCCATCTGCAGCAGTGGCCTTCTGGGAGACTTCTCTAATCTACTGTCCTGCTCCCACCCATCACAGTTTGCAGAGACTCGCTGACATCCTGAAGCAGAGATAATGTCTTTGTACTGACCAGATGTTTACAGAGGTCTCTCTTTAATCAACCCATATGGAATTTTTTAAACACACAAAATTTTAACCTCCAGAGCAGACTTCAAAGAGCTCCAATACCTGCTGTATGAAAAGCAACTTCACCTTGTTCATTTTAAACGTGCCATCAGCTAGTTTGATTTGCTTCCCCTTAGCTTTTACAACAGAAGAAGCAGTGAAAAATAATTTCCTGCTGATATCCATTCCACTCAAAGTTTGACAGATTTTCATCATATCTTTGAAGTCGAAGCTTTTCCAAGCAACTTTGCACCTTCTCACTACTGTTGGCCTTTAGGATGCTCGAAGTGTGGCTCAGAACCATTGCATAATACTCTGTACTTTGCAAGACAAGGGCATAAGATTTTGAATGCCTCTAAGTTAGACTTTGTATGGAGGCATTAGAAGGGCAGGCTGGTTCATGATGTGGATGACAGCTCCCCAGGAATGCAGACCTCATACTCTACAGAACCTCCCCTGTCAAACACGATTTCCCTCACTTTGATCAAGAGTCACTGAAACCCTGTCTTGCTTGAATCATCCTCAAAAATGCTCTACAGCTGTTTCTTCTGCCCTCACTCCTCTCCTGTACCTACTCCTCTTGGATCAATAGAGGTTTGAAGATCTGAGTTATAACACTTGCAGGACCAGGCCATCTAGTCTAGCAAATATCCATTTCAATAACCTACAGAATAAAGGCAAATATTGCCTTTCATGGTGATCATGTTATAGAACTGGATATTTGCCCATGCCTAATAATCAGTTCAATAACATAAGTGTGTGAAAAACAAATTAATGAACACACAGTAAAGGGGCACACATTTATGAGCAGAAATATAACAGACTATATCTAATGCCACGGGGATTAAACACTCCAAGGGCTGAAAGATGACAGTCAACAGCGAAATTAAAGACCCAATACAGAGCAGTGGCAGCTGAATCACACCTAACCAGGAAATCCACTTGGGAGCAGTTTACATGAGAACCTATAGATGCATTATGTTATTTTATTTTTTTTTTTAAATATATCTATGCACAATTACTTGATCTGCACATGCATGTTTCTGCATATAAAAACCATCCTCTACGAGGCTGAGATATTGAGGCCTGACAGAACGTGCTGGGGTGTTACTTGAGCCACCACAGTGAATTTCCTGATTTTCAAAGTCACACAAGACCTCATGTCAACATGAATTAGGTCTTTAGCTACAGCTGCTGTTATCTTTTGGTTTACCACTAATGATGTGCTTGGCATACTATGTATTCTAATACAAGCATCATTTTGGCTTTAACTTAGTGATATAACCGAGGTAATGGCCTGGACAAGCAAGGCCAGTGCCTCCGTTGTCTTCCTGGAAAAGCACAGGATTTGCCCTCCAGCAAATGCCTCAGACCTCACAAAATTACCCTACACGCAATACTTGGTAAAAGCATGATCTGGCAGGTGTTGGGCACCAGCACAGCTGAAGAGCGATACTATAATAAGGGGATGATTTTAACCTTGTCATCTCGGTCTTTTCAAAGGTGAGATAACTATTCTGTCAGCACTTATGATGTGAGCCTTCTTATAAAGGAGCCCACAGCACATGCACAGCAATGATGACACAGACTGCAGCTGTCTGAAGTCCAGCATCTCTGATCCAGTTTCCCAGCACTGGCCCATACCCCTAAAACCCAAGGAAACATAAAGCTGTCACAGCCAGAGTGAAAAACAAGAATTCACACTCATGCAGCCCTTGCACGGCAGCAGCCAAACAGAAAGGAGCCAAGTGAATCCTCTCTTTCCAGGTATTTTCCTACCTGGGAAGGGTTTCATTTCATAGGCTCTCCTCCTTTTTTCAGGAGTAGAGATGGCATCCAAGACTACAGGCATTTGCATCCCAGCTCCTGTGGTTCTGGTTATTTCCCTCTCATAGGCACCTCTTCTGATGCCAAGACATAGACACGGTACTCTGCTTCCATGTGCAATAACGACCCATTGAATACACACCATCTGCATGGCTGATAGCCCCATTTACAGTCCTACCCCTTCCTGCTGCTGAGGACTTGATGATCTTAAATGTCTTTTCCAACCTAAAGCTCAACATGAGCCAGCAATGCGCGCTCACATCCCAGAAGGCCAACAGTAACCTGGGCTGCATCCCCAGCAGTGTGGCCAGCAGGTCAAGGGAGATGATTCTGCCCCTCTGCTCCGCTCTGGTGAGACCCAACCTGCAGTGCTGCATCCAGCTCTAGGGCCCCTGATGTAAAAAGGGCATGGACTCGTTGGAGTAAGCCCAGAGGAGGGACACAAAGATGATCAGAGGGCTGGAGCACCTCTGCTATGAGGACAGGCTGAGAGATTTGGCGTTGTTCAGCCTGGAGAAGAGAAGGCTCTGGGGACACCTTATACCCTTTCCAGTACCTAAAGGGGGCCTACAGGAAAGATGGGGAGGGACTCTTGGTCAGAGAGTGGAATGATAGGATGAGGGAGAACATTTTTAAACTGAAAGAGGGTAGATTTAGATTAGATATTAGGAAGAAATTCTTTACTGTGAGGGTAGCGAGACTCTGGAACAGGTTGCCCAGAGAAGTTGTGGATCTCCCTGGAAGTGTTCAAGGCGTGGCTAGATGGGGCTTTAAGCAGCCTGGTCTAGTGGGAGGTGTCCCTGCCCATTGCAGGGGGGTTGAAACTAGATGGTCTTTAAGGTCCCTTCCAACCCAAACCATTCTGTGATTGTCTGAAGGCTCACTTTTGCACCTGAGGGCCGACCCTGAAAATGATCTTTTGTGTTCAAGAAAAATTATACACACAAACACATCACTGAAGCGAGCAGCTCTGGTGGTGGCATGATCTGTGCGGTGTACAGGGGGAGTTCCTGAGTGAGGGGAACCTCAGGGAAGTGGAGAGGAAGTGGAGAGCCTGCAGCTCGTGGGACAGTGGCTGGTGAGACCTGACCAGGGCCAGAAGAAACAGTGGGCATCTCCCTGGCCCCCCATACCTATAAAAGAAGCCCCTGAGGAGCACTAGTGACCAGGAGTACCATGCCTAGGGTGGACAAACAGGCCACAGCATGGCAGCAAAGCCTTGGGAGTCTGGAGAGGTCCCAGTCAACTGAAAGCTGGCAAGTGTTGTCCCAGTTTTCAAGAAGGGTAAGAAGGAAGACCTTGGTAATTGCAGGCCTCAATCTCACTTCAGTGCCTGGTAAAATTATTGAGAAGGTTATTCTGTGAGTTACTGAAAAACACTTGAGAAACAACAGAGTCATTGGTCACAGCCAGCATGGGTTCACGAGTGGAAAGTCCTGTTTAAACAGCTTCATTTCCTTTTGTGAGCAGGTCACCCATCTAGTTCACCAAGGGAAGACAGGAGTTGTGGTTGGTTTTGTATTTTAGCAAAGATTTTGATACGGTCTCTCACACTATCCTTCTGGACAAAGTGTCCAGCACACAGCTAGACAAGTCCATAGCGCGCTGGGTGAGCAATTGTCTGACAGGTCAGGCTCAAAGAGTCATAGAAAATGGGGTTACACCAAGCAGGTCACCAGTGGGGTGACACAGGGCTCAATTTTAAGTCTAGTGCTCTTTATAATGTTTTTATAAATTATCTGGACACAGGAATCAAATGTACATTAAGTAAATTTGCTGATGATACTAAACTAGGAGGAGCTGTGAACCCCCTTGAGGGTAGAGAGGCCTTACAGAGAGACCTGGATAGACCAGAGAGCTGGACAATAACCATATGAAATCAACAAAAGCAAGTGCCAGATTCTCCACCTGGGATGGGGTAATCCTGGTTATACATACAAATTAGGGGATGAGAGGTGGGAAAGCAGCCCTGAGGAAAGAGATCTGGGGGTTTGGGTTGGTGGCAAGTTGAATATGAATCAACAGTGTGCCCTGGCAGCTATGACCTCGAGGGCAAGACTTATGAGGAGCAGCTGAGGTTGCTTGGTTTGTTCAGCTTGGAGAATAGAAGGCTGAGGGGTGACCTCATGGCAGTCTAGAATTTCCTCAAGGGGAGCAGTGGAGTGGGGGGGTGCTGATCTCCTCTTTCTGGTGACCAGTGGTAGGACAGGAAGAAGTGAAATGAAGCTGCATCAGGGCAAGTTCAGATGGGACATTAGGAAAAGGGTCTTCTCTGAGAGGGTAGTCGGTCATTTGAACAGGCTCCCCAGGGAAGTGGTCGTGTCACTAAGCCAGTCAGAGTTCAAGGATCATTTGGATAACACTCTTAGTCATATGGTTTAGTGTTAGGGAGTCCTGCGAGGAGCAGGGAATTGGACTCAATGATCCTTATAGGGCCCTTCCAACTTGAGATATTCTAGGATTCTATGACTCTATATCCTCAGGCTTCCTTTTTAATCAAGCCAGCAATGTACAGCTGATATAGTTTTGTTCTCCATCAGCAGCAGTACGGCCTTTCAGCCATTGGGCAGACAGGGAGCACAAACACACCGGGTACCAAATATACTTCCTTCACAGATGACAAGCTACCTCGGCTGGCAGGAGTACCAAATAAACAAAACAAGCTGGCCATAAACTCAGGGATCTCCGTGCCTACAAGTTTGTTTGGGCCAGTAGATGTTTGGCTATCCCAATCAAAGAAGTCCTGCACATACTGTGGGGTCTTTTTATTTTCTCCCCTCCAATCCAGACTTGCAGAACAATTTTTCTAGGCATGACAATAATACAGATGGAGAGATGTTTTCCGACACTTTTCTGCAGAGATCAAAACATAAGAAAACAAGAACTTGCTTCAACTGCAGCACAACTCATATTGTAAACATCATGCTTCCCATCAGACTGCTGACTCTCGCCACCTGCCACACACGAGCTGGTTTCCAAAGGCTGAATCCTGGGTCTCAAAGGCTAAATAGTGGCTGTCAGTGGGAGGACTGCAGGAAGATGGATGCAGAAATGTGTGCTTTATAGCCCCCGTGTCTCTAGCCTGACTCGATAATATTTCTTGCCATGAGCAACCCTCATTTAGATTGTAGTTTCACATGATGCATTACCACTATATACAATCAATATATCATAATCACAGAAAGAGCAAATGAGAAGATGCAACGACCATAAAAGCCATGTTCTCACTAGTGTGGCATTTTTCCTTTCAGACCACAATCCAATATTATTTGAAATTTCCTGAGCAATCAGGTAGCCACAGACTCCCTGGAAAACAGCTCCACATATTCTTAATCCCATTTTCAGTATGAACCATGACTTCTTCCTTAATACATCCATCTATCTCCTAGACCGTCCTGTCAATCTTTTTCCACTGTTCCCCACAACTTGAAATTTTGTTTTGATGATAAGAAAAACACCCTTGGGTGTGACATGGAGCTACAGAGAGAAAGATCTACTTCTCCTCTGCAGTCTACGTCTGCAGCCCCATTTTGTTGTGGGGAATGGGAAGTTTGCAGTCAGAATTGTTTGGAAACCAACATCTTTTTTAATGCAAATTAGTCCAGTCATGCTACTTGCTTCCCATTGTTGATCACCATTGAACATATTTTCCAAGACAGATAACCTGGTAATTTTCAGTGGCTATTCTGTACCCTCAGTTTTAACCTCCAAGTCTTAATGCTCTGTCCTGCCTAATATTTGCAGTAAGAAAGTACTCTGGCTTTTGTCCTTCAGGTGATTAATGAAAATATCCAGTGAAAAGAAACAGTGTGGCAATCTCCTCATGACCTAAATTTAATCTTGTTGAAAATTCAATAAACTCAAAATTATACTTTCCATTTGTTTTTCATCCTTCCAGCCAGTTGCTTTACTGCATTATCCTCCGCAAACTCACTGCAGCTTATACAAAGCAAAGATTATGATTTCAATTTGATAGCATTTTACATGGCCAATGCACAAAGGAAATTCAACACGAAGGGGAAAAGCAACGAACACTCAACAGCTTTTCTGCAGAAGGCGGCATAACACAATATCAAGGTTCCCCACAAAGACCCAACTGTATCACATCTCTTACACCTTGTGCACTCCAAAAATCAACCTTCAAGCTACAGACAGCAACAGCAAGTGGCTCCCGTTTAATTAGTCCAATGAAGGATTAGATCTTACCTTTTCTCCCTTTTCTCCTCTGCCATAGGCTCTGCCCTAGAAATGAAAGAAGAGAAAAGGTACATTTGATAGCAAATATGTCAAACACTAAAAATACATATTTCATGTTTTCTGTGTTCTATATCTGACATATGTCTATCTATCCATATATATCACACACACATATACATATATATATATAGACACACAAGTCACAGGACAGCTACTATAGGGACAGTAATTTTCTTTGGGTATAATTCCTTGATAACAATTCAGTGACAAATTAAAACAGAAAACTTATCCCTAATTCTCCTACTGCAGCCAGGAAAACATCTTATTTTCTATTCAGGGTAGAGTCTGATATTACATTTCCAAAATCAAAGATGCCAACAACCCTTATTAGAATTATTTTTACATAGGGTTAAAGATTTTCTCGCCTAAAAACTCAGTCTGGTATTTGCATTAATTGCAGCTGGGGAAAGTTTTATCTTGGCCATCAGAATGTAAAATTGTTGAGAGAGATTTGCATCTTCCTTGTGTTCAGTTGCCTCATACTGTCCCTGCTGGATGTGCAGCTGTGCCATAATGAAGTACACCTGAGTTACACATTTTAATTAGAAGGCAAATACTAAGTCAGTTATCAGCTGTATTCAGGCATGAACCCACACATTTCCTCCCCCCTCCAAGAAGTGCCATTAAGTGCCAGAAAGATCAGCTTTCCCCTGGAATAAAGGCCCAGCAGAGGGAACACGTTCAACAGGGCACATTGACATTGTGAGCAAATTCTCACCATACAGAATACAACTACTTGTATTTCCATCTCCTTACATAAAATCATTCTGGTATTTCATACTTACTGGCTCTCCTTTTTCTCCTCTGAGTCCAGGAAACCCTGGGCTGCCACTTTCTCCCTTGAAAAAGAAAGAGTATTAGTACCACAGAGTTAATTCATTCCTTTCTTGACAGGCATAGAAATAACAGATGGGATTTCCTCTTACACCTCCATGTTGGACTCGTTTGTGAAGTGTACCACATTATTCTTTGTATTTTGCAGTCAGCTTTCCATTGCTTTGATTTTTTGGGAAGCAGTGCAAGAAGGGTTTGACTGAGACTGTGGACAATTCTGGTCCCACCAGTCTCTGCTGACAAGATCCTGCCATAAGGACCGGGTGTACCTCATTGCATCTATACAGACTTGAATGTCCAAGTTCTCAGATTGAGTCTATATTCTAGTTTTTACATGGAAATACTGCTAGAAGCCTTCAGGGTGCACTGGCAAGGCAGAGAGCTTTCTCTTGTGAGGTACTTCAAAAGTCCTCACTTTCTATTAAGCCAGGAAGGACTTGGAAGGGTGGTTTGCATGCGACCTGGAGGGTGCACACCTAAAATACTGAAAAAATAAACCTGTCAAGATTTTAGAGCTGTTTTTAAAAAAAAACAAAACATCAAACCCCATTGTTTTCATTCATGCTAAATTTTCACACTAACTCCCCCCTTCCATTGCAGAACTATGCAACACACACAGAGCCACTCTCTTTGCTGGCTCCGGTGGAAGAGAGGGAAGGGAACACAGAAAAAGAAAAAAAAAAAAAAAAAACAGTTGGAAACATGCAAATTATGATGGGCAGAGGAATGAAAGCTGGAGAAGCAAATACATAGGGAGGAAAAGAGAAAAATGGTCAATTAAAAACCAAACAAAACTTTTTCTCCACTTGTCTCCTAAAAAGGACAGGGGTGAAAGGGATAAAGAATCAAAGAAGATGCATCATTTCATAAATATTCATCAGATACAGAACTAAAAGCAGTGCCAAAACAAGCAAGTGCAGAAAAAAATACCTGCAAAACATTTTCATATACTGCTCCACAGTCACAAAACTGGAAGAAGGACCAGCTGAAGGTCCAGGTTATGCCCATTACTAAGACTAGTTAAAGGCTCTGTGCAGTGCTGCCAGCAGTTCCTTCAATTCCTCTAGCACAAGGAGCTGCCAGTGAGCAGGGGGCTCTGCCCACACACCTCTACCCGTCTTCTGCCCGATTCTCACCCAAAAGGAACATACCAGAAATATGCTGTGCTGAGCTCCCCATCCATCACTAACAAATACAATGTCATCACCTATTTGTACCTTCCCATCGTCTTTTGCTTGTAGGGAGTTTAGGCACTGTGAACTTCAGTGTAGACATGACATCACGCAGAATAAGTTTCAGACCTGGAGCAGGACCCTCCAGTACCACATGAGCAATAAGTCCAATGACCCCTGTGCTCCCCAAAACTCCCCACATGGACCACAATGGGATTTAATTTTGTGGCTCTATTCAATTTGTCCTGATCTATGCCCCCAAAAATGCGTTTACCTGTACCAAACACTGAAACATTTGTCATGATCATGCTTTCTTTTATTTAGATGAAGAAAGGTTTTTGAAAGCACAGGAACTGTGAAAGTTTCTTTCTTTAACCTTTATCTTTTTTTTTTGGTAAAAGAAAGAAACTTCACAGAGCAAGTAGCATAGATGCAAAAGCAATGTCACCGTCAATTCAAGCAGGTTGTGACAAAATTCATAAAGTTTTTATGTAACCATCTCTTTTAAGTCACTTGAGGTACATCAGAACTCTTTTCTAATTTTGAGGAAAAAAAATAGATTGCACTAGAGCATGTTTGATACACTGGACTTCACACAGTTCCCACAGGCAGGTAAGCAATGTCATTTCTATGCTGTGGACAAAAACGGATCTCCCAGAGAAGTGATTTTCTCTAAACTCAGATCGACAGTAGCGCTGGAAGAGAGCAGAGGCCTGTTGACCACCAGCCCAGCGCCCCAACCAGCCAGCCCGGCTGCCTGCAAACAACACAGCATGCAGAGCGACTACAGAAGGAAAATAAATTAGACTGGGCTGTTGTTAGCATCTAACATTTATCAATGGGACCCAGCTTCAGGCATGTTAGGCAGTTCTTCCAGAGCTATTTCCTGCCTCACTCTTCCCCAATACCATCCTTTACTGTATCTCCTTCCAAAATATGTACACCGTGTGTCCATGCGTTATTCCTCAGTTTGGCAGCATGGATGATTGTGGCAGAGGTGTTCATCTCTGTGGGATTTTTTTCCCCTTTTTCTAACAACTGCAAGCGCTCCTGTTTTTCCCCTGCCTTTGGAGACTTAAAGGAGGAGAGGAACAGAAACTCATTATCTTCCTATACTGGTTATACACTTCAAATAGTTCCATTGGTCAGATGACACCACAAAAGAAGCCTGTCCAAACCTCCTCCCCTAAAAGAAGGAATATGCGATGGGAGCTCAGGATAGCAGAGCCTGAACACCCGTCTCTCCATCTTCCACTCATAGATGATGGTCACCTTCACTCTACTTCACAGACCCTCAAACTGACCTTTTTTTAAAGAAAACAGAGACAACCATGTAGCCATTATTCCTTCTTTGCATAAAGAGTGAAAAAGCCACCAGCTACCACTGGTCTAGGGAAAACAAACAAAAAAAAAAAAAACCCCAAACCCAAAAACTGTCATAGCGTACAAAAGGAGCTTCACAGTCCTCCTGCCTTTGTAAGCCTCTCTAAAGAGCCCTGTTTTGGGGTGTTTTGTATTTTTAACACTACTGTCTCCCCCTATTAGTATCCCCTGGTGGGATTCGTTTCTCAGGTGACTCCCACCAGCTGCGTGCTGTTTTTCTGATACAGCTGAACCAGTTGCTTTCCTGGGTTCTTATATGACCATATAGTCTCTCACAGGGCATTTCTCACTGTCAGCCTGTAAAATATTTTTGGATAATGCTCAAGTACCTGCAGCCCTTGGACCCCAGTTATCTAAGCGTAGATTTCAGATTTGTAATTCATCACAAATAGGAGATGCTCAGCAGTGATGCTGTCTATAGAGAAAATCATGAATTTTGACTCAGAGTCCTGATGTCACTCTGTTTCTACCTTTTTCTGACAATTTATTTCCTTATTCATTTGCTTACTCCAACCTCTCTCTTTAGTCAATGAATGCTTGGTCTTTTCTTATGCGGTATAATCATAAAATTGCCTAGGTTGGAAGGGACAGATCATCTAGTCCAGCCATCAACCTAACTCTGACAAAAAACATCGCTAAATCATATCTCGAAGTGCTATGTCTACCTTTTTTTAAATACCTGCAGGGATGGTGCCTCAACCACTTCCCTGGGCAGCCTGTTCCAATGCTTAAGAACCCTTTCAGTGAAGAAATTTTTCCTAATATCCAGTCTAAACCTCCCCAGCACAACTTGAGGCCATTTCTTCTTATCCTATCACCTGTTACCTGGGAGAAGCGACCGACCCCCACCTCTCTACACCCTGCTTTCAGGGAGTTGTAGAGAGCGATAAGGTCTCCCCTCAGCCTCCTGTTCTCTAGGCTGTACTCACTTGTTGGCATGTTTCAATCAAACTTAAGAGCATAGTAGAGATATTATGAAACTATTTTTTTAGTGTTTCTTGAAGCCCCAGCTCTTGGATTCACGTAACAAATGGAAATCTTTGATATTTGTTACCTTAAAAAAAACTTTACGTCCCTTCTCATTACACAACAGCAAAGCTGTTAAACACAACCCTTGCACCTTAGAAACAAGGACACAAGTTGAATGATCCTAAAATATATTATGGACACTTATAACGACAAAATGCAGAAAGCACTCTTTTTTTTTTTTTTATGGGGCCTTACTCTTTCCTAAATAAAGTACCAGGTGGTGATATTGACGAGTTGCAAATAGCATTCACTTTCCTCCCTATGGCCAGCATTTTAGCCTGTGTTACTCAATAATGTTGCAGAGAGAGAGAGGAGGAGAGACATATCAGCTCCTGCACACAGAGTAGGGACTCTGACAAGCCAATCCTTGGCAATTGCGATGCAAGAACTGCTATTGAGGATAGTAGCCATTATTTAATCACAACATCTTTGCAAGTCAGGGGCAAAAATCTATTACTTGCCTTGTTTAGCAGATAGAGAAGCTAAGTTATTTGTTTCAAATCATCCCGTTTTGTACCAAATTGTTTTCAGAGCCTGGATTTAAACAGCATCATCCCCAGTTCCCCAAGACGGTGACACAGTCCTACCCTGGCTGTACACAAATCTCAGATCACTACAGCCAGGGAAAAGTCACACACATCTGCAGAGCTCTTCAGCAACCCACCTGCGGGAGTGGGACAGCCATGTTGGTATCTGTTACAGAAAACTTGGCGATGCTGTGCTTGGATATACGCTATTCTATATTCAACTAGTATCTCCTGCACCCCAGCAGCGTGCCATGTTACATAGTACGGGCATCCTCACGAACGCATAGACCTTGTCAAAGCAGTGAAAGACAACAGGATATTGCTGCAGGGTGCTTTTATTATTATCATCATCGTCGTCCTTCTGCAACCTCCTCACAACAGTCATGGCTCTGCCATTCTTCAAAACAGCCCATCATTATGTCAGCTGTCACAGATTAAAATAGAAATTTGCTATTTATATACGCGTGGAAGCATGAGGAAACATTTTCTGCAGTTTCAGTCAGGCACATCTGAGCATTAACGCGCCCGTGTTCTTTCATGCCAGCAGAAAACATACTCCAAAACACATTTCCTCATCATCCAAAACTTCTCCCTGGAGACAGCGGACCAAGCCCTGCCAAACGTTTTGCTGAGGATGTCTGACCTTCCAAGAACCAGAGATTTCTCCTTTCCCTTCTCACGCCGTTTCATAATAACTGAGTAACCTTTGGTGGGGTGCAATTTATTTATTCACCAAACAGGTATAAATTCAGTGACTGAATTTGTGGAAGTGATTCAGATGGATATAGTTCTGAATACAAATTTTTCCAATTTGAATGCAAATTGAGTGTGACTGGGGGGCTGCTACCTAACCTATGGGTATCTAGTATGGCTGAGCAAGGCACAGCGCAGAAGCAGCACATGGTTTTCCAGGTGACTTACCATGAAATCTGTGCATGACCTAGTGAATAACACTGACTCGCAAAAATGCCAGGAAAGCTACAGGAAGCTACTAGAAGCTACAGGAAAAAAATTTGGAACACAGTTACCTTAAGAATGACACAAAGCAGCAACAGAGAGACTCAAATGCAAGCTTAAAGCAAAGGTACAGGATGACCAGAGTCTCCTGCAGTTCCAGGATTATCCAAAACTATCTGAACTCAGTCATATGCCACTTGACTCTCATTTCTCAAAATCTTCAACTCCTCAGCTTACTCTGAAACAGTTTTGTTGTTGTTTTTATTAAACAAATGAACTAACACATATTACTGACCTTTTGACCTTTAGGACCTTCAGGGCCAGTTGGACCTCTCTCCCCCTAAGACAAAAAACCACATGATTAGTCAGACTGATCGTCTCATTATATAACAAACCAAGGGACCCAATCCTACAACAATTGAGGGCAACAAAAATGTTTTCAGGTTTTAGTGGATAACACACTAAAACTGGCATGCCCTCCAGAGCAATGAAAATGAAGCTGGCTTCTCAGAGGACTCAGTCTCAGGCAATATAAACAAGCATGCTGCTTTTAAAAGCTATGAGATTTTTTTCAATGTGGCTATATTTACCTCCAGAATCTCTTCCTCTTTGTTTGAAAAAAAGGATGCACACAACTGGGCTGGGTAAGAATAACTGCTTTGTTTTCACGGTTATTACCAGGACTACCAGCACGATCAAAATCACTGAATTAGGTAAAGAGAAAACACCTGGGAAGACTGCCATTACCTCTGCAGACATCCCACCTGTGAATAACGCATGCCTGGCTTTCTGTGAAGTGCTTTCCACGTCTAGGTCCTAAAATGTTTCACAAACCAGTACAGCTCTTCTTATAACCCAGTTGCATGGTGTCATACCCCTATTTCCAACCCTATCCAGCATAGCTCAAATGAAACACACCCATCTCAACACTCACCTTTTGTCCAGCAGGACAGGAGCAGTTGAAAGTCTTGAGGTGGCCAACTTGCTCATTGCCAACAGTTGGCCTCACTTCCAGGGGAGGTGGTTCCGTCAGGACCGTGACCTGGCACTACACCCAAACACCCAAGGTCACGACAAAACCGTCAATGCTAGAAAGCTTCCTCTTCCACCCCCTCTAGAGAAACTGCATAGGCGTTACTAGATAACGCACAACTAAATGAGTCTTAGCAAGGAACGAAATTCCACAAAAGCCATTCATTCGAGGAACAGGGAAAAATGTGGCAAAATTAACAATGAATCTCTTTAACCAAGACTGAGGGGAGAAGAGTGAAAGGAGGGTGGAGGTTTCTAATGAGAGTTGGGCACAGGAAACTAAGCAGCAACTGGCACCGTTTTAGCTCTTCCCAAATAAAACCAGCAGGAAACATGTTGAATATTTCATGCTGCTTTTCTGTTGTTCCATCATCACTTCAGGGTTTTGTTTCCCCTGACAGTTTGACAAGGAAAGAGCAACTTGGAAACTTCAAATTCCTCATACTTATCCCTCCGCAGTGGTCCTCTTCTGGCACTGATACATTACCAAATGCCTACTTAGGTTTCATTCACCATCATTAAAAAAAATTATAATCCCACACTGTCATATATTCCCTGATTTATGTAATAGATTTCAATGAAGAGTGTTCATGTGAAAATGAACAAATGACAAAAAGAAGCTTACAGGTCCAGAGGGAATGTCACAGCAGGTCTCCAGCTCAGCATGCCGAGAATCACAGTAAATAACCATCCGCTGAAGATCAAACTGGAAGACAAAGCGAGGCAATAGTTTCAGAGATGCTGAATTATTAAAGACCACATATCCTTTTGCTTGCATACAAACAGTGCAGACGAATACAAACAAAAACCAGATGGGACTAACTTCATAGTGATGCTATGGATCCTGCGGTCAATATCTCTCTGTCTCTTGCCACAATGGACCAATATCTCAGCGTGCTCCAGGAGTGCTGATCTAATGAGACCCTGACTATGCCTATTAAAATTCTGGTGCAGGTTTTCATGCAAATAAGGAGGCATGCTAATCACCATGTCCTGGCCAGATTTCTGTCTGAGAAGACATGTACTGACCACCTCCATCCTTCCCAGAAATTCATCTAGACATAAAGTTTGTTTTTTCCCTGTTGTGCCTTGCATCTTCTGACCATTTACCCCTGCAGGAGAAATGCCATTAGCACATTTAATATGCATGTTCCATCCATTTTGCAGAGCATGGAAAAATTACACCAGTCTCAAAACACCAAATAATCATGGGTAAGTTATACTAGGTTAACACTGCTACTGGACAATCAGGTCCAACCTGCAGGTCTCAGCTTTGGTTCAATTAGAGCAATAGTCATTTAATATCAGGTATCTTTTCTGAGGAACTGAGAATATTTCATGAGTCTCCTGAGTTAACAAGCTTTCTTTTTTTCCCATCTCTTCCTATCACATGTGGAAACATTCATAATGCCAAGATCAAATAGCAAAAGACTTTTACGTGTGTAGTTCAGTACTCAGTTTGATGGAATTTGTGGATCATTTTGTCTCTGATTTTAACTAGAGCACATTCTGGGACTAGACAGAAAGATGAAATGGATTTCTCATTTTTAATCCCTATTACAGAGATACTGACAGTCTCACATAAAAAGGCAGCAAGTCTTGCACATGATGAGATGCCAATCTGTCTTAGCTATGTAACACAGGTAATGTTTCAGTGATGCTACCCCACAAAAAGGGTCAATTACAACATAATCCCCCAAACCCTATTCACATCCTGCAAATCCAATGCTGAACATTACCCTAATTGGCACACACAGTACTTACATCAATGGGGACGCTATCATACAAGCGTTTGCCAATCACAGTCTTTCCTTGAATGTCAATATTTTCCCTGTCTTCAATGGGCAGCATCTGCACCAGTCTGCAGTCTATGTAAAGCGAGACAGCCTTTGACTGGATGCTGAGGGCAATTTTGTGCCAGCTGCGGTCAAAAAGATCACTGACTCGTGCATTTCGGAAGACCACTCTCACGGCATCCTTGGTGAGCCCAACGGCATTGTACTCCACAGCTTTGTTCTCTCCGTCCAGTCGGATTGAGACCTACAAGCAGAAAGAAATTACTCTGTTAGTAAAGTACCAAGCCTCCTCCTTCCTCCTGCCTGCCTTCCATTGCGACTGACACCCCAAAGTCAGGGAGGGTACAACACTTGGCGAGAAGCCCAAGGAAAGAGCAGAGAACAGAGTGTTGTGTGAAACATGAAGTTGGACAGGGATCCTACACCTCTTCTAGTAAATAAGATGGGGCAGGGCACAGGCTTGGGTGCAGACCCATGACCGTCTAAAGACTTCTCTTGTGAGTACAATCCTTGGCATGGTTTCAGCACGTGCCACCTTGATGCCTCCCAGGCAATGCTTGAGCATGGCTGGGTGGTAGCACACCACAGGCATCTACCCACTGGCAGAGACAAAGCTGAGACTGTTTTGGGTCCCTCTATCCTGTGCAGTCCTCCACTCCTTGTGTCCAGCTTTGTGCTCTTTAGTACCCATCACGTGTCCTAAACCATGCCATGGGGCATGGACAAATCCCTCATTGCCTGGTGTGAAACCAGTCTGCTGAGCTGTAGCACTGCCCCACACTTTATTTCAGATGCTTTGAACAGAAAACTGAAATGCACAATAACGATTATGCCTTAGGCTCAGAGGAGACCCAAGACTATGTATTACACAGTGTGGACACAGTCAGGCCATGCCACATAAAGTCAGTGCCGAAGACTGGTTCCTGGCCTAATTCACTTAATTAGAAATGGAAGAGATGATTCCTAGGAATAAAGGAAAGTTAGAAGGGTTTAAGAACAGACAGCCTCAAATATCTTCCTTTCTGACTAAAATAGTCCAGCATAACACACAAGAAATGTAATACAGAGTTTCAAGCTGTGGAGCAGGCAAAAATAGGCTTTTGAAGACATTATACTTATAGTTCATTTACAAATAGCTTTCTTCTTTTACCAAAGTCAGACAGTTACCCTCAAGCAGCAGGGAATGGAGCAAAGCACAGAGCCAGGGGAGCAAACAGTGCTTCCGCGAGCTGCAGAGCTGGAAGGAGTTTGGCCACGTCGGCACTGAGACATGTCTGACATGAGCAGCCCAGGGTAGGCTAACTCCACATCTGACCCAACATCTCCATGCAGTCGAGCACTGTGCTGGTTGGAAATGCCAGCTCAGATCAGCATTAACTCAGAAGTGTCTACAGCCTGTAAGTTATGCAGGTCTACAATGTCATGGCCAAAACACTACTGTGATTCTACCCTTCTACTCTGCTCTGGTGAGACTCGGTCTAGAGTACTGTATCCAGCTCTGGAGCCCTCAGCACAAGAAGGACATGGACCTGTTGGAATCTGTCCAGTGGAGGGCCATGAAGATGATCACAGGGCTGGAGCACCTCTGCTATGAGGATAGGCTGAGAGAGCTGGGCTTGTTCAGCCTGGAGAAGAGAAGGCTCCGGGGAGACCTTATAGCAGCCTTCCAGTACCTAAAGGGTGCTACAGGAAAGACGGGGACGGAATCTTTATCAGGGAGTGTAATGATAGGACGAGGGGCAACAGTTTCAAACTGAAAGAGGGGAGATTCAGATTAGATATTAGGAAGAAATTCTTTACTGTCACAGTGGTGAGACACTGGAAAAGGTTGCCCAGGTAAGTTGTCAATGCCCCATCCCTGGAGGTGTTCAAGGCCAGGCTGGATGGGGCTCTGAGCAACCTGGTCTAGTGGGAGGTGTCCCTGCCCATGGTAGGGGGTTGGAACAAGATAATCTTTAAGGTCCCTTCCAACCCAAACCATTCTATGATTCTATGATTCTATATACACATTCTCACTCTGCAGGAACTAGGAATGCAAGTAGCACAGTAAATCATGTTTCATTTAACAAAATACAGCTGATAATAATTTTCATATGCACCTTTTACCATTGTCTGAAACTCAGTTACCTAAGTCCTCAAACTGCACCTATCCTTCACTGTGAGTTCCCAAACCCCTTTCAAATACCAGTCCCAAAGCAGTAATAACTGCGTTAAGCGGCAATGCCCACAGCCCAGCTTAGATGGATCATGGGTAATGCCATCAGCACCATGTTTGTACTGAGCAGAAAAACATACAGCCCATCCAAATCCCTCCTCAAGCTCACTCAAACCCCTAAACTAGAGCATGCTGCTAAGATCATGCTTTATAGGGACAGCTTTTTATTACACTATTATGGTATTTTTCTTCTGAGAAGCAGAGAGCACTTGACAAAAATTATTAGACCAAATTCTACAGCAGCCAGGACTCAGGGTTATGGAGAAATAGTAGGTGTTACATCCACATCCTAACTAGGGAACCCATAATACCTTTGCACGATATCTAGAAGGCTATGGAAAAACTTGGCGTAGCTCACTGCTTGGTGGTACATCTGTCTGTCTATCTTCTTCCAAACAGGCAAAATATTTTCCCGGAGCAGAACTACCCAAACAAAACAACCAAAAGCCCAAAAGTGGTTTCAAGAGCGAGGATAGTATATTTTTCTCCCCCTTTCCAACCAATACATCTATCTGCACACTAACAACAATCAAGGTCTATGCAAACTTTGCTCCAGGGTTTGAATTAAAGGTAAAGGATTTTTGGCAAAATGAACTGAAAGACAGGCAAAGGCATTTTTACTAGTCCCCACGGAAAAAGGAGTAGGAGGTTAAGGCAAGAAAGTTAGTTTGTGCAACAAAAGAGAAACAAGGCTGCTCTTGCTGGCTGCAAAGGGCCTCATACCTGCGGTATGCCGTACTTGTCAATAATCTGCCAAATATACCAGTCTTCTTTCCTGGAAGCCTTCCGGAATTTGAAGGTAGTTACAAAGGCATATTCATCAGGCAGACCTTGTGGAAATACATCCCTGGTACGGGGAAGGAAAAAGACAGCCATGTATCAGGTTTAGCGGTGAAAAGCAGAACTTCTAAAACTCTCTGCAGATCCCAGCAATACTTCACAAAAGTATCACATAGTGCCTACAAAATCTGCCGAATTTGGCAGCCTGCAGAGAGACCAACATGACCTTCTGCCCTCCAGGTCGTTCTGTCCTTGAGGAGCCCTCAAGCTCTCAAATTAAATAAGAAACAGTGAAAATCTGCAGTCTTCATGTCAATCTGCGTGTGAAATCTGCATCTATCATGTCAATCCAGTTGTTTTTCACCTGGTGTTTCAGTTCACGCAATCTGTAAACCATTCTGGTTTTCTCTAGATGCACTGGAGAGTGGACATCTGACAATGGGCAACCACACCTGAAACTCTGTATAAATGTAGAGTTATATCAATAAATATTGTATTATTTGCCCCAAAACAGGCACTACACCTCATGCCTGCCTAAAAAGATGTTCCTTGGCTCATGGCCTGTGAGAACAGAAGAACCTTCTCAAATCAAGCATTACAAATACATTAGGCAGAAGTTTACTCAGTGTGACACCATGATCCATGCATAAGTCTGAGGTAAAAAAAAACAAACTGTTTGACAGCCCAACATAAGAACATACCATAACATGAGCATGCAAGGCTGGACAGAAGGGATAATTAACCCAGTATTCTTATATTTTTGTCACTAGCTGTTACTGGATGCCTAAGAATAAGAATGAACAGAACAAACATATTCCCCCTCCCTCCAACTACAATTTCTACGTGAATAACTTTTTATGGATTTCTCTTGTATGGACTTCTCCGCTCTCCCCTTGAGCTCAGGTAAATTTACTACTTCCACAACATCCTTTGGCAAGGAATCACACAGCACTGGCACCCACTGTATAACGAGCCTCGTCTTGTTTGTTCAGAATCTAGCTCAGTTCTTATAAGGGACAACACAATGAACCTGTTCTTTTTCTATTTTTTATGTCATTCATGATTTTGCAAACTTTGCTTATAATGCCTCTAAGCCATCTCTTTTTCCAGCTGAAGAGTCCCAGTTAACTTCATTGTTCCTCATGCCCAATCCAGCCTGCTCCTCTGATCATTCCTAAATAGGCCCTTCCTAAATATCATGTCTTTGCTTCTGGACATCTGAGCAGTCAGGCATAAGCACCCATTAGAAAACAAAACACAAGGGCAGCAATTATTAAAGAGCAAAGCAACGAAGACAGATTGTCTTAAGGAATATTTGACATAGTCCATCACTGCGCAGAAACTGGCACAGTTAAAGGCACACAAAACTAGAGGCTTTTAATAGTGTTTCAAGAAAAAATCCTCAAAATTCCCAAAATGCTTTGCTTTGCAATTACAGCAAAGGTTGAAAACCAGTCTTTGCTAATGCCAAAATATTCAGTCATTTTTTAATCTGTGATTTGAATTTCCTATCTTTTTAGCCAAGTTAAAAATTCTGAACTCTGTGGTTTTATCAACTACAGTGGTTTTTGCTATATAAAATGTCCATGAATTATAGTGCATAATATAAAATATAATATTATATTATTATGCCCATTTTATATGCTATATAAAATGCTGTATGCACCATTACAAGCTGGTCTTCCCGCTGGGGACACAGGCTCTCTCTGAAGTCTTCCAGCACAGGAGAAAACTGAACCAGGCTCCCACTGGCTCCTTTACAAAATCATTCCTTTAGGAGAGCGGACAAGGCTGTCTCACTTCTTGGTACTAGCTATTCACAAACTAGCCCTCCCTGATCACAGATCCACCTCAGCCCAGCACCCATCTCTCCCATGGCGCACACTCTCTCCCTTCCTGACAAAACAAGAAGTGTGTCAGTTGTCACTCTTGTGTCAGGGTTGCCATGGAGAATACAACTGGCATGACTGGGGCACTGAAAGTCTACGGGATGTTTGGCAAGAGAGAGTTGGGTCAGTCACATCGGCCCTCCCAACAGGGCACCCCGCTAGGTCTCTTTCATTGTTGACATGCCTTAGTGAAAATTTCCTGCCAAATGGCTTTGTACACTCATTATGTCCAAGTTTGTCAGAGAAGAAGACGCATGTTTCAGCTTTTAACACCCGCCCCCTCAAGAAACTTCATCGAGGTGGCAATGTTGATAGTTGGAAAGGTGTTGCTTATCGCTACATCCTCTTGAACAAAAACCACAGATGTTTCTACATGAGAGTGCTGCTGGTGGGGGCATTTCCTTGTGGCTCAGCTCCTCAAACTCTGTAATTTCAGCATACATGCCTAGTACATCTACCTTCACTCACTCACTCACCACTACCTATCTTCACCATCACAACTGGGTTTAATGAATTCCCTCTCTGTCCTGCCCTTTAGGATTCTAATTCACATTTTGGGCACACACAGTGGCCAATACAGAGTATTGAACTACTCGCCTAGATACAGCCCACCACCAACTCCAGCCTCCTACTGAATGAAAAGCAAGCAGAGAAATGATTCCTCAGTTAATCCAGTCGTGACGCAAGGTAGTGGAGTAAATGTCTGGGGGTGCTTTGCTCTCGTTCTGATCCATAGCATGTTTGCTGTCATCACATCAACGGCAGCAGGACACATGCTTTCAATGCTGCCTTTCCTAATAGTTTTTCGACTTTGCATATAGAGGTGTGCTTCGTTCCAGGTACAAATTAAAGGCAGTGGCTGTGACTGTGTCATCACTGCTTTGCTGAGCAGGGAGGTGTAGGAGCATGTGGTTAAAATTAACCCCCCACGATATCACGGTGAGCCTTGGGCCTGACAACCTACAACTAAATCTGGAAGAGCCAACTGCTGGCCTCTGTGCTAAGACACCTCTGAGCCCGGGACAGGAATATCACCATGCGAGATTAAATTCAAATAAGGTTTTCAGATGCTTAATGCCCACAGAAATAACTAGGAGTCAGGTACCTAAATATCCTTGCAAGTCTGGCCACACCTCATCACACAGAATCTGACAAATGACCCATCGGGTAGATTTAAACTGATAGAAAGCTATAATGACCTATTACCTGTCACCCTCAACTGGTTTTTAAAGGATTTGAAGAACTGGCTACAAGTTCCCAGCAGAGAAAGGATTCATGCCAAAAGCAAATCTAAAGACACTCTCATTGCTCTGAAGATATGATAAAAGCTGTTTCTGAAGTTCTTGGTCCCTGCATGTTGTACAGAGATGCATTACTGCATAAATAACAAAAACTCTTTTTATGAGTTTTCGTTTACTTCCTTGATAAAAAGTGATCTCCATCTAGAAGCTCAGCTTTACTTAGGAATCCAAAGGCAGGTATTGCTGTCCCCAGAAATGTTTTATTTTCCTCTTTCACCCAAGGCTGAATTGAACTGATGATCCATATCATGGAGCTTTGCTGGACACCTGGTATCTCCAGGGAGCACTCTGCTTGCTCCTTGGTCCATAATTCTGACAACAGCATGGATTGCAGAAGAAGCCATTATAAAAATCCAAGACAAGAGAATCCTCTGGTGCTGCAGGTTAGTCTAAGAGTTAATTAACCCAACTCCAAGGTCAGGTGAATCACAACTTCTACAAAGAAAAAATCATAAAAACCAGGCAGGAGATTCTCTTAGCTGTTGCCCATTTCCACAACACAGCCTCCTTCTTACATGCTTTTGTTTGGCATAAGAGCCTACTTCTGTGACAATCAGCATGAGATCCTACATCTATAATAAAAACACAATGGAGAAAAATAAGAGTATCAATTCTCATTTCAGACACTGAATATAACGATTAATAGGGTGCCTGCATTTGCTGAGGAAGGGCATAATTAATGTATTTGGGAAAATTTACCACTTCATAAACAGCTAAAAACCACTAGTACTCAATGTAACTCATTGACTATTAGTGATTTTCATGTCTGAAACAAGGCTGGAGAAAGCTGGTTCACGTCCATATTCACCACATCACCAGAGGCTCTTAGAATGACAGAAAAGAAAAAAGAAAAAGGAAAATAAAGGGCTGTAGAAGGATTGTCACAACACGGAATCAACCCCACTAATACATCCTTGTCAGACATTTCAGAAAGTACTTCAGAAGCCTCAGTGATGGAATAGATACAACCTCCCTAGGTAATTTATTCCTGTGTTTCACTATCCTACATGCTAAAAAAAAAAAAAAAAGTCTATCCTAAATCTCACTTGCTGCAGTTTAGTCTTCCTGAAATAACTTTTTTCCACAAGGAACCCAGGGAGGCTGTGGAGTCCCCTTCTCTGGAGACTTTCAAGACCCACCTGGATGCAGTCTTGAGTAATGTGCTCTAGGCAATCCTGCTTTAGCAGGGGAGTTGGCCTAGATCTCAAGATGTCCCTTCCAATCTCAACCATTCTATGATTCTATGACTGTTGCTTGAAGGATCATAGTGACCTGAAATCAGTGATGGGCTGTGGGGTGCTGAAGATTATCACAGGTCAGAAATTTAGATTATCTAATGTTGTAGTTTAACTTCAGTAGGCAGCTAAGCACCACACAATCACCCACTCATTCCCCTGCCCAGCAGAGAAAAAAGCGTGAAAACTCATGGGTTGACATAAAGACAGTTAAATGAAAAGAGATAAATAGAAAACAGGGGGGGGGGGAAGGGAAAAAAGAAAACAACAAAGCTGAAGACAAAACAAAACCAAAACAAGAAAAGCAAATGATGCAAAAAACCCAGTTGCTTGCCACCAACCAACTGATGCCCAGACAGTCACCAAGCAAAGGCAGCCCTGGCTAACCTTCACCTCACGCACAGTTTTATTGCTGCAAACAATGTCATATGGCATAAGATATCCCTTTGGTCAGTTGGGGTCAGCTGTCCCAGCTGTGTTCCCTCCCAACTCCTTGTGCACCCCCAGGCAACACACTGGTGGGATGGGGTGAGGAGCAGAAAAGGCCTGGATGCTGTGTAAGCACTGCTCAGCAAAAACTGAAATATCAGTGCATTATCAGCAATGTTTTCATCACAAATCCAAAACATAGCCACTTACAAGCTACAATGAAGAAATTTAACTCTATCCCAGCCAAAACCAGTACAATAATCCAGATTTCTTTAAACATTTAGATGACATGGGTATAGGATCCCAATGTCTGGCACTTCATTTAGGTCAAGGGAGGGCATTCTCCCCCTCTACTCTGCACTGGTCACAGGCCACAGCTGGAATACTGTGACCAGTTCTGGGCTCCCCAGTTCAAGAGAGACAGGGAAGTACTGGAGAGAGTCCAGCATAGGGCAACAAAGATGACTGAGGGATTGGAGCACCTCCCTTACGAGGAAAGGCTGAGAGAGCTGGGACTCTTTAGCCTGGAGAAGAGAAGGCTGAGGGGAGACCTTATTAACGTTTACAAGTATCTAAAGGGTGGGTTTAAGGAGGATGGAGCCAGACTCTTTTCAGTGGTTCCCAGTAACAGAACGAGGGGTAGCAGGCACAAGTTGGAGCATAGGAAGTTCTGATCAAATATGAGAAAAAACTTCTTTACGGTGAGGGTGACAGAGCACTGGAACAGGCTGCCCAGGGAGGCTGTGGAGTCTCCTTCTCTGGAGACTTTCAAGACCTGCGTGGATGTAGTCCTGAGTAATGTGCTCTAGGCAATCCTGCTTTAGCAGGGGAGTTGGACTAGATGATCTCTAGAGGTCCCATCCAACTCTGAAAAATTCTGTGAAACTTCCGTGATTCCGTGAACCATGCGAACGAGTTGTTCTCCCCTTTTGACTACCACCTTTTGTGTGCTTATCAGCTCTCCCCTCAGTCTTCTATTCTCTAAAAGACAAAAAAAGCCTTCAGTCATTCCACCGCAGCCATGTTTCATCTCCTTTACCTTGTTAGAAGTAGGAGATTCTACCCACACTAGTTAATAACGGTCAGAGTCCATTTGCTAGCCATGACTGAAGCTCAACCAGATGCTTCTTTCCCAAAGAGAGCGATCATATCCAAACTGCCTCTGGAGAGGAGTCTCTGGCATGCTCCACACCAGGCCCAGGCATTGTCTGGGATAACACTGCTTGATACCAGCTAAAACTAACTTGATATGAGCACCCAAACAGGTGAAGAGCACAAATACAATGAGAACAAATGAAGCTAGTGCTGGGGACCATGAATTCACCCTCTTTCTCTGGTTGGTTAAGAAGCCTATGAGGAACTCCTCAGGTGTACTCCTAATAGATATTCTCCTACTAACTTCACAGCAGATTTGGACCGGCACACTTCTTCTAGAGGACAGACACTTATTTGCCAATAAAGGTCATGACATCACATAGGGGCCACAGCAAGATCCTTCAGGTGGGAAGGCCGCTCTCACCACTTCCTTAGAGCAAGGAGCTGAGTCTCTCAGCCCTGACTTCGGCACAGCATCTTGGCCTTTTTCCAACTCCAGCACCATGAAAAATGTTGTGACAGGTCTAACAGCTTCTTCCCTCACTTCTATGGGGAAAGAATGGGGGGAAAGAAAAGACAGGGCTGGTAGAGAGTGGCAGAGGGTGCAGCATGGAAACAGAAATTCGAGAATTGTTGAGGGTGGAAGGGACCTCTTGAGGTCATCTAGCCTAAAGAAGGTTTCTCTTGTGTTCAAATTGAATTGCATGTTTTTAATTTGTTCCTATTGCTTCTTTTCCTGTCACTGGATACCACTGAGAAGAGTCTGGCTCCATCTTCTTTGCTTCCTCCCCATCAGGTATTTATGCACATGGATAAGATCCCCCCATGAGCCTTCTCTTCTCCAAGCTGAAGAGTCTTAGTTGTCTCAGCCTTTCCTCATATGAAATATATGTTTGAGAAGAAGTAAGGAACAAGGACGTATTCAACAGGTTTCATGTTTAGTGTAGGAGGTCTTGGAAGTTTTGGGTACAATTTTCTTCTCTGTGGAGCAGAACAAATGATGATACCAGGGCAAGAGCTCATGGAGAAACCCAAGGTAGGTTACTGAAGTCAATGTCAGGAGCTGAAGTCTCCAGAAAAACACATCAAGGTATACATGCTCAAAAAACCCCAAGACTTAAAAACTGGGGGGAGACAACACTGTACCAATATAAAGAGCAAACACAGATCATGACTAGAAGCCAGGCTGAGAATCAGGAAGGTCTATGAGGTGGCAGCTGGGATGAGGACCAACCTAGGCTGGAACCAGATCAGGCAAGAGAAAACTGAGGGATGGACATGGCAGGAGGAAGGCTCTGGAGTAAGGACTAGGAGAAATAGATGGAGAACAGAACAGGACAGTAAGCCAAAAGCTTGGCATTAGCCAAAACAATAGTAATGAGAAACAAGCCTGAGTTCCAAAACCCAGAAATCTGGGGCACAACTTTGGCCAGAAGACCAATTGAGGAGCCATAAGCAAACAGTTGGACAGCCCCAGTTACCTGAGGAATGGGGAGAAGCACCAGCCAGATTTAGGGACTAGCCCTCAGCCAGCTAGAGAGACCTGCAGGTCCCTCAGTGACCAATATATTGGTTGTGTCCATGTTCCTGGCTGTTGTACTTGCTTGTTCACAGAACCATCACAGGATGCCTCACCACAAATGGGAAGTTCATACTGTAGATAGACTCCAGATCAGAAGTTGAATAGGCACATTTCCCAGGCAGCTAAGCTGGCACTTTGTAGAAGTACTAGTGCTTGTATAAAAGCACACAAAACCTTTAAGCAGATAATAAAGTGAATTACATATATTACTCAGTTAATGATTTTGTAGCTAATTATGAGACATTGCTATTGGTTGCTAAACTTTGCTTGAGGTTATCTGCAAGAGAGGACAGATGTTTTCGTTTTGTTTATTATTCCAGTTTTCTGCAACTTTACAAGATTGTATTTTCTGTGAGCGATGATCCTATATACATCATCTCAGAATCCTGGCATACAAAGGCTAAAGTGAACCAAAATATGCAGACACCTTCCACGTTGATATATCCATTTGGGTTCATTCCCAAACCACAGGCTGAAAATATAAAAGTTCTTTAAATCCATGCTTCAGTTAATCATTCAAAAGGAAGTTTAGCCATTTCAGTCTACTAATCAAGGACATTTTACTTCTAATTATCCTGAGCAATAAAATATTCTACTTACTTAAAAAAAAAAACAACAACAACAACAAATAAATGGGTGCAATCCGAGCAGAAGGAAAATCATCACAGCTGGTTGGTCTGGCTTTACTCCCTCAGTCTTTCTTGAAAAACAACAGCATAAAAACCAACAAAGTACTTCAACCCTTAATTTGAAAAAGGAATGCAAATGGACAACTCTCCATAATCTCTGCTAACTTGTTCCACTTGTTCTACTCAGCTCAGTGGAGTTCCCAGTCCACTTAGCGCTTGTCAGGCCACATCTGGAATATTGTGTTCAGTTTTGGTCCCCGCTATACAAAAAAGGTGTGGCCAGGCTGGAGAAGGTCCACAGAAGGGCCACCAAGATGATCCAAGGACTGGCAAGCCTGCCATATGAGGAAAGGCTGAGAGAACTGGGTTTGTTCAGCCTTGAGAAAACAGGGCTTAGGAGAGACCTTATCACCATGTTCCAGTATTTAAAGGGTGGCTACAGAGAAGATGGAGACTCCCTTTTTACAAAGAGTCATATGGAAAAGACAAGGGGTAATGGGTACAAGTTATTCCTGGGAAGATTCTGATTGGACAAAAGAGGAAATTTTTTCACAATGAGAAAAATCAGCCACTGGAATAATCTCCCCAGGGAAGTGCTGGATTCCCCATCATTGGACACTTTTAAGTTTCAGCTAGGCAGGGTGCTGGGCCATCATCTCTAGACCATGCTTTTGCCAAGAAGGTTGGACCAGCTGATCCTTGAGCTCCCTTCCTACCTGGTATTCCATGATTCTGTTCATAATTACATTCATTGTTAAAAGTGTGCCTTTATTCTCTGTTCTTTTTTGATGTTATTAACAGGTAGCCGCTGACTTTTAGTCTACCACTACCCTTAGCAACAAAAACCCTTTACTAAACTTTGCTTTCCCAGATGTTCTTACAGACAGCAATCACCTCAATCGTTAACCGCTTCTTAATTTTGCCTGACTACCCTGCGCTTCTTGAATTTCTCACTATTAGACTTGTTTCCCAGTTATTTAAACTTTCCTTCACTCCTTATGGAAACAAAGACTGGACATAACATCCCAGCAGTGGTGATTGAGCTGCCTGATATTGAGATAGTCAGCTCATACTTGACAGTTCCTGCTTAGACACCCAAGGACTGCATTAGTCCTATTTGTCACAGTATCACCCAGAGCTCAGGTGCAGTAGATCGTCGTTCCCAGAATTTCTCAAGTGCAAACTGGACTTCTTCACTTCAAGAACTTCTTTCTATGTAGTCTTGCTGGTAATGCTTTACAGTGATAAAGCACACAACCACTAGCTGTTACTAGCCACAGCAAGCAGAGCTTCCACCCAGAGACTGCCATGAGCCAAATAAAATAGGTTTCTTACCCTCCCACCACACCAGTTATGTATATAATACTTCTCAAGACCAAAGTGTCTTTAGCTGGCTGGCCAGCCTTCTCCCAGATCATGAATTTACTTACCTCAGGACTTGACATCATTTATGGATTTTAGAGCAAACAGTTTTCCTTTCCGTGTATCATACTTGTACTTTTTTTTTTTTTTTTTTTTTAAAAAGACTGTGTGTTTATATGGAAAAAGAGGGGGAGGCGGGAAGGGCAAATCAATTCAGGTTGGCTCCAGGACAAAAAAAAATATTGTGAAATCAAGCAAATGTAACTCACAGGACAATCTCAAAGATGCAGTGAGGTGAGTAAAAGACCTAAACCAGAATAAAAAAATAACAACCCTTATCCATAAGAAGGAAAAGAATTACTATCAATTTTTTAAGCTGAAGTTCAAACCAGCACAGAGAAACTTAATGAAAAAATGGTAATGATGACAATTCAATCTATGGCTCATGGTTACTCAGTGAAATTATGCACTCGCTCTTTTCAAGGCTGATGCTAGCAGAACTCAAATAACCACCCAAAGAGAAACCGTTCTGATAGACTACGACACAACTGGCAGCCTCGGGTCAGAAAAGGCTCCAAGGACTGAATCTGTGTTGACACAGGATTAAAAATTGCTCATTCTTTTAGAAGGACAAAACTCATATTAGCTAACTGATAACAACATCTACTAGGAACTAGTCTCTGGTGATTGGCAAATATATATCTCAATGGGAGCGCTACCAAATATTAGAAGCTATTTACTAAGCCTTATGTTCTTTCATGAATTTCTTGATACTGCTCCTCACAGCCACTGAGATACACTGAAACCAGCTCATACTTTACCAGGATGGAGCCAGTAGCTGGTGCGGAGGCTCCTGACCACGTTGTATAAATTCTGTGCCAGAGGAACTGAAAGAGCTGATCAAAGTAGTAACGTATGTGTAGTACTAGATAACTACTACAAAGTTAACCCAGGGGAACCAAATAATGTAAAGCAGAGGATCAGACAAATATAAAGTGAAAAAAAGAGGATACTCACTCAGTTTTCTGAACAACAGGGAAGCTTCCAAGTCGTACATAAGCACTTTGAATTCCATTTTCTTTCATTCCAAAAATCTGTTTCACACTGAACGAATCCATCAGGTCAAATCCTGTCCATAACGGAAGTGTAAATATGCGACATTGATTAGACAGTGGAGCATGTCTTCAACTGTACTTAGGTAGTTATTTTAGCCCACAAACACAGCACTTCAGAGCTAAACCTTGTTCTTGTTGGGAAAAGCCAGAACAAAATTCTGACATGGTCTAATCTGCTTAGTCCAAAAACTCAAAAACAAGCATAAATTCAATCTGTTGTGGAGGGATGAGGACAGAGTTCTCCAGAAATCCATAGTTACTGTTTGCATTGCCACAACACCCTGAAAGTGCTGTGTAATTCTTTAATCCCTATGTAGAAAAATGCACAGGTGCAGAGTGGAACCATAGAATCACAGAATGGTTTGGGTTGGAAGGGACCTTTAAAGATCATCTTGTTCCAACCTCCCTGCCATGGGCAGGGACACCTCCCACTAAACCAGGTTGCTCAAAGTCCAGTCCAACCTGGTCTTAAACACTTCCAGGGATGGGGTATCCGTAACTTCTCTGGGCAACCTGTTCCTGTGTCTCACCACCCTCAAAGGTATTTTTTTTTCCCTTCTCGCCAATTTAAATCTACCCTCTTTCAGTTTAAAACTGTTGCCCCTTGTCCTGTCACTACAAACCTTGGTAAAAAGTCTCTCTCTGTTTTTGTTATAAGCCCCTTCTATATATTGAAAGGCCACTATAAGGTCTCCTCGGAGCCTTCTCTTCTCCAGGCTGAACAATCCCAACTCTCTCAGCCTTTCTTCACGGAAAAGGTGCTCCAGCCCTCTGATCATCTTTGTGGCCTCCTCTGGACCCACTTCAACAGTTCCATGTCTTTATTGAAAACCACTAGTGCAAGACACTTGACTACATACACTTTTCGTATAATTTTAATATGACAGTCTTAGTCCAATCAACTCATCATTATCATGAGCTATTAATCTTGACTGCAGACCTTTGTGTAAAACTTCTGACTTTGTTCTAACAAAGCTTATTAGCTCAAGCATAAACAACACATGTAGGTCTACGCAGCTCCAGGGTCAATATGGTCCAGCCACAACGAACCCTTGCTTTTGTGACATGAAGTCCCAGTTGCTAAACCCTGCCAGGGATCGTGGGGGTACAATTGTGCCATGCCCCTGAAGCCATCCGGTTCCTGGAGGTACAGAACTGCGTGGATGTAACCATCCGGCTTTTAGTTCCAAACTGGCTCCACAGGATCCACATCCAAACTAACAGCCTCTCCCAGGACCAGACACACTGTGGAGTTAGAGGCAAAGACACCACAAAAGCCAGGCTGAGAATGAGTGAGCAGTGAACCTGTGTTTTTCTTTTATTTGAGCTGTTCCAACCTCTTCTCCCCACTCACACATGCACAATTACACACGCTAATTCCTGTGGCTGTAATTTCAGCACACAGAACTGGTGATATTATAATAGCTTGTTTTGATAAATTGATTTTAACCTATGGCAGTGCTTTCAAGTTTGTTCAGTTAGGGACCTCCTAAAACTTTTATAAGATAGATAAACAATTTGTGTGGTGAACTTAGGTCCTAAGATTCTTAGGTCTCTTAATTGCCCTTGTGAACCTTTCACAACCCACAAGCTGAAAGCCACTGCAGGCCTCAAAAACAGCTGCAACAGGAAAAGGCACCCACCTAATGACATTATTCTTCAAATTTAAAGGAATAAAAAGGTGTAAAAAGACCTGTCTGGGCCAGTCCCAAGGCAAATCAAGATGTGACAGCAGACAGCAAATAAAACATAAAGCTTCCATCATGGAACTTTTTCAAAAGAAATAGCTTTTTCTGAGGAAATATCATCTTAATTGTTTGCAAAGACAGAAATGGCTGCCTGGTGCCAAGTTGAGCCCTTTTCTATTACAGTAACTTTTCTGGCTGTCAACAGCTTTTCCCTCCTGTCCACTCTATTTTCAGCAATTACTGGACATTCAGGAGGGCAAATAAGGCAGTTAAGACGCTCCAGGGCCTCACGACTTCACCTCATAATCACCTCTGCAACAACTCCACTGATACACCCTTCTGACATACTGTAATCAGCCACGATTGCAGCCATAAATCGTAGCAAATAGACCCTACCAGCACATGAGAGCTCCCTTCCGGCTATCACATAAAAAAATTTGTGACCTGTCCATATAAACCCTCCCATAGCTCATTTCACCATGCAGTACATATCCTTCATCTACACCAACCACAGAAATGCAAGGAAGGCATCCGAGCATTGCTGTTAAGAAGAGAACACACTGTCTGGCAAGGGAAATTGTCAACTATTCACAGCAGCTGAGCTGTGAATGGTGAAGGCTGAAATGCTGCCCAAGTGACGTCGTAACGTCAAGTGACCAGAGTCCTCCAGCTGTGGAGTATTGTTCATGTCATGGAGCTCATTAAGGTCCATTGCTCAAAATACATGAGTGCAAGATACAGCAGCAAGAACTCCTTGCTAAGTTTTCCCATCACTAGCTCAGACCAAAACTTGCTCTCATCTTTCTCTAACAACTCAAACTAACATTCGCATCATGAACAACTGAGAAGTTGTGCACACTAGCATTCTTTTCCAAGCGAAACAAGTTAAGATTTTGATTTAATCCATCTCTTTTTTTTTTACTTCTGAGATTTCCTAACAACATGCAGTTTAGAG
This sequence comes from Alca torda, assembly GCA_008658365.1. NCBI lineage: Eukaryota > Metazoa > Chordata > Aves > Charadriiformes > Alcidae > Alca > Alca torda. The sequence goes on from CM018077.1 coordinate 159,051,951, forward strand.
AGCTTAAATAACACCATGAAACATACGCAAGGTTACTAAAACTACTTTGCAAGCAGAACTGCAGTACTGAAAATAAATCATGTTCATAATTTAGACGGTCTCATTTGCATTCAGGATTGAATAAAGCACAAAGGTAAACCATAATAGGATTTTTCTTACTCAGGCTATGGTTCAGCAAATTGCAAATTTCTTGATATATTTTTCATTAAAGAATGAATGAGGGTTGTTCTTTGAAAAATGTCGTGTAAGTCCATGGGAAAGTTAAGCCCTAGATGTGTCTGAGTCCACACTCAACACCACCAAATGGCTTTGTTTTAATCACACTATTAATTTGTTCTGTGTCAAATTGAGATACTGCCTCTACTTTCCTTAGAGGGAGCTGCGAAACAAACTAATTCATGTTTACAGAGCACTTCACACGGGGATCATCTGGCTAAATGTCATCTCTCTAGACAGGGTAATAACAGAGACTCTCATTCAGTTAGGCACAGAGAAGGAAAGATTACAGGCACTTCTAGGGAAAGACTAATCTCATACTAAAACAGATTCCTAAAGTGCATGTTTCTCTCCATTGACATAAAATGTTCAGGTTGTATGCCAAACGTCACCTAGTAAAGGTCTATAGTTGGTGAGATAGCCTCCACTACTAGATATTCCATTGCCAACCGAGGCCCATGGAGGTAACGGACACTTTGGTTGCTGAAGGTTTTCAACAGCATCACAGAAAATGTGGCATTGGGCCATACACTAAACAACAAAGAACTGTGCTGAAGATGAGATGCATCTCACCTAATTTTAGCTGTCTGAAAAGGAGACGTCTGATGTATATAGGTTGCCTTGGTTCCCTTGTGGGTCAGCAGAGAAATGTAGGAGTCTCTAGGAAGACGACTCACGGCATCTGTCTTGGACCTATCTACAGACAGGCTGAATCACGCTTTGGCCGTGCCTGCCTCCTTCCATTCAGCAGAAAGGGAGCCCATACAGACAGTAATTTTCACAATGCTGAAGCTGGGTGAGATATAGTCTACTCATAGGGAATGCTATCCATTTTGTGCAGTGAATGAAGCAGAAGAGGGGAAAAAAAAATAACTAATCACATATAACTTAGATTTACATTATCTCATTTGCCATCAGGATTGAATAAAGGTTGCAGATTTTTAAATTCAGACTAGCAATATCTTAAGTTTGCTATCCTGATGATTCACTGTAAGAGTCTCCTTAAACAGATACCATTCCATTTCTAAGTGGGAGAAGAAATAAACAAACACAAACTATTGTCATCTGAGCTGAGAAATTAGTCAAGACAGATTGCCCAGGTGGGACTGGAAAGAAGGCACACAGGCAGACCTCCAAATGAATTTGTGCTTTAAACTAACCTCTAAGATTATGTCAGCTGAAGGACAATAGTAGTAGTAGTTGTTGTTGTTGTTATTATTGTTGTTATTATTGAGTACGTTCCCTGGTGACTTTAGGAATGGAACTGGGATTGTGAGGGAGACAGCAGGATGCTTTTAATATAGTCTTGAACCACAATGTTAATGTGAAAAATAGGTGATGCTGTAATTTCTCCAACACTTGAAGAGGTTTTTTCACCTGGCACTGCCTGGCTGCTAACAGTGCAGTGGAAACAGTTTACTTGCATCTTTCCCCAAACACCTCACTTGCTATTTAGTCTGTCGTACAGCATTTCTGGGCTGGAGCAACAGCAGAAATATGGGCTGTCCATTGGTTTTTCCACCACCAAGAAGGGGCCACATTGTCAGTGCCATAGGGAAAATGAGATCTCACATGTAGCTTTCCAGTCCTCTCCACAAGTGAAATGTGAAAGAACATACTTGCCTAAATTAGCAAGGACAAAGCTACTGTTATCCAGTCATTGCACCACGCTCAAGCTCAGGATGAACAGGTGGGACTTTCCTGTTCTCAGTTGCTTTGATTAAGCTGGGGTTTTTGTGTACCAGGGCAGGTGTGGTTTCCCAATTGGCTTGTAAACTATTTAATCGGTAATGCCATAAACGTGGCAATTAGTAAGATGAATAATGCTCTTTGATCATAAGCCTCCTCCTTCATTATAGCTACTAAAACAATATGGGGGCCACTGAAACCCTCTAATGTGATTACATCTCCTGAAAAGCAGCACACCCTAGTCCATTAACGTTAAAATTAAAATAGTGACCTGAAAGAGAAGCTCAGATTCCTAACAGCATACTTGGCTTGAAAAGCAATTTCTTATGCACTGCTCTGCTGATCAAATTGGCCGAATGTCTCTCTACTTGCAAGTAATAAGTCCCTTACAGGAAGCAGCCCATTTTTCCAGCATCAGAAAATACACTCAGATCTGCCTGCTACACGGAGAAGGTGGGCAAAACTTGGCACTAGGCAATTTCTACATCATCTAACTAATGTGCAACCAGATTCTCTTTTACAGGAAAGACATCCACACTGCACCCAACCACATCATAAAGCGTGACCAAAGCATGATCAAACAGCTCAGTCCAGTGGTCCTATGACATTTGTTTCAAGATAATTATTTCAAGACCAGACTAAAGGGGCCATGGTTGGTTGCCCTGAGTATGAGCTGGATTTCTGCCTGGCTCCATTAAGGATCTGATATGGACGGCATGGCGGCAGCTAGTGTGCATGTTCAGATTTTCTCGTCTGCCCTGTGTTCAGGAGAAAAAAAAAAAAAAAAAAAAAAAAAAGAAAAGCCAAAATTAAAACAGCACCCAAACCCAGAAAACCAGAGCAACAAAGGGAAGTTTTAATAGCCAGGAAACACAGCAGTGTACACATTTGGAAAGTCTCCTCAAAGTAGGACAGAGGCATTAACTTCTCCTTTAGCTTGAAGAAACCTTCCAAAAAAGTGTCCTACTTTGAATCCTCAAGGAACCCAAGGTAACACCCACAGGGGGAACCACTGGGTTACTCCTAATTGTGAAAGCTTCTGGTGAGACAATGGCTTGGAGAGGAATGTGGAAAGCAGGTGAGAGAGGAATCAGGAAAGGCACTGGACATCAGAGCCTCAGGTGATGTGTCCGGAACATATTTATTATGGAGGATTTCCAGCCACGAGCATTAATATAAAACAAAGCAACTTTAGCAGGAAATGCTCCATACCCCAGTTCTTGCTTAAACTCTCAGCTGAATTATCAGCCTTGTCAACATACTGATGGAGTATCACCAACAGCCAAGGTCAGGGAGGTTGTCATCAGCTGCTGTTTCTCTGAAACTTCTGAAAAGAGCAATCTGTATTGCCTGTGATAAAACAGCATGTGTTACTTTTACTAGAGGGAGGTCAATGGCAATAAACTTTATGGTAGACTAGAGGAGTGTATAAATTCCTAAGAAGAACAGTATCACTTGGGAGTCTTTCGGCAAATACAAAATCTTACCAATTTTCTTGCCTAAAAATTCTGCAGTCTTGCAAGTTAAGCTTTCATGCATTGCCTGTGCTCACAAGAAAGAGTCTGTGTGCTCACTAGATCCTGAACATCCCTTCCAATTCCTCCAGTATGGTCTGCAAGGCTATTACTACTATAGAGACCCCTCATTTTTATTACCTGTCTTAGTTAGTTTCTGGGGTCCTTTAAAAATAACAGAAAAAATATGTTATCGTACCATATTTTAAAGTTAAATAGTGAATTTAACCACCTCTGTCTGGCAATTAGGAATTGAAGGCAGAGTGTAGATGAGAGGTATTTTTTTTCTACTGTATCTAAACCTTTGGCATCCTTATCTTCCACAATGCTCTAGGCTGAAACCAGCTCCTTCTGGACAGCCAAGCTGTGCCTCAGTTCAGGGCTGGGATAGAGTAAAAGTGTCCAAAGCCTGAATGGGACACCTACTACTTGATTCAACATGTGCTGCTGTTATTGTTATAGCATCCATCATCTGCTACAGCATTTTTGCTATTCCTGTCATTCCTTCCTCCACAGGAAAGGAAATCCTGGCAAGAGCTGACAGAGCATCAGATACTAGGGATATTTTTAAGAGCTCACTAAAGTCTCTGTCTCCAAGGTTCTTCCACCATGTTAAAATTACCTACATCCATATCAGCGTATCACCGCCGCAACCATAGTTCCACTTGGCAACCAGAAGTAGTATTTAGGACGGGATGAGGTGTACACTGATGCTATCATCTTTCAACATCCTAGTCTTCCTAGCACGCAGGCAGGAGGCTCAGAAAGCCCTTTTCCTCTTTCTTGACAGCCAGCTGCTTGGGTTGGTGAGATGTCTATGATGACAGAAGTGGGTTCAATGTCAAAGCAGCCAGACACTATATCTTGACATTGCCCCAGCATCCCGGTGGAGCACACGGGTGTCACTTGTTTGCTTGTGGCAACGTAGGGAACAGGTAGGATCAGAATCCTGCAGCTCAGATAGTGGTTAGAGCTGTCTTGTTGAATGATTATAAAAAGGAGTTTGAAAGAAAGTCTTTTGCTGGACTTTTTAACTCTCTCTGGATGTTGAAAGAAGTGATTTCCAAAGACTTACAATGGATAAGAATTCTCTCTTCTTGCACTGTTGACCTCTCCAGAAAAGACAGAAAAAACAGCAGTTTATATTTTACATGGATAATTCACCCCACATCTAGCACTCCCAGCTCAACAGTTTGATTCAGCATCATCAGCCAGCAGCGGTTATCTGATTTATTCCCAAAGCATTAAGGACTGCACCTCCGGAAGAACAAGCCAGAGAGATTTACTGGCTGCCCACAAGCCCTGCATGAAGTAGCGTGGTGAGTAAAGGGGTTGCACAAGTCATTAAAAAAATTAATTTGCTATATTGCAGGTTGCAAGGGAATTTTGGAATTATAAAATTTTCAAAAGCCTATAGATTAAAGGGCCTCAAGAGTGTTTTAAAGAGGTTCTTGCTATTAACCAATTGCCCTTTCTTTCCACAGATGTTACAGTTGGGATTTAAGCAGCATTTCATGCTGGTGTGACTTCCTTCTCACCAGATCCACCGGACTTCAGTGAGGAGACCAGCTAAGAGCTTAAGCTAATAACAAGGTTTTGCTGAAGCACATGGAACAGTTCTTACAGCAGTAGGAAGAAGGTATCTTCCATCAAGCCTACGACCATCTAGATGATACACGATAAGGTGGATTAGAGAACCCTTTAGATGGTTTTATAACAGTAATAAACCAGATTTACCGCCAGTACACAATGCCACGACTCAGACTGTTGGTGTACCGATCCTGGTTTGCTTCCTCTGCATCATGACACTTTGGAGACACAATTCCTACTTTTATTTGGTGTCCTCAAAGCAGCACCACAAGAGTCCCACGCAGATGACAAAAAGAGCTTTGTCTCAGCTCGAGCGCCTATCCGCATTTGAGATTATCAGAAGTAGGAGCACTGCTTGAGGTATATCACACACTTACACCTCAAAAAGAAGCCAGCATCAGGAGGCAGTGATGCAGGTGAGGAGACGGTCACCAGGTTGAACTACAGGCCACTCTGTTTCCAAAACATTAGCCTAAATCTTCAGCCAAAACCAGAGGGGACAGATACAGTGCTTGGTACCCTTACACAGGAAAGATAACACTTCAGGAAAGATAAGAGGGATACAAACCCAGTAAGAGAATTAGTCCAAAGAGAGAGTATGAGATAAAGAGAGAGAGAGAGAGGTCAAAACCACAAGCAAATAAATGAACACACAGTTATAGCCATCACACCTGGCGGGAAGGGCTGTTGTAATCTAACCCCCAGCCTGCTGTGAAAACAGGAAATAAATACATGTCTACAGCGGCTGCCTCTGAGGCAGCACCTTTCAACACCCGATCTCATGTTAATAATACACCACTTTATTTGATGCATTGTTCTGTTTACCTACATCAGTCCACTCTTGCCCGTTTGCCTCTCAGTTTTCAGACAGTCGCGAGTGGCGTATTGAACAACACTGAAAGCTGGTTTTGACACTGAACTCTTTGCCTCATTACTGAAGGCTTTTCTGTGTTGAAGTCATTCTCCATTTTCTCAGTGATGGACATTTGGCTTAGTGCCACAGGCCCTCTTTCACCTCCTTTCCTGCTCCAGTGATTTACAAGATTAAACAGAGGTTCATTATTCCTTTGATGTCCTTGTACACCAGATAGACTTGCACCAGCTGAACTTACCAGGACTATTTGTATTAGGTTCTGATTTTAATTAGTTCCTCTGTTTTGAAGTTCTCTTTTGAGTTCCTCAGGCCCTAAGGTGCTCTCTGTGTTCCTCTGGAAAGCCATAAAACGGCATAACTGCAAACTCATCACTTGGGATAGCAGTGGGGAGGGGTGGACTCTGCACTGCTTTGAGTAAAGGTTTTGTTGGTAGCACCCAAGAGGACTCTATCCGTATAGCTGGGAAAAATGACAGCCGATAAGCATGTACGAGAAGAGAGTGGCAGAACTGATGAATTCAACATAACGAGCAACAACTGTTACTGCTTGCTCAGACAAGAGGCTGGTATGATTTTTAAGGTAAGGAAAAACATCTTACTAACATATAACCTGCTAGATTCTCCTTGTAATGCTACTATCTGGGCTATAGGGGAACCCCATCAAGAAGTTATTCATGAAAATTAAAATATTCCCATTATTTTTAGGTGCTACGAGCAAGGCCTAATATGAAAGCAGGTATGGACTGCTCTCTAAGAGCCTGTGGTCGTTGCTTTATGCCAGATGATCAGTACCTACAGGTACACCAACACCCGGCCACAGCTGCCATGAGGGACCATTCGCATCAGACAGACTGATTTAACTCCAAGCATTAGAAGGAGTTTATTGAAATTGTATACGTGCCTTCTTCCCATCATGTGTGCACAATGACCAAAAACCTTGCACTGATAAAGAATCTGTGGGATGGTTTCTCCAGGTTCCTCTTTTGCAGCAATCTCATTCTCAAGTACAATTAATCTAAAATATTTAGACCAAGGAATATCTGGAAGTACCTCAGGGTTAGCCAATCTATTCATCCTTTTATAGCCAAAGGACTGGTTGCTTCTCGGGCTACGAATAATCAAAAATTGAATTTATTTCCTTTTCATCAACCTCAAATGCACTGGAATAAGAAAAAATCCTGGTTTGTTGAGCGAGAAAGCAAATACTACTAGTTTAAAAAAAAAAAGCTCCTTTAGGGATAGATTTATTTTTATTTCTTTAATATGCAGGTAGATCTGAATAATTCATGTACACATTCCTGTGCATGGTTAACCCTTGTTAAGTCTTTTATGTGAATGCAGAAGTCAGAATTTGTCACTGCAGGGATTCAGACCAGGGAAAGTCTTTCACAGGGACCACTCAGCTGTTACCAGTTTTCTTCCTGCAGTAGCAGACTCTAAAGTAATTTCAGCATTCATCCTCCATGTTTCATGCTGTCATTGAGCAGCTCAGCCAGGCTACCTGCTCCAACACCGATCTGATGCCTAGTGCTGGTTGGGTCATTCACAGTGCCATAAGTCCACTGAGATCCAGGATGTTGAGTAGAATCATAGAATCATAGAATCATTTAGGTTGGAAAAGACCCTTGGGATCATCGAGTCCAACCATCAACCCCACTCTACAAAGTTCTCCCTTACACCATATCCCCTAACACCACATCTAAAATAATAACACCACATCTAAAATAATCTGAGTAATAGCTACATCTCTGATCATACTAGGAAAAAGATTAATTTAAAACATGGGATTTTAATTCAAGGAGCTCCTCAACCCAGCTCTGTTAGTGACAGCATGGTTATTCATACTCTGCAGGATGCTTTAGTGTTTCCAGGCTCCTAATCCAGATGCACGTTTTGGTGGCACCCTACTCCCTGTTGGGGTGTCCGTACACTTTCACTTCCCCATTCTTTAGTTTCTGTAGAAGGGAAATTCCTTGCTACATGGGCCCAAAAGGAATGACCACAGGTCCCCATGCTGGATAACTGGAGAATCTGGACACCGGGCATGCCATGGTGCACATGTAACGCACAAGTTAGAGCTAGCCCGTAGGACTGCAGCGTCTGCACTTAGAAGTCACAGACTACTGCTTGATCCGGTTTTCTTGGAGTTACTGGGTATTAAAATGTCCTTGAACACAGGTGAATCATTTCACAACCTCTGAAAAACTTCAAAGATCTTTTAAGTGCAATGATCTAGGCTATAATGCTGAGATTAGCCATTGCACAGTACATAGACTCCTAGAAAGCAAAGATAAAAGGGACTTACTTGTAAGGACATCTGCAGTGAAGATATTCCACCTGCCAACCCAGAGGACAAATGCACCCCACAGCACAAGTCCAGCCATTTTCTTCAGCTCACAGAAGACTGAAATGACTCTTGGGATAACAGGTACAGGTCAGCTGCTACTTTTCCTATTTAACTCTCATGGATATACAGCAGCTATAGCCAGATGTATGTATATCTAGAACCCCATTTCAAATTCAGCTCTCCAGATCCTTAGAGAATAAAGCACATCAGCACTCAGGTCAGCACTAATTAGTCTTTAAGAGATTTTGTATGGGGAACTTCCTAGGGCAAAGGGCAGGGGGAGAGGGAATAAGAAGCCCTTAGCCCTGCCCCCATTGTCATTGCCGAGTGACAGGTCACTGAAAAACACGATGGCAAAGCGCCAGTGCCATGGGACAGCAAAGCTTCATTCTTCTGTCCCACCTCCTAGAAACGTCGTAGCTGCATCCAGTCCTGCTGTACGGGTACAACACCGAGGATGGAGAGCAGAGTATAGAATCATAGAATCATAGAATTGCTGAGGTTGGAAGGGACCTTCAAGGTCATCAAGTCCAACCATTAACCTACCCTGACAAAAACCACTTCTAAACCATGTCCCTAAGTACCACATCTACCCTTTTTTTAAACACCTCCAGGGATGGTGAATCCACCACCTCCCTGGGCAGCCTATTCCAATGTTTAATAACCCTTTCAGTGAAAAAATGTTTCCTAATATCCAATCTAAACCTCCCCTGACATAACTTGAACCCGTTTCCTCTTGTCCTATCACTTGTCACCAGGGAGAAGAGGTCAGCCCCCATCTCTCTACAACCTCCTTTCAGGTAGTTGTAGAGGGTGATAAGGTCTCCCCTCAGCCTCCTCTTCTCCAGGCTAAACAATCCCAGCTCCCTCAGCCGCTCCTCATAAGATTTGTCCTCCAGACCCCTCACCAGCTTTGTAGCCCTTCTCTGGACACACTCCAACACCTCAATGTCCTTCTTGTAGTTAGGGGCCCAAAACTGAAGGCAGTACTCAGGTGGGGCCTCACCAGTGCCGAGTACAGGGGGATGATCACTTCCCTAGTCCGGCTCACCACACTGGTGTCCACACGAATAACCAACTTCACCATCACTGCATATCTGCAACCCTTGCTGGTGACCACTGTGTCTGTGCATCTACTGTCTGAAGACAGTGATCCGTTACAAATTTCCACAGCTATTCACGGATTTTCCACTTGCCTCTCAGGGGCTCCCCAAGGAGACGATGAGAGGGACAATATGGACTGCCAAGTGCAAAGGGAGGGCAAAACGCCCATCACACAGGCTCCACAAAAACGCTTTTGTCCCCCCCAGCCCGAGGACATCGGTCTGATGTGCTCGTTCTGCAGGTTCAACAGCCTGGGCACTCCAATTTCCTCCTGCTACCACGTGTTTTAGTGGGCAAATATAAATAGTCCCAGGGATATTATAATTAGCTGGTGAGGCACTGGCGTCTCTGGAATGCAAACCCTGTGCTGCAAACCGCAGGACACTGGAGACAGGCTGACAGCTAAACCCAGCTACGGCAGTCTATAATTGCAGGGTACTAGTTTTACAACCAGAGCCTCTATCGTAAAATGCCCAAACACCCTTTATAGAGCTACAGAAAAACACAGAGGTCATAAATACACTGGCATTTTGCTCATTTGCGCATGGAGGTTTCTGAGATGGGGAAGAGAGTTAGAGGCTGAGGTCAACCTGTGGTACAACCCATAATGCAATTTCTGCTGTTGCTCAGACATACAGCCTGTGCGACTACTTAGGAGTCAGAGTCAGGGCTTTTATGTTCCCTCCTTGCCCCATTAACACCATCCAGCGTGGGAAGTATAATGTGATGTAGTGGTTGGAAATATCCCTCCGCAGGGTTAATTTTTCTTAGCACTTTATGGAAATCATTGCAAGTCTGTCTTTACTGCTGTGGCAGTTTCCCTCCGAAAACAGCAGTCAGTATCTGTTGAGGAGCACTATCTCCTCTGGTGGATAATGTTGAGGACTAGAGCTCAGTCCATTTTTAATTCTAGGGATCATCCAGATTTCTGCAACCAAATACCATGTCCTGCAGGTCTAATTTAAAATACAAATAATTCAAATGTGACGTTTTAAGAACTCAAGAACTATAATTAATTTTCAATAACTTTCATGGGTTGTTTCGGTGCAATATAATGGTTCATAAAAATACACAAGGGGCACATCTTCAGGGTGCCAAATGTTATCATTGTTTTTTCCTGCCTGGTGATGATTAATAGTAGGCCATGGTCCTTTGTTGAATGCTGATGGGACCAAAATGACAATTCAGCAAAATAAGAGGTATTAAACATTACAACTGCGGTTTTATTTCTAATACTTCAGGGCAGATAAGTTAAACCCTCTTTTGTCTTCATTTCTCTGTTTGATAAAAACAAACACCATGGTACCCATAAGGGTGCTGTAAGTACTTAGTTTGAGGTATCATTAAGCATTGCTTTTAAAAATCAGACTTTCCAGAAGAGAAACAGGGTTTATCCTGGTATTCTAACCAAATTTCTCGCTTTCTTTCAAAATTCCCTGTGTGATTTGTAGTGCATGCAGCAACATTTATATTCTGCATTTACATGTTATGAACTGTTAAGCAGATGCTGCTTCACTTCACTGCCAAAATTTGTATCAGAAGTAGAGTTAAGCTGCCTATATATTCTTACCTCATGCAATCCTATTTCACTGTGGCAGCCCTTACCGAATGCTACAGCTAGTGATTTTTATTTAAATACCATGATACCAGAAGGTCATAGAGTACAATCCTCTGCTATGGGAGGGCTCATGACTGTCCATCACTGTTTATTTGTCTCCATTACTACTTCCCCGTTATTCCAGTACAGCTGGAACAGTTCTCTGGCAGCTTGAAACCTTCTTCTACCGTCTTGAATGTGTCTCTCAAACAGTTGATACCCATTTCTTCTTATGCTCTTTGCCCTTTAGCTGGAGTGATTCCCCTATCTCCTTTCCACTATTCCCCTGATCTATTTGCAGAAAGCAATAGTATCTCCCCTTTCCACCTGCACACTGCAAGATTAACCAAACCCAGTTTTTTTAATCTCCTGTTTGAAAACAGTCTCTCTGGCTCCTGAACACGCTAATAGCTCCTCAAGGCTGAATCCATCTTTCCTGAGCTAAGGAGGTCTGAGCACACTTTTCTAGATAAGCAGTAACCAAAGCCCTCTCCACTCTCATGAATTTTTCCCTATCTCCACAAGACCTGCTTCACCTTGTCCAATAATGTCCTTTGCCTTTTACCCAGCTGTACAGCCCTGTGACTTACAAACACCTGCTGACTAAGACACCATCAGTTTCCAGACTATGAGTTTACAGCACAAAGTCTTGTTATTGATCTGTAAGTACAACAACAAGCCTTTTAAACTAATAATCCCAAATTAGTTGGAAAAACTTCCCAGGTCTTTGAGGTCAACCAGTTCCTCCTTCAAGGATATGGCGATCAAAATCTATATAGTGGTAACTCACAGAGAAGGTTAGACCTAAAACTGAACACTGAGGAGGTCCACCACTGTCTGCCCTCTGGCCTGTTATTCCCTTTCCTAGAAACTTCATCATTATCTCCCTGCTAGTCGATTTCTGACTCCCTTTAAAACAACTTTTATTAACCTCTACCCTTTTTCACTCTGACAGTGATTTTCAATCCAGTACTCAACAAATGCTTGCTGAAGTCCAGACAGATGAGATTTACTTAGTTCTGTTTGTCTAAAGGAAGAAAGAAAAAAAAAAAAGGAAAAGATCAGTTTAGGCTCTTGGCTCTCTTCCAGTTCATAATGTGCTTTTTGATGCAGTTATTCACTTCATTATGCATGGAGCCACACTCCTCACCCCTACTTTCAGCCTCTGACTTAAAATCACCTGCACCTTCCACCTCTCAGTCACACCACTGGTTCCCGTCATCTCCCAGACTTTGTCCTTTTATAGCTCATTTTACGATTTAGCTTCTATTTTTACTTCTATTAACCCAGGGTGACTCAATTCACATTCATTTAGCTGCAGACACAGTCCTATAGGTCACGCTGTAACTTGTTTAGCTATAACTTGTTTGCAGGTAGGGTATACGAGAAAGCGCTGGCATTGGTGAAGTTCTGTGTGGAACAATGGCCTGTGCTGTCTGCCACTGCCTTTCACCCAATAAAAATATAAGAAAAAAAAAAAGGAAAAAACAGAAAGACTTTTGTCCCTCTTACCTTCAGTTCTGATATCTTGCCACTGTCTGAGAGAGGGAAGAGGTTTTTAATCTGAGAAGCTTTTTAATACAGTCTTCCCTGTCCCCAAAATGAGGTTTAAGGCAACTTCCACTCTATGGGGCAGCACTTTGCATCCATCTGGAAATAAACTTGTGCAAAATGTAGCTGTGAAGTTCTGTGTTAGGAGCCTACTGGGCAAGGATCAATTCTGGTTGTCATTAAGCTTCCAAGTAGAGCACAGGATAGAGGTGTTAACTTCAAATCCTTGAACACAGGAGGACCTGGGTAGCAGAGGAATAGCCTCTCTCCAGGGCTGTCATCGGTGAATCCACAGAAATTCCAGAGCCAAACTGCTCTGATGAGTGTGAGAGAGCAGGAGGCAGGCTGCTCCTCAAAACTGAAGTGCAGTCCACTTTGGGGCAGAATAGAAAAGCCTTTCAGCAACAACTAACAGCACGACACATCCTTTTGGAAGAGGAAACACAGCTCACTAATCCAACAGAAATTTTCCAGTTACTTTAGCTGGGGCAAGGCAATGATTTTCTGTTGGAATTGGACCCAGAGGCCCAGAGTCTCCAGAAAATGCTATAGAGAATGTAAGTATATAAGGAGTGGAACAGCATTTTAGTCCTATACTAATCCATCTCCAGCAACACAATGACCCTTAGCAGACTATATCCAATCATTTTTTTCCAGAGAAGAGACATACATTTTCCTAATCACCAGGAACAGGAAGAGAAAGAAATTGCTGTTGTCCCACCATATAGGAGCAATCAGGAGCCTTCTACAAATCCTCCTGTATTGGTGGAGAGGGACTAGACACATCATTTAATTAAATGTTAATAACAATTCGGTTATTAGCATTGTTGGCCAAGAAGGCATCCTGGCTTGTATCAGGAATAGCGTGGCCAGCAGGAGTAGGGAAGTGATCGTGCCTCTGTACCAGGCACTGGTGAGGCCTCACCTCGAGTGCTGTGTTCAGGTCTGGGCCCCTCTGTACAAGAGGGACATTGAGGTGCTGGAGTGTGTCCAGAGGAGAGCTACCAAGCTGGTGAGGGGTCTGGAGACCAAGCCATATGAGGAGAGGCTGAGGGAACTGGGCATGTTTAGTTTGGAGAAGAGGAGGCTGAGCGTAGACCTCATTGCCCTCTACAACTACCTGAAAGGAGGTTGTAGAGAGGAGGGTGTTGGCCTCTTCTCCCAAGTGAATAATAACAGAACCAGAGGAAATGGTCTGAAGATGCGGCAGGGGAGGTTTAGATTAGATATTAGGAAGAAATACTTTACTGAAAGAGTGGTCAGGCCATAGAACAGCCTGCCCAGGGAGGTGGTTGAGTCACCATCCCTAGAGGTATTTAAGAGGCGTCTGGATTTGGCACTTCAGGGCATGCTCTAGGGGCAGAGATTCTAGGGTGTGGTTTGTTTCATTTTTTGTTTTGTTTTGTTTTTTTTTTCTTTTTTTGGTTTTTGTGTGTGCATGGTTGGACTTGATGATCTCAAAGGTCCCTTCCAACCATGAAGATCCTGTGATTCTGTGATTAAGTCACTGCATGGCATGGTAAATGTTTACACTTTACAGTGAACAGAGGTTCCCCAGGTCAAATAAATGACAGCCCTATCAGTCCTGCCAGGGGAACAGATATGTTGCAATAAGTGAAATTCTCTTTAGTCATTAGGGAAAAAAAATAATTCAGTGTGATAGTGACCAAACGAACAGTTGCCCAGAGGATCTGTGGAATGTCCATATTTGGAGATACTCAAAACTCAGCTGTACGAGGCCCTGAACAACCTATTTTAACTTGAAAGTGGACTTAACTTTGAAGTAGACCCTGCTTTGAGTAGGAGGTTGGGTGATTTCCATAGGACTCTTCCAGCCTAAACTAGTTTACAGATCTAAACCAGCAAAGTCATCTTCTAAGTTAAAATGCTGAATGTTGTCTTACTTTCTATGAGAAAAGTAGAATTTGAAGATAAATGAAAAACAAGTCAAAACCTTTACAGAAGAGCATATGTGTATACATATATAAATACAAATGCATGTATGCATCTACACCTCACTGTACTCAAAACTTTTGCACCAGACCTGAAGTGGGATTCTTGTCCTGAAGTGGGATTCTTGTCCTTTACACTGCTCAACAGAAGATATCTTTTTGAAGTCAGATAAAAGCATAGAGTCTATTAATTAACACTTGAATTAAAATTCAGTTTAACATGAATTAGACATAGGCAGCCATTTGCAACTCCATTCTTCTGGAAAGGATCACATAGAAGATGATCGTCCGAGGAGGAACACAATCCTCCTACACTTTTTGAGCATCAGCTTCCACTGCAATCGGTTCATTCAGAATCAGTAGAGCATTTGTGCAGCCCAGTGACAGAAGGACTGTCAGAACAGGTTAATGCAAGACCTAGCAATAGACAGCAGTGGAAAATGGGTGTTTGGGGTTTATGAGTTTGGGTTTAACAACCAGAAGAGATGTTACCACCCAGAATTATCACAAGATTAGATGTAACCAGGCTGCAGCCAAAATAAGCTGCCTACAGCCGGCACAGTTGGAACTAATATTTTGTACAGCCAGTGAAAGTCCCCCAGTGAAAAATCTTTGAGTGAGTAGCAGAGCTGTCAAACCTTGACCATTTCTACTCATAATAAAGTTGCAGAAGAGCGTCCGGCCTCCCATTGCAATGACTTCTGTTCTTGGGTCAGTCACAGATATTCCCGGTACACCCTTGATGGGCAGGTTTTCTCTGAAAACAGCTCAAACAGTCTTGGGGGGCTAGAAAAGAGGTGCAGCCCACCCATATTTCTGACAGATTAAGTCCTTCAGCTGGCTGGAAAGATACATCAGAACTCATAGAAAAGCAGAAATATCACCAGACTGGCTTTCCTCTTGATTTTTAACCAGTGTTTCAGAAAAGATGGTTCTTCTTGGGACTTCTTATCTTTTCTTGGTTTTTTTTTTTTTTTTTTTTTTCTTATATACACATATATAGGCATTCCTTCAGTGGTAATTACCATCGTGCTTGGATGTCCCACAACAACCACAGATCAAATAAATGGACATTAAAACTCACCAAATGTGGAGCAGTAAAAAAAAAAAAAAGTAATTTCCAAGACTTATTGCATTCTTCTATCTACTACACTAAACTCCGTTGGCTTTATAATTTGCTGTCATATCAAAAGAAAGCTCATGATTAATTTGCTGTCGACTGTCAACAGATAACTCTTTTCCAGCCCTGCAGTTTCTAATGTAATTCTCCACCACTGAATATGTGTTGGATTAAGAAAATGGCAACTAGGAAAGGTGTAATGAATCAGAACATCACACTAGAAACATACACTTATCCTATGTCAATTCCCAGATGTATAACAGAAAAGTGTGTCTCTTTACCTGGAATCTCATCAGTCCCCCCATTGGTGTGTTTGAATCGATCTCCTTCCACGTGGACATTTGGACACAGGACATCTGGAAAGCAAAAGGACCAGTACAAAATTATCACAGGTAAACACATCATTTTGGAAGCTATAGAACTAACAAAGGCTGATCTCCTGGGTTTTTTCCAACACCTGCTCATGATCCCACAGCAATATTTCTCTTCCCTCTCTCTGCACACCCCAAATACCCTTCCACTATTCTGTCCCTTAACCACATTCTGGGCAAGACACCCAATACACTACATCTGGTTTCGAGCCACTTTTTGATGACTGGCCAGACAAGAAGCTAAAGAGAATAGATGACCAGAGCCTTTCCCTCAGTTAGGGCATCACTCTGGGCTTTTGTCTTTCACTAGTCTTTAAATCTGAATGGAAGTCAAAAAAAGAATTAAGAAAATTGAAAATACGATTTCACTCCCAGATTTGTTGGAGGGAAATTTCTGAAGACCCAGCTGACATTGGGATGCTATTCAGACTTTTCAGAAAGGACTGTTCCTGCTCAGAAAAACCTCAGACCTGAAGTGCTAAAACAGGAAAGGGAATCCAGAGCACAGAAGGATGAAGTGACTTTAGTCCCGCCAAGGTCCCATCGCAGGCCAGTGTCAGAGACAAAAAGTGAAGCCCACTCCCCTATCCCTTTCTGTGTTACTTGTGATTCCCCTGTTAACACTGCTCCAGGACCATGACTATTTATGTGTCTGCTCCTTGAGTTTGTCCAAGCAGAAAGCAGTGTTAAGTATGACTAACACTTTGAAGAATATTCACCCCTACACATGGGTTTCAAAAAAGTCATGAAAATACCCAGCCTTTGTCAGCCATTTCTTATGTTCCCAATTAGTGTCAACACAATCACAGGTAAATGCTTTTCTGCAGAGCACTCTCTACCTATCCACCTCTTCTCTGCCGTATCTCTGAAGGAACATTTATTTATGCTTTGTTTTCCCAGATCAATAGGTAATTGCACACTTGTAAACAACAGGGACAGGTAGCTCAAGGAATCAGTTTAATGAGAATTTAAAACTGAACCCCTGATTTTTCACTGCTTGCACAGCCCCACATTTCTGTCCTTTCTCCAATTTAAAGAACAGCCAGGTGAGGACAGCTGCATCCCATTCCTTCATTTGCCCAGTTTTACATGTGATAATACACGTATTCTCTGCAGCTGCAATCCCCGTCTTGCTGCATATGGTATTTAGCATCATCTCCACCTGGTCTTCAGTACATTGTTCCTTCAGTATCACTAATTGTCGTGCTTGTAAAGGAGCAGCAAGGGCCAAATGCTCCCTAAGGGATGGGGAGCCAGGAGCTGAAGGTCACCTAAGCCCAGGCTCACTGGGCTCTGAAGAATTTCTACAGCAGGCCTATCTTGAATTGTGTGTGAAGCTACATCCAGAATTATGAGATAAAAATGACTTTTCAGAGGATGTTGCTAGCAGGCCCCATATCTCTTGTCCTGTTTCCTGACTCTCAGTAAAAAATCCAATATTCCACAATGTTTGGTTAAGACCAGCAATGAAATTGGATGTTTTTCCTGCTTTATTGTGCTAATGAATTCACGTTCCAGATTTTCAGCTGCAGATGGGGCACTCACAGCTCAGTAGGAAAAAAGGCGACTAAAAGCCACTGCCAGCAGCCCAAACAGCCAACGCAGCAATCAAAAGTAGTCAAACGCTTTCCGCCACCCCTTTGCTGAAGCAGTGGGGGAGGCCAGAGCGTGGTTGCTCATGTAAGTGTGTATCATCCAGGGCATTTCAGATTTTCTTTGGACCGTCTTTAGGACTGCTGCTTCTATAGATAAAATTCAGAGTAGTCACATTTTTTTCCCCACCACACCAGGAACCAACACTGATCGATGCACAGGGTCACCCTGTGTAAGTTTCAGCCAGAGATCTCTTGTGCTCCCTGATGCCTGTTGGTTTGAAGGCCATGATACTTCACTCAAACCTGCTTATGTCTTAACATCAGACAGGCAAAACCATGTGGTAAGCTCCCCTCCATCAGAGGCCTGCACAACTTCCCAACACAGTAGGGAACCTCTCCCTTGCTAGGAGAACTTTAAAAGCTGAAAAACTTTTAAACCATTAAGACTTGCAAGAACCAAAGTTAGGCCACCTCTGTTCCCATTCAAAACTGAGCTGTATTGCAAAAGTTTTGTTTAGAAGTGTCAGAAGCCCTGTGCAGATGTTACACCGATCCTTTAAATTTTGGCTTTGCCAACAACGAATGCTCTTTTGGTTACAGGCACTGAGTCAGTGCAGTAAAGAGCACTTCTGAGCCCCAGTCTCAGAACTGGAAGATGTATGGCTATGAGGTAAAATAAGGAACATAAGAAATCAAAATGAGCAAAATTTCCCCAAATAAAGAGTAAACAAATGAAAGGCATGAATCATATCACAAAAATGTCATTCACCTATGCTGGCCAGGGCTCCTGAGAGATACACAGGGGAGAATAAAACATCTCAGACACAGCAGGGTGCCTCTTAATGCAACAAGGAGGTAATGTCTGAATTATAGATATATAAATTACCACTCCAATATTTAATGACATCACATACCCTCCACCAGGTCCAATTAGAAAGAACCATGGCTTCCGAGCAGGGAAGTATGAGCTAGCAAAATCTTCCTGGGTTTAACTCCTATTTTGGAACCAGGACTATACCACAAACTCATGGGCTTGGCTTTGGTGCAGAACTGTCTTGCCACGAAAAATAGGAATGGCAATGTTAGTAATATTATTCTCTTCTTCCAGATCTGACCTTTAAATCTCTTACTACCTCTTAAAGAACTGTGGCCTCACTTTGGCCTTCATTTTACAAATGTCCTGTGCTCCTTTTGGCTTCTCCCTTCCTGCCTGCATCTAAAGCACAAGCATAAACAGTCCACAGGGGAAAGAAAATGATTGCAATGCTCAGTTTCCAGCTGCAGAATAATTCACAGCGGTTATGCACAAAAGAGGTTAGTGCTTTAGCATCCAAGTTAGCAGCATGGTTACTCATGTCCAAAGGAGCAGTGTGCCAGACTGACAGCACATCCATCTGTCCCAAAGAGCGATCAGGTCTCATTGCTGCACCCAAAGGTGCATTGATAGGAAAAGCAAAACAAAAGCTGTTCCTCTCCTTTGGAGCCTTTCTGTGAGATCCCCGATATAGACGAACATTTTAACACCAGATTGTTTACGCCTCTTCTTTCTGCCACTGCCAGGCCAAACTTTGAGCAAACACTCACAGCATTTGCAGAAATGAGCATCCACTGCAAACGTCAGAAAAGTAATAAAAATCCACACTGCAGCTACATCTCTACTTATTTGTAAACATTCACAGATTTGCAAAAGAGAATATATCACTGAGCTGAGCTTTCAGCCAGTGGTCTTTGCTAGGTCCTCTCTGGCCATGTTATTCAACTCTGCGTGAGCTTGCAGTTGCTTTTGAACACAGATTGTTTAAAACTACTTCCTTGTCCTCAACTTTATGTAATAATCTGTCGTTCCTTTGCTTTATCCACAGATTTTATCAGCAAAGATTTTACGTTTATGTCCATGTGACTCATGGAAATTTTTAATAGCAGCAGAACTGCTATATATCCCTTTTACAGTTGCTCTAGAAATGATGACTTTCCACTGACACCTGCTACATGATATCAGTCAGCTCTTAATCCATTGTAGAGTGTTACTTTTTAATGCAAATGTCATTCACCAGGCAATAACAATGCCTAAGAACAAATGTATTTTATCTAGGTAGTTACCATATCAACCAAACTGTAACTCTCCACAGAAAGAAATTAGTTTCGTTAGAGATGACCTCTTTAGCATAAAATTATAATCCTTGAATAAGAATGCATAATAATTCATGTTCTGTAATACTTTATTCACTGGCTTCAACGTCAATTATTATTTTTTTTTGCAAGTGAGAACAGGCAAACTGGTCTATAGCTATACATATGAATCATTTTTTAATAGCGATACATTAAAAATAATTTCCAAGTCCCATAATTAGTGTTGTACTAGGAAGCTATATGTTTTCCTGGGTACCTTTCTTCTCTTTTACTATTGTTATGCTCTAGTAGTCCAAACTTGCCAAAGACAACTGTATGTTTTTTCAGCATGGCTGGTGAATTTCTCCTAGAGTGACTTGCTTCTTACAACCAGAAGGTCCACCCAGGGCTGTGACTTGAAACCTCATTTCCTACCTCTAGAGACAGATGCCTCAGCAGATGACTTGCTCAATGTAGGATAACCATATCCTTCTTGCAGCTTCCTTTTTCACAGATCTCCAAATTGTTCAGAACAGTTTGCGGATCCCACATCAATGAGAAAATAGAGAATCCAGTTCAGCCTCACACAAGCCTTGGTGCTGACTCCAGGACAACAGTTTTCTACCTGCCCAGCTCCTGGGTGGACCTTTGCAGACAACCACAGGCACACAGAACTGACAGGAGATGAGTGTCATGTCCAGTACTCTATTTTTCCACCCTGTTCCCTGTCCTCTCTCACTCCAGTCTATAAGGTGGAACATAGGGGCATTTAATAAGATGTCTGCTGCAGGAGCTGCTTAGGTACAAATGAGTAACAACAGAAAATATTTAGAAATAATATCATAGTCATAGTGACCATCGAATCTCCAAAAGAAATGGACACCGTATATCTCTCAAAGAGGCATTAAATCATTTCCAAGCATCGGGGACATTTTCTTATAGTGACTGCACAACTGGTATTGATTATTGGTTTTGATGAGAGAAGGGAGTTATGACTGACATTTACAAAGCTTAGCTTTCACCTAAAAAGACTACTCTCCCTAGAATTCTTCTACAGTCAAAAAATAAAAAAAACCCTCTGGTCACTTAGAGAAGTGGTGATTTAGGGAAGAAACACAGACAGAAGCACTTAAAATTACCCCAAAGGGCTTTGTATTCTCCAGCAAGAATACACTTTCAGGAGATGCCCTTAGTCATAGTCAGATTGTGATCTTTGCAGTGCATCATTTCAGAGGGAACACACCAAGAACAGATGCAATACATGGGGCACTGAGAAACTCTTACCTAACCTGAGCTATTTTAGCACCCTCTACAGCTGTCTTGGACACCAGTTTTAGGATGGGATGCACCACTCTTTGAAGATGTCTGTCTCTGCAGTGAATATTGACTGAGCTTGAATATCTCTTTTGCAATAGACACTCTACTTTAAAGCAGGTAGAGTTAGGTGAGGTAATTCCCGTTATAAAAATGCTTAAGAATCTGAAGGAAATGGGGCTCTCTGTCCTGCTTCGTGCGACTGTGAAATCCTGTTCTGAGTCCTGCTCATCACTGAACAGGCTGACTTGGTATCACTGAGCTTCTTGGGTCAAGGAAGCACAATGTAGTTTTCTGAAAGTGATCTAACTGCAGATAACACCCTTTTCTTTAAGTAAATCATAATAAGATCTGTTTGATGATAATGAGTGATTTAAGCCTCACTTTTACATATCATCCATTAGACTATTGCCTATGAAAAAATCCTGAGCTGTCAAACATTTTAAAATTAAAAGAGACAGTATGTCTTACAAAATATATGCGCTGTAAGAGACATGTCAGCAGAGCATGTCAGCTCAGGAACTTTCACCAGCATTAAATTAGCATTAATAACATATTGACGTGCAATTGTAATAATAGGGCTGTGAGTTTGGAAAAGAACAATGTGAATGATCTGATAGTTCAAGTCTCTTTGCCTCTAAGCCATTTCAAAGGAAAGTCAAGGCAAAGGAAGAGAAAAAAAGGGAAAAGCAAAAAAAAAAAAAAAAAAAAAAAAGGAAAGTGAAAAGAGCAGAGAGAAGGTGAAAGAAAGAAACAATGGCAGGAAGGAAGGAAGGAAGGAAGGAAGGAAGGAAGGAAGGAAGGAAGGAAGGAAGGAAGGAAGGAAGGAAGGGAGGGAGGGAGGGAGGGAAGGAAAAGAGAGAGAAAGAAGAGAAAGTAAGAGGGAGAGGAAAAGGAAAAGAGAAAAACAAAGGGAAAGGCAAAGGCAAAGGCAAAGGAAAAGGGAAAAGAACCACTTTGACACAGCAAGATTCATTTAGGGTCTATAAACATACAAATGGAGAAATGACTTTTCACTGTAGTGGGCTATTAAGTCTGCCAAACTCCCCCTTGAAACTGAAGTGAGACAGATTGAAACCATATGGCACTTTTTCCTTTCTGACATTTCCTTTTTCCACCTCTGGACTAGCTTATATGAGAAGGACACGAGGCTGTCCGTCTGCTGAGAACCTCCAATCCAGCCTGTGCATACGCCTGCCTCGGAGCCAGATCCAAGGGGCAGGTAAGACGGGGAGGAACAGCACGGCCCACAGCGCTGCAGGAGCTCACACTGACGGACGGTGGTGCTCCCCCCTCACCCCACAAGTTTATGAATCTCCATTTCTATTTGTACCATAGGAAGAGCAAAATTATTGGAAGAAATGCCTTCTCCATGAGTCCAACCTGAGTAACTGTTTCCTAAAACACCCTTTTGGAGGCAACTCCCTCATTTGGAAAGTTTGGTTAAAGTCACAGCATCGTGTCTGTTATAGAGATCCCTGGCCAGGACCGGTGCGATCCTGCTGCCCCTTAAGGCTTTCTATTGAGAAACCTTCCCTTTAAAGTGCTAAACGCAAACCCCAGTTGCCGGCGCTCCATCCTTTTGTCCTTAGGACTCTGCTGAAACAGTTTCTTCATTTTCATTTTTATTCTTTCAAGAATAAGTAAGGCCTCAGCTGCCAGGGGCTCCTCCAGGGACTTGTGTATAATGAATGCTGAACACGTGTAGCTGTCAAGTTACACAAGAATAAAGTAGAGAGGTGAGAAAAGAAACACTAGAAGGTTAAAGCAAACATTGTTTATTACCATGCTGCTTTTTTTTTTCTTTCCCAAACTGAGAATTTTAGGATTCCAGAATCTCAGCAGCACCTAGTGCATTGCCAGATATTCAGCTACTCTCTGAATCTCCATCATTATTCCATTCCCACAACCGGAAGTCTCCACTTGGTTTTTACCATGATTTTCCCAACCTAAACATTTGAGTTGTCTCATCCCCTGACAGCGCTCTTTAGCCCACCATAAATTCTATTCACAGATAAGGAAATAGTCTGGTAAATGCAGGCCTCATTAAAAGATGTCTCCCAGAATTTTAGACCAGAATACAAAATATTTGCAAGAAATAACTATTCTTTAGCCACTGTCCAAAGATGAAGTCTGAATATTGTGTGTTTTTCAGAGTTAAAAAATAATAACCCTGTAAGAAAGAGAGATTATGGGGGGTTGGGGGTGAGGGTGTGGAAGAGCACCTGCATAGTCCAAGTTTCATTTCTTCTGTAGTTAATACTGCAAATCTTTTCTACATTGAAACAAAATTTCCCATTGAAGCGTACACTTAAAGGGGAAGGGCCTGGTGAGAAAATATTTCTTGAAGTTAAGAAGATTTCATGAAAGTAGTTTCTCAGAGGAGCTTTCCGAGACCCCATTAGCTCTGCTTTTCAATTACTTAGACGTTTCACTCTGCAGCAGTTCCTACAGCACGCTGAACTCCCTGCAGTCAGTTGATGACGAAAGTAACTCCTATATCTAACACTGCCTCTATTTTTTTTTTCTTTTATAAAACACATTACATGGACCATTATGAAGCCTCAACATTTAAGGTTTTTTTTCCCCCCACTCTTTTAAAAATACTTCTTCTTTTGAAAGAATACCTCCACGCTCTACCCATATTCACTAAATAATTTTTGCAACTATTCATTGTCAGATATTCTTTCCCAGCAAATGAACTAATCCTTAAAGTGCCACCTACCCTTGGAAACTAATTCGTAAGGAAAAGAACTGGCATATTTTTCAACTACAGTGGTGGCACTGACAGTGTAATGATACTGCAATTGCTTCTATACTAACATTATAATTTGTAGCAAGGTGTAGGTAAAACAGAGCATCACAGCAATTACATGATTCCACCTTGCAGTTTAATGTCTTAAGCAATTCTCTCTCCCTTTCTGAAATCACGCTGTATCTTCACACTGTAAAGTTTAAAGTCCATCAGTGCCAGGAAAATCACCCACTCATGGCCGCTGCAGCCAAGGTGGGTTCTGCCTTTTCCCCTTCAAATAATGCCTGCATTCATTCTGGATTAGGTTTCCATATTTGCACACTGTCACCACAGCGGTGAGCCTCATAAATGCTCACGATGAAATGGAAAAGGAATAGTAAACCCTCCCCACAGCACAGAGTATAGACTGAGCAAACGCAGCTAGGGCCCAGCCCACTCCTCAAAATGCCCCTGTCACATTTTTCCACCAAAGCATTAGTCTAAAAATGCACCACCACCCGGTTGAATTGCTCTCCAGACCCCCCTGGCTGACGAGTAAGTCCCAGGTGATGCTGTGGGAGCATAGACATCTGCGTTTACAGGGCTCCTTCCCCCTTTATCAGCACAGCAGCCAGAAAATGTGCTTCGTTGGTTACTCAAACCACACATTCTGTGCATGGCACAATTCAGTAAATGTTATATTCCACACGGAGGGCAAGCGAGACTCCTACTGGGTATTATATCCCAGAGAGCATTCATACATTTAAGGTCCGAGGCAAGATGACACTCTTCCTTGGCTCTTCCTAAAGGAATGGAGAAGCAAGGCTCCTTCAGAGGGCAATTCAGAGTAGAAACCCAATTTAGGTGTCCTGACTTACCCCTGAAAAAGCTACTCTCTTCCTGCTGGTTACAGGGGGAGCCTGGGGACACATGGTTCCCCCATCAGACATCTATCAAAGACACCACAGTTGCATCCACCCAATTAAAACAAGCATGGTTGGGTGCATTCCTGGGCACTGAGGCCAAGGCATGTTTGAGCCTACGTCTATGCTAGCAAACGATCTTAGCCTCCAAAACAAGGTGGCTGCTGACCATGAACACTCCCTGGCATGTTGTAAGCACCCATCTGGGCCCTAGAAATGTTCTGAGAGAGTGTTAGCTTGCCTGGGCCAAAATGGGACAGACACCGGTGCAGATGAGTGCATTACATTGCCCAGGAATGCTTCTGGCCAGATTTACGGTTACTAGCTTAGATACAGCCCGTAAATATCATCCTTTGCTAAGAGCTCTGTAATAAAGATCAAAAGGAGCCTCTTGGGCAAAAATGCTAAATTAATTTTATGGTCACAGGTCACCAATTTTAAATGCATTCAGTTCAAACAAGAAAGTGGGAAAGGGGCTGAGTGCACAGCCAAGAAATGTTGTATTCTATTTAAGCAGGAACAGGGGAAATGCAGAGAGTTCTGGCATTTGCAAAACACTTGAAGGCCTTTTGAAGGTGAAAAAAGAAAAAAAAAAATTGATAAATTCTTTTCCTACACTTTCCTTCCTGTCCTGCCTCACTTACACCAGAACTGTTCACATAAATGTGAAAAATATTGTTTTTCTCACAATGTGGCAGGCTGTGCTATGCATTTATGCCACCTTCTCGCACTGGATCCAAGCTTCTCTCTCTTCTACTTTTGTCACCGTCCACTGCCTTTTTTATTTCTCATTTCTGCCTGTCCCATGCTCTGGATCTTGATTCCAAAAGGGACCATCCTACTACAGGTACTCACGCCCCAACAGCACGCATGAAGTGACAGCCACGCAACCCCACCAACATGGGGAATGCTGAACAGCCCAACAACCCTATCTCCAGGCTGACCCCATACTCTAACTCTTAGCCCATCTTCAGATGTCCTTTAAAACTTCCCAGAGAACCTCCTGAATCTTGGTGAGGACTCATCTTTCCAAGAGATACCTACACTGCAGGATTCACTGACGCACCCACACAAATGCAAGAAACTCGCTGGACGGCTGACAGCAGACGTATATTGTCAGGAGGACTGATGTAATTAGCACCATTTAAGTGAGCAGCATACAGAATTAATTTGCACATGCTCCCACAGGGAATAAATGGCACTATGGGAACTATGAATATAGCATCAGGCCTCAGCACTTCCAAGCTAATTTGCTTGTGTCTGCCCCTAAACAAATACACAGACTGTGTGCCAAGGAGCTTGTCGGCAAACAGCACAAGGTTTTGAGGAAAGCAATTAGCAGCTGCAGCGCTTTCCACCCAAGCTGTGAGCTGATTGCTACTCTGGGGCACGAGTCCACCCCTTTGTCTCTGGTTCTCCCATCTTGGGAAAGAGGTGAAGTTTCACCATGCAAAGTGTGCTTGATCCCAGCAAACCGCTGGGCTTCTCCTGAGTGGCTGAACATTGCCCGAGCAGATAAATTGCCGTGAAAATGTCTTCATGCTGATGACCTATAAAATATTCAACAGGATGACAGTATGGAGTTGAGTTGGAGCACATCCTCCAGGAGCCAGCAGCCACAGTGACTAGGCCTTCCCCAGTGGCTGCTCTATGGGCACAGATGGAACGTGTCAGTCCTGACCCAGCTACTGGGCTCCTTGGGACAATTTTAGCTGTGTTTGCCGCCTGTACTTCATGGGCTGGAGAGAGCAGGGTCCTGCTTCTCACTCATGAAGTTTTAAAATATACTGCTTTTTACTTCCTAGATTTTGCACAGTTGGATATGGATCGATTCCAATATCCATCAATGTAATGAACAAATGAGACTTCCATGGTCTGTGAGAAGAGCTGAACTGAAACATCTGTGCTTTATACTCCTTTAAAAACATATAAGGATCAATACTACATGTGCAAGTGTTGATTGTAGAAATAGGAGCAGAAGCACATCCACTAACAGAAGTGGATCTCTCTTACCTTTTTTCCTGTGCTATTAAACAAGTAATACAGAAGCAAAGTTTTGCCAGCAGCAAATTTCACAACAGGGAGATGGTAGCAACAGTAGCAAAAAAATGCTAAATCTCTTATAGCAATGGCTGGTTTGAGGATGGACTCAGATGTTGTAAAACACTACTGAAACAAGAGAGAAGGTGGTTTTGTTTCATTCGTTTTTTAAAGTAGCAATTCTGTGTTAGTCCTGTAATTGAAACAACTGAGATTAAAAATAAACTCCGTGTGAAGCTTCGGTAGGTTGGCTCTCACTGAATAGGAACATTACAATATTTCTGCTATAAAACCCCATCAATCTCACTTGCACTCGGCATTCATGAGAGGCACGCTCCCCACATGAGCCCAACGGAGCGGTGCAGCTACAGATCTGCCGGAGCCATCAGTTCCCACTGTTGGCTGGAGGTACAAGCCAGGCTGTCCATTATCCTCCCACACCCCACAACACAGAGACAAGAGTGTAGAGTCTCCTCATCTGAGCACTGTCAAAATGGTGAGATGCCAGGTTAGGGTTTATATTTGATTTTAAAAAAGCAAATCCTAAGAAGACTGAAAGCACTATTTTATTTGTTGAATTGCTACAAAAACAATGACTTGCCCAGAATAATAACAAGAAATCCATGGCGTTCTGTTACTTCACAGAAGTTCCAAAAGTGAATTAATTAGAAACAACTTGGTTCCAAGCTGATGCCTTTTCAGCTGATCAATAAATATACACTAGTTGTTCTCAAATAACTTTCAAGAGAGAAATATAGCTCAAGGACATGTTTAAGAGGGACTCTGACTGGCATTACTCTTCTGGTGTAATTATACAACTGCAAACTGAACAGTATCATCTTCCACGTGGGTATTTTTGGGGGCTACTGTAACAGTGGCTTTGGGACTCTAACCAGCAGCAGTATAATTATATCACAAGAGCAAAGCAAGGGAATTTCTGTACAAAGACTTGACTTGCAAGTTTGCTTTTTGTTTTGTAAAGAAGTGTAACATCACCTTTGCAAAACAGAGGGGTTTTTAAGACAAATAAGTGACTTCAGTTCCTCATAGAAGAAGCCAGGACAAATTAACATCCTGGCAGAAGGGCATGGATGCACGTCAGCAAACTCAGCAATTTGCCTGGTTGCAGTTCACATCCTTCCACTATCTGAATTTGACCTTTCGTGGGCAAGACGTTGAACTGGCCACCCAGAGGCGGAAGGTAGCAGCAGGCATGCACCCCATCACCAACTAGAGAAAACAATGAGACACTTCTTTGGTAGTAGAGCTCTTCAGAAGGGATGCTGTGAGAGCAAACCCTCCCTCTGATAATCTTCACGGGGATAAAGCAGGGGGACACCAATGGAAACAGCGTAGGGATGAAGTGATTGATCATTTGAGAACAAGGGTTTGTCCCACACCAGGTACCACCACGAGCTGTCAGCTTTCAGATCTCAGTAAACTCTTTGGTTCTGCCTTCCAGTGTGCTACAGAGTCCGTCTGGAAAAAGACACTATTCAAAATGACTGAAGGATGGCAGAATCAAGCCCAGTCCCTTCTTCCTTACGTGCTAAGAGTTTACAAAGGTCATTGACATCGATGTTTGGCATCTTTACAGATGTAAAGACCTTTAAGAGACTATCTGGGTTTTACAGCTCTCAAACACAATTTTAAAAAAAGCCAGGCTGAAAGCACTGGGTTCAGTTCTGACTTGTGTTTTGAAATATAACTTCAGTCCAACATTAATTTTATCCAAACACTCTTATACACCTGCCAGTTTCCATACATGCCACCAGGCCCATACTTTTCTAAGGAGGTTTGCATGAGATCTGGGCACTTCACTCCCATGGGCACTTGCAGATATCTCTCCCCTGAAGCCCAAAAGCAGATGAAAGAAAAACAACTAAGCGGGAAGTGCTTTTGAGGGCCCCTGCCCATGCCTCTCTCCGCCACACAAAGGATGTTACAACTGGAGCCTGGAAAGCAAGCGTTTGGGAGCTGTAAATCAAAGCAGGCACAACCTGAGCTCTGGTCCTGGAGCCAGGTGCACATAGCTCAAATGCATTCTTCCTCTTCCTTTCCCCCCTACAGAATTTTCCCCACTCAAAAATGTCAATCACTCATTTTAAGGAGAAAAAAATGAAGTCTGAAATGATGCTTCAGACAAGACAAGACAAACCTGAAAGAAGGGGAGAGGGAGAGAATCAACTCAGAGCACAAAAAAGAAACAATTCAAGAGACAGAAAGCATGTGAGTATCAACCGGCAGCTACAGCCCTGCTACTTGTGGATACTGAGGTCTTCATTCCCTGCTAAGAGCCCATCTGTGCTAGAAAAGCTCCCATTTATCAAACCCTGTGCCATAATATAGAACTGCCACGCTGTGCAATACACCTGTGCTTTCTTATTCATGTATTTGCAATCAAATTGTGCTATTCTTCTGCTAGCCTGCCATCAATACAACCCAGGCCTCCACACAGGCATGCCAGGATGAGTTAATGCTGTAAAACGCTTTCAGTTACGTATAGCCACAAAAGGTACACCATAACATGCGAGAATAGGTGCCTACTGAGGACCTGCAAGCTCAGAGTGACTGTACCTACCCCCACAGTTCCTCTCTAGGGAGCTGAGCACGCTGATTGTCTCAAAGAGAATGTGGTTTGCACTGATTTCTTAAAATATATTACATCATTGACATTTTGAACTGAAAATGGAACTTCTTCACTTTGCAAAAAAAAAAAAGATCAAAATAAGACAGTGGTGGTTATTAGTGGTGGTTTTGTCAGTATTAGGTTGATGGTTGGACTCGATGATCTTAAAGGTCCCTTCCAACCTAGACGAGTCCATGATTCTATGACTCTATGATTCTACGACATTTTAATAACTTTGAAACTTTTCCCAATTGCTCTCCATCACCAACAACTTCTTTAAATTGGCTTTTCCCAGGAAGATTCAATCTTGACGAATGAGCATTTTCCCCATTGTCCCTATGTCAGGCATTCCATTACAGATGTCCCAAACAAATCCTGAGAGGTTTCTTTTCCTACACAATGTAATGTCTGCAAGCCTATGCACGGTGCAGAAGGTGAATAATTTTATCTGCTGCCAGCTAGGAAAGAGAGATTTGAAACTGATGTTTAAATCAGAAATAAAATAAAAATTGCAGGCAGAAGTACGGTATTTCAGCTTGAGAGCCTCTGATGAGTCCTGAAGGACAACTTTCAGCAATTGCTCATCCTGCACGCTCCTCTCCAGTCTGAGAAGGAACAGGGTTTCAGAAAAGTTCTTCTGGACCCAGGAACAGACACGTTTGTTGTCTTCAAATGCCTCAATAGCAGCTCAGCAGAAGTGGTCTGTAGTGAAATTGATATCCAGAAGGTGTCCTTGCAGAGTCACTGCATATTTTAAAGGACTAATTCCCACAGGTTTGCTGTTGTTTTGTTGTTTTTTTTTTTTTTTCCAATTTGCACATCCCTAATTGTCTTTCAAGGACCCCTGGGAGCTGCATTTCAAATTTAGGCCAAGTAACCATTCCTTTTCTTCCATTTGGACTTTTCAGTTTTCTAAAATGATGCTTCTGCAGAGCATATACTGGGAACTGCTGCATCAGGTGGGGCTATGTAGCTGTGAGGTGAGATTTCACGGTCAGGTCCCCATCCTCAGTCTGCATCACCCGGCATGGGGACCCACTGGGATCCTCTTCAGCACAACCCACCGTGTCTCTCCCTGCTGGATCTCACTACCGTTGGCTCCAGCATGGCACTGGGTGGACACAGTCATGAAGCCTCAGAACCCCCCCACTGGTCTGTGCCTTTGTACAGCACTAAAACGAAGATGCTTGCACCAAAGAGTCACACAGGCACTGAGAACTGGGCAGAATCTACTGCTTTAATTTACTTTTCTTTTCTTATCACATCCATTATATCAGGTATTGCTCCCCTTTTCTGTATTAGCATAGAGGCAGGTTATAGTCGACACCTAGAAAAGTAATCCTTGAAGCTCTTTAGCAGTTATTTCCCACACTTTATTACAGAGTGCGTTGGGCACAAAGCAAAATAAAAGCAGGGAAGGAGGAGGGACAGAGCTCGGCTGGGATGTTCATGTGTCTCTACACACAAAGGGGGCACAGCCAGAAGGGCTCACAAACACCTGGCAAAGGGCAGGGCAGTCAGCTTTGTTTTTTATCAGGGAGCACTACAGAAAAGCATCGCTGCAGAACGCTCCCCAAGGGTCATTCCCAGCTATCTGTAAGATCCAGAGGGAATGGGGAAGGTGTGTGGGTGCCTGCTACAGAGGAGTGAGGCAGCTATGCACCTACTGATCAAGCAGAGCTGTTGTTTGGCCTGGATCATAGCATCTGTCCCTCGTGGGCTATGGGAAAATAGTATTACAGCTTTACCTACCAGGGGAATTGCCTATTCAGTGAGGTTTGGCTTCCATTACACATTACGGATGTAGAGGGAGAACTGGAAGAGGAGCTGATGTTATCGCAGAGACTGCAATTCCTAAGGAATTTACCAGCTACCTTTTGCAGGCTGGATTCCTCCCCTCTTAAAGAGAGACTTGAGCCTTAACTGACTGTAGTGAAGGTTTGTGCATGTTTACCTGACCTAGCTTGCAGAGGTACGGCCTTGGGGAGTGGATATTTTATATGCTGACCTGAAGAAGAAATTATCTCTGGCCAAGGATCGCGGGAGAATGACTTTGAACTTGCAGAAGCGTATCAGGGCACAGACTGGGCTGGGACTTTTTATGTGAAGGAAGGAACAGTGGCGAAGCCTGCTACGGGATTACGGCTAGACACATTAAAGCTTTTCATTAGCGCTTTCTCATAAGATTATAGGTATTCTGTATAATTACCGTTAGCTAGAGTGGCCAAAAGCATGAAGAGGCAAAAAGTATAAGTTCGTTATAAAAAATATGAAGAATACACCAGAGGGGAATGCAGAGGATGGAAAATATTGCTAAAGAAGTTAATCCATTTCTTAAAAAAAAAACTTTTAATGACTCTGAAATTTACCCCACAAGTCCCAGTGTGGACCAATTGGCCCTTTGCCACCTTGTACTTCAGGGCAATGGAAACGGGATCCATCAGCTCAGCAAATACCGCCGGTGAACAAAGGCCCCACTGCCAGGATTTGTTGGCACCGGCACCATTCCCACGCATTGCCCCACATCCCCTCCGGAGAGCAGGACTGACATGTTTAGTCCAAGTGTCCCTGCCTGGCACCAGCACACGGAGCTTTGTCCTCTCCCCCTCCCCGTTTCCCTCCCCGGGTCTTTGGGAGGCCTGAGCTGTCTGAACCATCCAGGGGGTTCCCTCGCACACCGAGCCGACCTCATTGTGCTCTGCCCCAGTGAGCACAACTAATAACCACAGCTCGCCTCCTTTAATTGAGGCTGTGAATAACCGAGAGCAAGTACCAACCCTTCCAACAAAGGCAAAGCTACCCTTACCGTGGAGCACAGCTGCCACTCACACAGGTCCGTGTTGACATTTCACAAAAGCTGGTCTATTTGCATGGAAAGCAGCTATCACAAAAAAACGGCTACAAGCATGAATTCCAGGGAAGTCCCCATGGCAGAGAGCATGTCTAGCTTTCAGCACCCCACACTTGCTGAGCGCCAGCAGCTTGGCTAAATTATTTTGTCCTGCAACAGGATTTTCTAAGCAGCTGTGGAAGCCCAGAGGAATGACATAGATGCCGGTGATGAAAATTACTGCAAACCAGAGGGTGTTTTTCAGCTCGGAATGCAAAACAGATCAGCTTTTCTGCAGGCACTGGTAAGAAAATTACTAATTAGTGCTAAGTGTGGTGATAGGCCAACTATCTTGCTTAGTTACTCATTCATTAAAGTGAAATTAATCTGGATTTAGATCAATGTAAATGAGTGCAGAATGTAGCCGGGTGTTTTGTTTTGTGAACACACATCTGCTGCTGTTGCTGACAGTGGACAAACAAAGCTAAACGAGCAACATAGGACACCACAGACTAAGCCCTGTCCCTAACGACCAAGGCCTGCTATGAAACAGTGACGTGTCCTGTTACAGCTGCTAGCCCCCAAAACTCAAACTGAGGATGTGGAGACATTCAGGTAAATGGCGATTAATGTAGATAAGGCTCACACAGAATTATTGGGGAGCAAAGGAAGGAGGCAGGAAAGGCAGCATGCCTCAAGTTCCCCATGTGGAGAGGTCAAAAACAACCTTGGCTTGGTAAACAGCGAGAAAACCTTATACATAATACATCACAGTCTTGGCTTCAGCGATGAGGTTCCAGAGCTTCTGTATTTCACTGTCATCCTCATCCCAGCAACATCTCAGATTAGACTTCACAGTTCACTGTACAAAAACCCAAATCCACATAGAAGAAGACACCATGAAGGATGTGATGTGCGTAAGGACTGTTTACAAACCTGATAGCTGCGCCGCTAAAGGAAAGACAATGACAATAGCATTCAGGACTAGCTGAGGGAACCCACACCCTAAAATAGTGTAGTATGGCCCAGTGCTTCCACACTCAAACATCCCATCTGCTCTAGGGTGCTCAACACTTCACAGAATCACAGAATCACAGAATCTTCATGGTTGGAAGGGACTTTTGAGATCATCGAGTCCAACCATACACACACAGACAAAAAAAAAAAAAAATTCTATATTTCTATACAAACCAAACTCTTTCTTTGGCCGGGAGAGCAAGAAGGCAGAGCCAAACTATTGTCCCCACTCCCATTCACCCAAAAACAGGATGCCACATTTCCGCTGCCTCTTAGGGAATGGTTCCTGACCTGGGGCTGTGCTATTCACTGAACCATGTCTGGTTGCTGTTTAGAAAGAGCTCATTAGCACAGAATGAGCCCATCCCACCAAGTGTCCCATGGGCTATGGTGGGACAGTGCCAGGGCCCAGGCCTTGCACTGGCAGTGCTGTGGTCTAGCTTCCAAGGGCCTCTGTTGACACAGCACATCCCTCTGGGCTGCATTTCTCCTTGCTCCACTGTGCGAGCACTTGTAGAGTCAGGGCCTCCATCACTACTCCTCAGCACAGTCATCCACAGAGAAGGATGCCTTATTTAAAGTGGTTGCCTCAATCCCAGAGCTCCTTCCGAGCTACCTAGAACCAGCAGGGACATGGTTGAGTTACTCCAGCACTGACTACAATGGAGCACAAAGGAGACAAGTATACGTTAAGTCCTTATGCACCAGTGGTACCTACTACTCGTAATTTAAGCTTCACCAGGACATTGTCTTAAGCTCCTAGTGGCAGCTGTCCTGGCAGACAAGAGGAGACACAGGCATAATGCCTTCCAGATGACTGTGACTCCATCCTACAAAGGCCTACACAAGGGCACTTTGGGCAGGACACGTCTTTATATGATGTTATGACGTTACAGAAAGAGGGAATTTTCATGTAAGACAATGCAGGACTGAGTCCTTTCAGTTAGACTTGATCCACCTTGGATGTTTTCTACCCTAGCATCCACTAGCCATCACATCATTAGCTTCACAACAGAACTGACTGTCTTTATAATGATCAGTCACCAGGCCAGTTCCTCTTGAATTGTTCTGCCACTGCCTCTCTTGGAAGCAGACGAGTCAGGGGAGGGATATGGACCCAATGCTCCTGGTGGGAAAGTGAGAGCTTGCTCTCTGCAGTGATCACCAACACAAGCATGCACCCTCTTTCCCTGTTAAATGTTAGATATGTGACATTGTTTTCTGTGCCCGTAACTGACTCAGGATTAGTTACTGAGAAACATCTTGGCAGCCTTCCAGGCCACCAGACAAGAAAACCACTCTATTGCCTTATGGACAAACAAAGTCTTCAATTTGTCTCTAATCATCTCCATTAGAGCACAGTTTGCCTTCTAATCAAAGGATATGTTTTCCATTTTTTCCTTCTTCCCACCTTCCACCTATGCCAGGGTCAAGATGCTGCAAAAAACCCTATACATATGGATACTTATAGATTTAAATGTCCTTCCCACCAGGGTCTGAAATCTCAGAGTCTAAGAGAAGAGACACTCTTGTGGCTCTTCTGCTGGGAGGAAGAATAACGCAAATACATTGGTGTTCTCTCAAGAAAGAGCTTTTTTCAGCTCTCTCTGCCAGACTCAGATTTTATATCTGCAGAAAGCTATGACCAGGATCAAGACCTCTTGCACAGGACATCAGACATCTCATGTCCCACAGCAATACCTGCTTGTTTGGAAATGAATCTCTCCTTTCTCAGAAGAAAATATTGTTAAAGCCAGGAGTTTGAGGCCTAGCTGAACAAGACCATATCTCTTAAAAAGGCATCAGCCTGCATTTTAAAGAAGCCAGAGGAACACACTCTACCATCACCCTTGGTGATCTTGTTCCGGTGATTAATTGTCCTCAGAGTTAGAAAAAAAATGAATCTCACATGCCCCTTGAGAAGCAACCTTTAGTTTCCACTTTTCTCTTGCTGAAGGGATTCAGACAATCAGTGTGCCATACTATTTTTTGAAGTGTTTATAGTCTGGTTTGTAGCTCAGAGGTTATGGTCTACTCAACAATTCCCATAAGTGCAACAAGTTTTAACACAGCTGATGGGGCCACTGTTTTCATGTTTCCATACTTCTCCAAAGGTATGATGGGCACTTATGGTCATATCTCCTAACATATTATTCCACAGGTGGTTTGGGAATTTTGGTCATTAGCAATAATGGTATTCATTGTGGCATGAATTTTCTAAGTCAGTGCAGGGTCATTTACAACTCCAAATACAAGAGTAATTTAAAGGTAAGATTCAGATTCAGCCCAAAGCAAAGAATGATACACTAAACAGACTGGCAGTCTTGTTCTAAGGAAAGCATATTTTAAACTGACTATGATAACTAAAAAACCCATTCTTTTAATCAGAATATGTTACTGAGATGGTGTTTCTCCAAATAGAATAAAGGTGAGAAGTTCCAGGGAGACTATGCAGTCCTTTTAGTAAACCTTGAGAGCATAAAGAGAGAATGGGCAGTGAAGTTCTTCTGATGAAATGCCAGATTGATCCCAGGTCAGAAGCAAGTCTTGAATCATGGGGCAGATTCACGTCTGCTCTAACTACTGAGCAAGAATGAATTTGGACCTATACATAGAGACACAAGACGAGGCTGCAGGCACACAACCTCTCTTGAAAGGAGGGTCAGGCAAGCAACAGCTAAGGACAGGACAGTGCTTCAATGGGTCTATATTGGAGGCAGTGCTGGTACCATGTCCACAGCACCATGACTCTCTTGACATCTTGCCCAAATGCTGAGCAAGCCCAAATTTTCATCATAAAGTATCTGTCCAGGCAAATATAAAGCTGTACGTGTAGATCCAATCTATTATCTGCATTAATTACTTTATACTGTAGATAAACTGCTAAATGTAATTGCTTTTGAATTAACATTGCCACGGTGTACCTTGCTAGAATCGCTTCCTGAGCTGACCCATTTTAACTAAGAGAGTATCCGCCCCCCACAGTTGGATTTCATCTCTTTATGTTTCACCTTCATTGAAAAGAGCTGCCACAGCACAATGAGTGTATCCAGCAGGGAAGATTAAATGCTGCCGGGCAGAATCATAGGGGAGTAAGCATTGTGTTACATTTTCCTCAGTGAAAGATAGCATTAAACACTTCTTCACGCTATCACCCTAGCACAGTTCCATCTCCTCAGATACAAACCCAAAAGTGTAGGGAGAATCAAACTTAGCATCCAGCCTGACATTTCAGAGAGAAAGTGACATGAAAAGCTCAGACTAAGAGCAGGAAAACACCCAGACACTGGTTCCTCTTTACTGACTTCAGTTGCTTTTTCATAGGTCCTACCAACACTAGGGAAATCATTCACAACGTGTCAAAAAAAAAAAAAAAAAAAAAAAACAAAAAAAAAACACCACCAAAACCCCCAAAAAACCCTAGAGAAATGACTATACAATTGTAGATACATTGCAGATACATGTCTATATTCTCCACTTTCCCATCCAAAATCATGTAATTAAACACCTACTGATTTAATGAAAACTCAGTCTGTACCATTCCGAAATTAGGACACTCTGCTCCCCTCGTGGGAGCACAGATCCACCCGTCATGAACAGCATATTTAGCCACCCCCGTGGTTTCCATTCCCTAGATTTTATTTGCATTTACTGAAAGAAAATCACTTGATTCACTTCCAGTTAAATATATATGTAAGCATATATATATACATTAAAAAAATAGTGGATGCTATAAAAAGAACTGACTGTAGAAGAGGAGAAAAGAAAGGATGCCGGAGAGAGCCTGTACTCCAAAACAGACTAATTTCTAGGTAGAATTGTGGAGGATGCTTGAGTCCGTGGGGGATGTGGAGTTCCCTACCAGTGACCACCAGGAAGGACCAATATCCACAATCAGATGACCAGCCAACACCTTCCATTAAGTGACTTGATCAATACTTCATCTCCTCTTCAGTTTGAAACCAACCAGTCACAGGCAGTGGCTCCCTGGGCAAAACAGATGAAGGGGAGAGTGCCCTTGGTGCCCTCAGCCCCATTGCTTTCTGGAGACAGCAGGTTCCTTGGAAGCTTATGCTATAATGAAGGGTGGGTGGTGGGAGAAAAACCACAGACAAACCAACTTCTGTGACTATGAACTTGTCATAAATTTATCTGCTCTTCTTGGCCTTTCTCCCTCTTGTTCTACCACAGCACAGATTTACGGGTAGAAAACACTTTTCCTGAAAAGTTGTTTTTCTCCTGTACGTTTTGTGGTGAGGGGAAAGACAATTACTGAGAAAAGAAAAGAACAGAAGATGAAAGGGCCAGCCTTGCACAATTACAGCCTCAAGAGTTCCTGCACCACTCCTGAACTGCACCAACATAGCATCATCCTGGCATGACACTGGTGACGCCTGTTGATCAGCAGTAGAAGAGATGTGAGCAGAAACACCACCTGGAAATCTACAGAGCCAGGCCAGGTCCATCTTGAGTGCTGGACTGTGTTGAGCACACTAGGAAGATGTGGGGACATTTTCCCCATACCTAATATGTCCATATATATCCAGGAGAGAGGAACAATCTGCTGAGAAGAATTTCTACATTTCATAGAATCATAGAATAGTTAGAGTTGGAGGGGACCTTAAAGATCATCTAGTTCCAACACCCCTGCCATGGGCAGGGACATCTCCCACTAGACCATGTTACTCAAAGCCCCATCCAGCCTGGCCTTGAACACCTCCAAAGATGGGGCACCCACAACTTCTTTGGGCAACTTGTTCCAGGGTCTCACCACCGCTACAGTGAAGAATTTTTTCCTGATATCTGATCTAAATCTCCCCTCTTCCAGTTTGAAGCCATTACCCCTCATTCTATCACTACATGCCCTTGTACAAAGTCCCTCTCCAGCTTTCTTGTGGCCCCCTTCAGATAGTGGAATGCAGCAATAAGGTCTTCTCCTTCTCTTCTCTTCTCCTGGCTGAACAACACCAACTCTCTCAGCCTGTCCTCATAGCAGAGGGGCTCCAGCCCTCTGATCATTTTCATGGGTCTTCTCTGGACCCGCTCCAACAGGTCCACATCCTTCTTATGCTGAGGACTCCAGAGCTGGATGCAGTACTCCAGGTGGGGTCTCACCAGAGCAGAGTAAATGGGGAGAATCACCTCCCATCGTTTCACATATCTTCCCTGCTAGTAGGACAAGACTTATTTTATGACTGAAGAGGTTGGATCTGACACCAGGACCTCTAAGCCCCAACACGTATCATCTTTACGCTTGGGTGCACTAAACTTCTCATGGAAAATCTTCAGTTTTCCATAAGGAAGGGAACTGCACTACACAAATCAGGTCAACTAAGATTTTTTTTTGGAGGTCTTTTACTGCCCTGCTGTGTGAGCCTAAGAAAACCCTTGAACTCACTGGAAATAACTCAGAATTCATGTAAAAAGCTGTACAAAGTTATGACAAATCAGAGTCAAATACTTTCTCAGGTGTTTGGTCAATTAAACAATTATTATCTTGCTACACTACTAGTTCATGGAGAATAATTAGCAGTGAGATATTACTGAGCATAAACACAGATGAGTGAAACTGCTCCACGCTCCAGATGAGAGTCCCAAAATAAAAATTACTGCATTAGTTATCATCTAACCTATACCATTATTGTTAAAAGAATTTAAAAAAGGAAACAACCTGCAGTAGGATCTGAAAAAGGAAAAACTTTGTTGGCCATGAGACCAAGAGATGGATTTCGAAATTTCAGCAGGGTGTAACATTTTATGATCAAGGCATGCACCCATGAAAATCAAAGAAAAAAGCTGAGACTTTTCTTTATTACAGACCCCATGCACTAAAAAAAATAAATATATCCACCTCCGAAGCCAAATTACTTGAGAGATGTAATCATCTCAAAAATAGTTTGTGGAGTTGAATGTGGTGGCCACGTGTAGCAACCCATACACTAATTCCATTTGTTTAGTGGTGCTATGCTGTCTTCTTGTGCTGTCAGCAGTTACACAGGACAGTATTTTTAACTAAACAATAATATGCAAAAGGATTTACAATAAAAAAAAAAATCCCACTCACTGAGATAATCTGCTAATTATATACGATAAAAATTCTTGATTCTGAACCAGGCACAAACTAAAGAGATTCCTGTGTACCATCTTACATTGCGTCAATCTGCAGTGTCTCACAGCATATAAAGCTCCAATCATGTAAATATTCAGTTGGTGATAAACACATTATAAATATAATATTAGACCAAGGAAATTAATTCTTCAGGATATTATCAAGGCCACTACAGAGTCAAAGAACAGTTTTTCAGGTAGGTAAAGAAGCCCAGCATCAGCTGCTATGCTTGCTAATAGAAATAGGAACAGCTAGTGGAAATGATGTTGAATTTTTGAAAGATTTGTAGCTCTGCAAATTTTACACCAGTCCTCAAACAGCTCTGCTAAAAATCAACATGCATGACTCACTATTCCACCACAGAGCTCTGATAGCTTGGAGGAATAGTTAGCAAATGCCTCCCCAAATATATTGATTTGTAACTAACACAGTAAATTTTCTAGGACATTTTGCCTTTTTTCCTGAGTTGTTATATACTCAAAGTTCAACTAAGTCTCATGGCCTATGTGATACAGCTAAGATAATGATGACCTGCTTCTGGGTTTATATTGTGTTAGCCTTTTCATTGAAGCAGTGAGCTCTGAACTAATGGTGCCACAAGGGTAGAAAGGGGGTCATTTCTCTGGACGGGGAGTCGTGATTGCAAGGCGTCGATAAGATGGACTAGGGTAGGAGCATTATGCCCAGTGTTTGCACTCTAACAGGACTCCTTGGGCTGGGCACTGCCAAAATATATAAGGAAATAGAGTGTCAGGAATTTAAAAAAATGGATATCCAAGGTTCTTAATCTAGACACCTAAGTGACTTTCCTTCCCAAAGTGCCAAGCAGACCCTTTTAGCTCCGCTGGAGCTGTTCCCCAGAGAGCACTGATATTGGGTTTCAGGGATCTGAGGCTCAAAGGCTGGTCTGGACCACTTCAGTTCCCTGGGATTTTCTGCCCTTAGCATGCCCTCTCTGTATTGTGATCCTTACTACGTGTGCCATGCTTATATGCAAGAGTCAACATATTTCAAACAATCCATGCTGTCTTCCAGCAGATCAGAGACTACTGCAGAGCCACCATTCACATGGACACTTCGGCACATGGCACCTGCAGGGAATTAGTCAAAAACTTGAATAAAGATTTCTTTAATTACCTGAACTCACACTTAGTAACTCTGCTGGTTCCCAGTCATTTGCCAGCTTTCCAGTCCCATTCACAGCCCCAAACCCAGAAGATGCACCAGCAGTTCTTGCACTGGGCTTTTTCACCAGGTTCTTCCAGCGAATTCTTAGTTTGTGTGTATGGGAGGACAATCGGTATGGACCAGTAACACAGACTTGTTTAACACGGGAGCTGGTCTGAGCTGGCATCCTTCCCGTTTTGATTCCAGTAGAGTACAGTTTGTTTTGGGGTCTGACTTCATTACAGTGGAAACCGGAAAGATCATTACGGAAGAGTGGATTTGTGGGCCTGTCTCAGGATGCAACCTTCACGCTTCAATTAACAACAAAAAAAAAGGCTATTTGCAGCATAGGTGTCTTTCAACAACATTAATTAAAAAAGCTGTCTTCTTCTCTGTTACTCTTAATTGTATTTCAGCCATTAGTTGTTTTTTAAGGCGTTATCTCCTTGTTATAATGAGTCAACAGACCGCAGCAGGGAGTATCACAATGCACTTCACTTCAAGGGCCAATTTATCACAACGTTTAAGAAGCAGTCCAAGATAAGGGAGAGGAACCCATTCTTTTCACAGGAGTAGTCTCTTAGGGATGAAGTACAATTTAGCAGTACAATGTTTGACCCAAAGCATATGGCAATACCTGACAACAGTTCTCTAAACTGGCATTGTCTCCTGCGAATGCACAAATACCGCAGCGTCAGATGAGAAATGGAACACCCACACCTGGGCTTGCCACCACGCTGGCCTGCATATGCTTCGCTAATGTAAGTCCCAACAGATTGATTTACTGGCATAAGGAACCAAATATTACTGTATTCCCAGAACACAGCAGGGAAAGATTCAACTCTCATGCTTTTGGCTGTCAAAGCGAGGAATCCAGTACGAGCAAGTTATCTAAGCTCTCTCAAAAGTTAATGAAAAGAGATAGGTAGTCGGAGGTTCAATAATGCCACCTGCCTTGGACGGTCTTCTTCAAAAAGGATGAATCACTCTCTGGAGGTGTCTATTCTTTTCCACTGACTATCAAAAGAGTCGACAAATAACTTTCAGGCCACTGCAGTTAGATGAGATGAATCCCCCCAAAGATACTTGAATATAAAGATACAATATTGTTTAATTCAATTTATGGATCTCAGTTCTGATCCAGCATCTGTTTTAAACTCAGAAACACCTTCAAGCTATTAGAGTCGTTTGCCAGAAAGCGTTAGCACTAGCGACTAAAATTCTGCTGCACCATGCTACTTGTGTCATATTAGTATTGCAGCCTCTCACAGAGATGTTATGTCTTCACCGCCAAAACGGAGAGGTTTTTATAGCAGATAACTAATATATGCTATCCATCTTGCTATAAAACCCTGGGGGAACAAAGCACAGTGATTTCTACTGCAGTATAGCTAAACGAAGTCTCGCCCAGAGGTGGTGGATTGGGTTGATTGTGTGTAGTTACACTGCAGTAAAAACGTCCTGTATTTCATCTTCACTAGGGCTTTAACATCTTATGGCTTTTTATCTACCTCACTGTAAAAAAAAGACTGATGCTTCAGGCTGAAAGGACACAGCTTTATTTTCCAGACTTTATATATATATAAATATATATAGAAATAAATATATCTTATACACGCACACACACATATATATATATATTATATATAAATTTCTTGATTTTCTAGAGTACAGATCAAGTTACAGCCAAACTGACACTAAATGTTGACTATTAAGCTGCAAGGAAATGAACAGGGTTTTGAAACCTGACATCACACAAGGCTGCTCTTCAACAGTTTAGGTCAGCAAATTAAAACCGCAGTATCCAATTGAGCTACCTCCCCTGAAAAATACCCTCCCTACTTCCGGTCAGCATCAGCAGTAGTACCCACAGTTCCCAAAACTGAGAGCATGCCAAAAGGCATTTTATGCAGGACTCCGAACAGTTCTCCATCATCTGTAACTACGTTAATATAACAGAGCTTCTTCAATCTCTTATTTGCATTTTAAAGAACCTAATTAGTACTTTATCAAAAAAGCAGTTCTCCTAGGTGTTCAAAATGCTACCACTGCTTTTGTTTCGCATTATAAACAAGATTACTGATTTGAAAAGGAATTTGGTATTTGGGTGTAACTTGTAGGGAACTTGACGGGATTGA
Organism: Alca torda; assembly: GCA_008658365.1. Classification (NCBI taxonomy): domain Eukaryota; kingdom Metazoa; phylum Chordata; class Aves; order Charadriiformes; family Alcidae; genus Alca; species Alca torda. The sequence continues at coordinate 159,094,481 of CM018077.1, forward strand.
AACACTAACCCTACAATTTACTAACAAAAATAGCCCACCAGCTAAACTATGCTGCAGCTCTGCCACTGGGGAAGAAATATTCCCAGCAGAGCGGTACATTACAATTCAATTTTGCCTGTTGGCTCAGTTAATTTGAAAACAAAATGAGAAGTTGAAATTTAGTGACAGAAAGGGCTGATAACCTTTACAAGCTTCCACAGAAGAAAGGATGCACCACTTCATATTATCAAAGGATGAAAAAAGGAAATGTATATGTCATTTGAGTTTGTATTCCAGTAATAACATGAAAATCTCTTTTGCAGAGAGTCCACATAAAGTTTACATGCATCAGAGATCTACTACAGATTCAAAATAAGCCCTTAGAAATTTAAAGCTTCGCTTTCGTCCTGAGCACAGGGATAAACATGGGCTTCTAAAGAGAGCTCAGCAAGACACAGAACTGGAAGCAATGGTTTCATCCCAGATCTTGAAAATAGGTGTTTTTTTCCCATTTTGTTTCAGGGGTTAATGTGACAGCTTACCTAGGTCTGAGCACGGTTTTGTTCTTATAGTTCACTTCTGCCTGTGAAATTGTTTCCAAAATCAGTTTAATTTTCAGGTGATGCAAAGACCCTGATTCAATACTGTGAAAGGTCACAAATTTCCCGTTGAAGCTATTTGATGAGAAACTAGCCATTTGCCTAGAGTTTTTGTGCTAAACATTCACACAAGTGTCACAGGCAGCCTGTGACCAGCAATGGTTGTGTCCCTCCCGCAAGACCGAGCATCCGCCATGGTACCTCCAAGCTCCCTCATTACCTGGAATATTAGGATTTGCAGCTCTCATTGCAGTTTTCGTCACAAAACTTTGAGGCTTGAATACATGGAGCCAGGAGAGAAAAGAAACAACAACAAAACAGCCCTGAGAGAGCAAGCTCACCGTTGCTACAGGGAGTTTACAGAAACATTAATTTCATGAGGAGCTGCGGGGTTCAGGAAACCCAGTGGGTTTCAGGAAAAATATAATATGCTATGATGGGGCCTTTAATGCATTGCATGGGTGTTTGCATGCTCTGCCAAACATTCTTACTTCTTTATCATTTGCAGTAAATCCTGTCAGCTCCATCAGCAAAACTGGGACTAAATATCCAGACTTGGCTTTGCCTATCCTAAATAGAAGTAGGTCCCCAAATCGAGGGAGAACAGAGGAAATCTTGGCTTTATAGGTCCACCTAACCAAGGCAGGTGATGGTCTACCTCCATTTATAGCCTGTACTGAAAGATACCACTAGATTTTTAAGGGAATAGCCATTAAAAGCTTAAAATTAAAAAAAAAATAAAAATAAAAAATAAAAAAAAAGGCAAGTCTAGAACATTAGTTAAGTGGGGTCCTTTCAGTTTGAGGTCAGTTTAGGGGTTGTTCATGAAGGAGGAATGAAACCCCAACTGCACAAGAGGTGCTGAGGTTTAAAACACTTTAGCTTTGTGAATGATACTTGGCAAGGGTTTTCTCCCCATCTCTCTGTTTTTCTTGGACAGAAAAGTCTGTAACTAAACCTGAAATCTCAGATGTTTTTCTGTGCCTTGCCCTAGTCTCCTGCAGAGCATCTGCCCAGCTTCAGAGGTTATTCTTTCTACTGAGGATTCCTTATCAGTCCATCAGAAAGCAAACACCAAGATAGACAATGCTGCCCCAAGGATGTCCTCTCTTTTACCCTGTCATTTGGACTCCACAGGAGCAGACAGAAAGCCTCCTGGTTGCAGCTGGATAAGCATTGGGCTCCGCAGCCTAATTTTGAAAGTGCTGAGCACCCACAGCTCCCGCAAAATCAATGAGGGCTGCAGGCAGTGTTGAAAAGCAAGCTACTAATAACTCTCGGCACATGACAATATGTTCCAGCTTTTTTGCCTGTTCCTATTTCTGAATTTCTCTTTCATTCCTCCACTATTTAGAAATGGCTCCCATAGTCACCATATTTTTCCTCTTTTTGTTCTCTAAACGGCACATTACTTTTTCATAAGATGTAATTTCTCCTGCCACTGAGACCCATACTTTTCCTGATTGTCTCAATGTTTCTTTCTAATGTCTGGGACTTACTTTTATTTGTCATGACTCTAATCTTCTCTCTGCCTTTACGATTAGTTTTACTGTACATCAAACATTGTTCACAGAGATTTCTTGTCTGAAATGCAAGAAAAACTATTAAAAGCTAGGAGAGATGTTATCATTCAGGTAGATTCTGTGATTTCGGACAGACATTGCTGGCAGTCCAGAGATTAATTGCTTTATGTAAAGTGATTGTCCATGTTTTAGTATGCTACTATTTGTATGTAACTTTTGCAAGTGCAAAAGTTTTACTCGATTTCATTTTATTATACTTCTACCTTCACAGGTCCTTATTAAGGTTCCCAGCAGTCTGTATTAAGCTGCAGGTTTGAAACAGATTCCTTTTCTCAGCTGTATCAAAGAAGAGTAGAAGTAACACCATTTTCTGCCACAGGCTTATTTCTAAAACTCTGTTGTTTGGGTGACTGTTGGATTCATACCTTTGCTCCCTCAGCAAAAAGGAGAAAATGGGCCACAGCTGCTGCAAGGCTGAGTTTCCTCCTCACCTGAAGGCAATGCCTAAGACATTGTTTTTTCCAATGTACAAGGGAAGAAAAATAAATTGATAAATCACTTTCCAAAACTATAACGGAGCTAATATCAGTTCTGGGGAAGAGAAGCTACCTGGGTGCAGGATCACAGAAATATGTGGCCCTGACGGACAGTCTGTATCTGAGTGAAGGTGGTGGCCAATTTGCTCATCCCACCTACCAACAACTCCCAGGAAGATGCTCCCGGCCAGACACAGCCCATGTCCGAGGAGGGAGAGCTCTGTCATTACAGCTACACCCCTGAACAACCAGAAGGTACGTCAGTAGTAAAGCAGCAATAATTATGCATATTAGGAAAAATTTTTACACTGAAAGGGTTATTAAGCATTCGACCAGGCTGCCCAGGGAAGTGGCTGAGACACCATCCCTGGAGGTATTTAAAAGACGGGTAGACATGGTGCTTAGAGATATGGTTTAGTGATGGTTTTTGTCAGAGTTAGGTTGATGGTTGGACTAGATGATCTGAAAGGTCCCTTCCAACCGAGGCAATTCTATGATTCTATATTGAAAATTTTATTTAAGGAAAATGGAAGAGAATCATGAAGACATCCATCTGCAGTGGGACATTTTTGTTAAACAGGCCATTCAAGGCAAGCATGCTGTGCTGAAGCCTAGAAGCGGAGTTTCAATGGGAAGAACCTGCCTAGCAATCCACTTGCTGCACACTTAAACCAGAGGATAGCAGAGCACAGGCTCACATTCACGGTGGGAGCACATGGAGGATTTCCCTCAGCTTTTTGAAGTCCTTACTTAATGTCCATCAAGCTGACACAAACAAGCACTGTACCGAAGGGTGCAATCCAGATTTTCCTCCCACTCCTAGTTATTTGCTCTCACATTGTGCCAGTTCTCCCCTGGGACAGCAAACGTCCATGTGGCTGCATGGTGAACTAAATTGGAGTAAAAACTAATCTGGGAAAGAAAAGAACATTCGTTGGCTCCCTGCTGTAGTTCATGGTGGGGCTGCATAAATGCCTGTGCTGGCAGATGAGAGAAGGAAGTTAGTAAGAATGAGACTTTCTGTTTTAGCAGTGGGGCTGGGTTTAACTGGTCATAAAACATCACTGTTGCTAATCTCAGAACAAACCTATTCATTTCAGAGTGCCAAGCAAAATAGGAAGTTATTTAAATGTTGTGGAGATTACACATTGGCAGAACAGAACTGGAGTCACGATCTGGGAAAACAGTCACTTCTACATGATCCGTGGAGGATCTGAGGACCTGCGTGCTCCCTGGGCTCAAGGATTTCTGCCTGCCTGGATACCAGCTCTGGAACCCTCTTGCTCTAAGCTGGTGATGACTGGACCAAGTGTAAAATCAGATCTGGGAGTTTCAGGCTGTGCTTCCTGGAGCCATTATGCAAGATACCAGGCTGTCCTTCAACCCACACAATGGCAGAAGAAAGTTGTGTAATGTCATCACCACTAAGCCTATCAAATATTTTATCTCCTCCCAGTATATCATCCATGAAAAGCGTTGTTTTTTTTTCTCTTCTCTTTCAAGCAAAAGATAAATCAGTTGGAAATTCTGTCACAGACCTTTTATGCCTTCGCAGGAAACCACAGTGAGCCGGCAAATGTGGTGATGAAAGGATGTGCGATCCTGTCATCTGTGACATGAGAGATTGCTAGAAGTTGGAGATATTACAGGGTTCGAGAAAGCCACCACTGCATCTGGCAGAGAAGAGCATCAAGAAGCAACAGGAGATATCAGAGGTGATATCAGCTGGGTCACTGCCTAGCTGCAGCTTTTTAAAAAAGCAGCAGTTGTCTGCTGAGCTTTTAACAGACTTCCCAAACCATCTGGAAGTGATTAGGTTTTCAAGTGAGAATCAAAATGTTAGTAGCTGCACTTAGCCTGGACATACTCTTAAGCAGCCAAATGTGGAATATTCCACTAGGAATGCTGCCCATGGCAGGTGTGATGTATACATGAGTTAGAAGCACAAGAGTTAGATTATCTTCGTGGGACATATTGTGCTAATTAGGCTTTAACCAGTCTGTTAGACATCAGTTATTACCCCAAAACACCTCAACCTTCTCTGCATTCAACATGGAGGTGGGTGCCACAGATTTTTCCAAGTAAATGTATAGGTGCACTTGTGGCATGTACCGAGTTCTGCCAGATTACAAGAAGCTATGTTCAGATTTGTAGAGGTATGTGCAAGCCATCACAACAATGAAAAAGAGCTCCTGCAATAAGAGCAAGCAAGACCTGGAACTACTGCTAAACTGAACTTTTGAAGAACCCAAATAAAGTCATACTCCAAGTGTGAAAGTAAAACCAGTCTACAAATACGCAAGTCCACAAATTCTGTTTAACAAACTAAAAGAATTAAAACTACTACCACAACTGACTTCATTAAAATACTTTAGGATTCTCACTCCTGCCAGCTTGTTGAGTTCTACCTACTTTCCTTGTCCACGATGTCTAATGCAAAGCTACCTGAAAATGAATGTTTTTACAATGAAATCTCAGAGCTCGACAGGGAGTATAAAATGGGGGTCAACAGTTAAACAAATATGGTTAGGTGCTGATGTATTCACATATTTCAGTACACATGTGAGATTTGACTATATTGATAAGTGGTTTAGGAACTGTCAGTCAAGACATGGCCATTCAGATGCCCGCACTTCATCATGGTCTCTGTGCACGAGACATTTTTAACACCGAAGTACAAGAAGAAACAGCTTGCTGTTCTTCTGTGAGCATGCCATGAACCTGGGCAAAGCTGACTTCAAAAAAACAAATTTCTGAAGCCTTTAGACTATTATTTTGAATGGTGTTCAAGATGTTGCCTTGAAAGCTGGAAGTCCTTTTGCATCAGAAACAGAACAGTGGTAGCATAAAACTGATATTTTATGCACTGCATACACAACCCAAAGTCAACAAAGACAGACATGTACAAATAGAAAAATAAATGTTATGAATCATACGAACATGTGACTGCTTTTGATATTTTATCACAGGCCTCACTATATCAACTGAAATCAATGACAAACCGTTGGTACCAACCAGTCATTGGAACATTTCAGCTTCATCTCCTTGTGTTTGCAAAGTATTTGGTAATAATATGACATAGTCTTTTCGTGTTCCACACATTTGCAGAGGAACTCATCATGGCGAGGAGCTTATCAAGCTCACAAACAACTAAAAACTGGTTGTAGAAAGGGCTACATTATACATGAAAGTCACTACTGGACATAGACCAATTCCGAGCACAATGCTCCTGTAGTACTTCCTTAGAGAACATCTGCTTGTGTTTCTCCTATTGCTAGCTGTGAAAAAAAAAAAAAAACCAAACCCAAATCTTAGCAGAGACTGTACCTCTAAAGCCAAATTTATTTTCAAGCTGTGAAATCTGACTTTTGCAGTAGAGCAGAGGCTTAGTAATTGTGCATACATGCCCTGCACTCCGAGGGTGCCAAGTCACAGGCTTCTGCTTTATGGAGCTAGTAAAGAGTGAGAATGTTTTTTTGAGAATGTTTTTGCTCAGCTTTAGAAACTGTATCTTATCACCTGCCTGTCTTAATGATAACAGAAATAAACTCAAATATGACAGCATCCAAAGCACTGCAATCAGTGCTTTTAAGAAACAATTACCTCTGAGCAGGTACGAGTGTTTTAGGTCACCATTGCAACGTCTCCCTACATTGAGGCTTAAATGTCAGATGATAGTGTTAAACCCCAGTGCTATGAGATCCAAGCCAGGTTGACAACTTTTTGCATGCACTAACTTATCAAATAAAGCTTTAAGTTAAATCTGGGTTGAAAATGAAGAAATTGTCTCTCTTTGACAAGGATAAACCTACTATTTACCTACCAGAAGCAGATGCTAATGTATTTTTAAATATTCCATAGCTGCCTGTTGTTCTCTCTGCAACATATAAGCAGAAACCCTATTTAGGAAGCATGTAGTATCTCTGGAATTTTTAACAGAATGCATCTCTCTTGCTTTCCTGTGAAAGCATCACCCATTTTTGCCTGCTAACTATAGTCCAGAATGTAATGGAAATGTTTGGCAAAAATATCTCCCACTGCCACAATGTCCCACTGAGCAGACATGTTATTTTTCGATTCTGCTATGCTTGCTTCCATGAGATCAAATGAGAACTAAAATGCTATTAATGCACTTAATGACGTGCTCTTAGCAATAAATTCAGTCAAATATAGCAAGATGGAATGACTGAGTCTAAGAGAGACTAGTGAGACCAGAGACGAGTCACTCTGAACAGCTGCTGGCATGAAATTCGGTATTTGAAACACTGTACGACTTCACATTTCGGTAATACAGCAGTACAAGGACTGGAAGACTCATCTTTGGTCAGTACAACAAAAAAAACCTTCTACCATTTCCGCTCTTTGATTCACGTGTCTCCCAGGAGCTCACAAAGGATTATGTCTCTTAAAACACTACCTTGGCTGTGGAAATGCATGTTTTTGTCTTAGACTGTGCATGAACTAAACAGCAGTTTGGCATGTGCCCTCATCACGTCCTCCACCCACTTGGTGGTTTGTACGTTCCTGTTTTGCGCAGTGCTGTCATATTAAAATTACAGAAAGTAAACTACAACCGCTATTAAAAGTTTTACCTTCTAAGTATGTGTAAGGCACAGCCCTTACAGTGAACTCCTTTCCTGTTCCTGCTGTGTTAACAGGGAATTTAAAAGTAGCACACGCAGTAGAAAACACAGGCTGCAAAAAAGCAGTCACCTAGGTATTATTGGGCAATGTCAACTGGTTTATGCTTGCTTGTTCTAGTCACTTTTTAAGAAACATACATAACCCAGAACAGCACTTTTGTCTTGCAGATGGAGGTCAGAGAGAGCAATAAAAGAACCTCACAACACCACCCACAAGGCCCCTTTTTTTCAGGCAACTTATTGCCACCTGATCTCTTCTCCCTGGTATCCAGTGGCAGGACACATGGGAATGGTCCAAAACTGCACCACAGGAGGTTTAGACTGGACATTAGGAAGCATTTCTTTACCAAGAGGGTGGTCAAACACTGGAACAGGCTTCCTAAAGAAGTGGCTGATGCCCTATGTCAGTGTTTAAGAGACATTTGGACAATGACCTTAATAACATGCTTTAACCTTTGGTCAGCCCTGCAGTGGTCAGGCATTTGGACTAGATGATCACTGTAGGCCCCTTCCAACTGAAACCGTTCTATTCTATTCTATCCTATTCAATTCTATTCTATGCTATGCTATGCTACTTGACAGTAACACAAGCTCCTGGACTGCAGACCTGGTCATTTTAACACTGCAATATGCTACAGCGTCACACAGGGAGTCATCTGCCGTCTTCCAAGTTTGGACCTAGGAACCAGAGCAATGTCTCATGGTTTTGACCCAAAGAATTCACAGTAACCACAGCACATACTGTAAAAAGCAGCAAAACTTTTATGTAGTCACCAAGAACAAGGGAATGATTTGTCAGTGGTGGAAGGAGAAAGCGATATGTGATCATTGTTCCCATTAAAGAGCTGGGAGATACCAGCCAGAATGCCATTACAGTCCTCTTCACCAGGGTGCTGGAAATTCAAAGTTAAATTATTCAGTGTGAATTTCACACACTGTTCTCCATTGATAGTCATTCAAAACATCACCAAGGTTTATATGGTTGATAGCCAGAGCACTAGTGAACACCAGTTGTCAGTAGAGTTTAGATACTGAAAGGCAGAAAAGCACAAGAAATTTTTTGCAGCATCCATAGCAGTCTTTACACACCCTAATGTCAGAAAATAAGGGGAAATAAACCAAATTCTGGTTATAAATAAGATGTCAACCTTCATATTCAGTAGTCCAAAATATTATAAAATGACTGAATTATATCAGAAGCAAAAGGGAGTTCACTTTTTGGTCTCTAGTTGACCACTAGAAGCTGACCTATAGTTAATGTTGACTTGGGCAGAAGAACACAGAAGTGACCACTTCAGCATGATCCAGGTGGTAAAATGATTTCTTACAGAGTGGAACAGAGTGGAAGACACTAAAATAAAGAATTATCAGCATAGAATTATAATAATGAGAGAAAACAATCACAGCTTTTCATACCTATATGCTAACTGAACCTATTATAACTCTAATTATGTAGAACTGGGAGCTTTACTTACTTTCACAGAGACGTCTTCTCAGCTTCCCCCGAATTTTGTCGATGGCATTGTAATCGGAGACATGAAACACGTGAGCAGACTTGGGTTCTGAAGCAATCTCATCAAGTTCCTCTTTTAAGGCTTCACCAACACCCACAGCAAAGATCCTAATCCCAGCCTGATGGGCTGCAGAGGCTGGATCCAAGACATAATCCTGGCTCCTTCCATCAGTCAGAAGGATAGCCACTTTTTTAACAGTTGGATCACTAAGTCTACCACCAGCTTCTCTGGAAAAACTGTAGGTGTTGATGTACCTGAGAGCATCTCCAGTGTTCGTATTACCCCCATAATACCTAATTTTTCGTGCAGCCTCTTTGATTTCCTCACGGGTTTTGTATTTTCCCAGGTCAAACTCTGTGGTTGGATGATCACTGTATCGCACCACACCTACACGGGTTTTGTCTGGGCCAATCTCAAAAGTTTCCACTAAATTAGACACCCACTGCCGAACTTTCTCAAAATCTTCTTTTCCGACGCTGGAGGATGCATCCAAGATGAAGACAAGGTCATAGTGAACATTCTTGCAACCTGCAAGTGTGGCAGAAAATATCACTAAGGGAAGCAGAAAGATGAGTATCAGACATACTAAATATTCCCTAGGCATAGCTCTCTAGTGAGCAGTCTGGAGGAGGCAGCAGACTTTTTACCCATCCTGCAGAGAAAGTGCAGATTCTCAGCCTTTCTTCCTTGTGATTCACCTCATCTCTTTCAGGACGTCTACAGCAGATCAGCACAGACTTCACTTTGAAATGCAAACCCTTTCTCTTCCTGCACTACTAACTGTCTCTGTGCAATCTTTCACCGACACCATATGCATGCATATGAAGCTATTTTTCCCAAAAGTCATTGCAGTGCCTTTGCTCAGGCAATGCTCTAAAATGACCTTGGCAGATCCAGATACCTGCCCTGACCATGCCTGTACCAGTCCTGACCGTGAGTAGTGAAGCTTTCATGTTCCCTCTTGCATTAACATTATGATTTATTTATGCTTTGCTAGAAGCAGTTCTTTGCTCAGCATGATATCTTGGTGAAACAAGTTTATAACAAGATCATTTTGATTTTGAGGCCCTCTGCCATTGACTATTGACTAAAGGATGACTCACTGGGGTGGCTTCCTTGACAACACAGGGCAGTTGCTTTGTAAGGGAAAAGTTCACTTATCCCCACAACCACCCTTTTGGCTCCAGCCATGATGTTTGTAATTCGAGGCCTGTGTAATCCAAAAGGCAAATGTATTTTAATTGCAGCTTGCTTGCCCTATGAAGCCAGACTGGTCATGTATTTGTCAGCTGCTTGCCAAGAAAGTAGATCTCCCGGGAAGTGTTTTCTTGTTCTTTCTGAATATATGCAAGCCAAGAGGCAGTATATTCATAAATGTTCTACATATGCCAAAGTTTTACCAACTTAGTGTCCCAACTGGACAAAATGTATAAATATACATATGTTTATTTAATTCATTATTATATACCATAGTCCCTAACAAATTATGACTTTCAAGATTGAAAGCTGCTCTACAAAGTCAATTTATCGATGGTCACAACCACCAACTATTGCTTCTCCAGTAGTTCTTGTCTCACACTGTCTAACAAAGAACAACTGCCTGTTTGAACTGATAGTAAAAAGCTAATTTGACCAATCATGTGGAGAGCAAAGCACATATGATACAAGACAGAGAGTAGGTCCCTATCGGTGCCTGTGCTTCTTTGTTTCTCTCAGACTAACATAGCTATTCTATGTCCAACTGAAGTGGTGAAGTTATATCTGCCCCCTACGCTGTTGGCAATTGCCTTCAAACCCTTCTGCTTTACCAGGATCTGAGCCGGTATCCCAGATCTACATACACCCACTGAGAGCAGATCTGTTCTGTTGACTCCTGTTTCACTGCAGGACCCTGATTCCTCCAACTGTTTCCACTACAACCATGTTAATTACCTCTTCTGGGCTCTGACCTGGACTGACCAAGCTACCTCCCTTGGTCAGAAAATCTGAGAGTATTTGGGAGAATACATAACTCCATGGTATGACCACTGAAGACAGGTTAGTTAGCTCTCCATACATTAAAAAGTGACATTCCCACTGTACAGTTTGTCTGTTCTCACATCAGACTTCTTCCAGCCAGGTCCCAACAATTAAATATCCATCGGTGACAACTTTGGACCTGCCTCACCTCTGTAGACTTGCCTGGAGAATGGCTGACCCTGGCTGCTGTCTTTAGACTTGATCTAGACTTTGACTTGCTGGTTATGTTCTTGGCTTGATCTTGGACCTGCTTCATCACTATGAGCTTGTCTGGGAATTTGCATCGTCCGTTGAGCCTGGCCACCATCCCCCACCCTGACCGGAGATGGTAGGACAGGCTGTGGCTGGTGAGACCCTGTCCTGCCAGCCCAGGGAGACCCCCAGCTCCTGGCTGCCCATCCCATAGGAAATAATCTGTCCTTGCTGCACTCCTGACCAGAGCTAAAGCACTGATGTAAACACATACAATGTGGATGATAGCTGAGGATGTTTTTCCCTGGAACAGATCAAAGACCATGGAGGTATCATACACAGTTCCTCCAGTCAAGCACTTGCTTGACAGTCAGCTCAGTGAACAGAAGTACGGATCATGCCACCCAAAGCAGGGGGAAAGATGCTGTTGCCATATTTCCTCGCTGAGTTCCAGCATTTGAGCCTACAGGAAGGTCACAGAGTCTTCTCCCGCACCCAAATTTGACCTTATGGTTCATAAATTAGCTCTGGTGCTTTTGATCATCCTGGGGCTGTGCACCTGCCCTGGAGAGGACAGGAATCCCAGAACAGCCCCCTGCACTGGAAAGGTGAGTGTGGGTGTCTCAGCCACATGAAGAGGACTTGCCTTCAGGTAAGAGTAAAAGCATTGCAGGTAGGCATTATAACGCTGCAGGGCAATGCTCGTGGTGTTGCATGATGGCCATGATTGAATATACACCCAGTGTGTTGTGAGTGACAATGACAAATGAGCATCATCTCTTGCTGTGTTCATTTCCATAGCACGGTACCTCCCAGAGAGCCGACCCAGGTGCTGCTGTTCCTTCAGTGTCTATGGGAACAGCCTATGGACTGGGCTTGGGATCACGTTGGGAACAACCTGTCCACATCGGGTCACGTTCTGTGGTGGTGTTTTGTGAGTGAGGGAACACTTGTCTCTAACCACAGAGCAAGAAAGGTCTGGCTGCAAACACACGGTAACTCTCTCAAAGGTAATCAGAGTGTGGAGCTGACCCAACGTATCATTTTATATTATCGGATGTAAGTTACGTTACATCTGTGTATATTCACTAGACCGCCAAGTGTAGTTCTGCTTGATTTTTGCAGAATATAAAGGACATAATACGTAATAGTAAAGGGTAAGCAAGAAACCTCCACTCCCCCCCCACAATTCATTATTATATTAATCTATTCTGTCTAAGAGAATATTAATTGAGACTAACCACGGAATATAAAGGCTTAAGTAAAAAACCCACAAGGTACAGACCTTCCTGTTGCTTATTTTAACGACTCTCAGCAGGTGAGATGACCGCAATTAAATACCAAACAGAACAGACAGAATGAATCCTGTTGCTGTTAAAGGGCAATGAGCCTTAAAACAAGGGTGTTTTAAGGTTTAAAAAGTGATGCCTGTTCGGGCAGTATGCAGGGAAGAAAAAGATGGTCTTTCGGTACCATTTTCTTAGAGTCAGTGACTCTTTGCTTGCAGACCTGATGGCAGTGAGACGAAATGCTGCAGAAAAGCTTTTAGTAAATATTCATCTGCATTTGTAACACGTTTTTAATGCCCACTGCTGGACAGAATTGATTGTTTTGCAAGAATGCTATAATAATATTGTTTACTGGCAGAAAGAGTTCACGTTAAGGGAATATGGGAGATATTTCATAGAAAGTGAACTTTCAGTTTTGTAATTACAGAAATGGTCTCTGGAAGCATAATTCCAGGAGTTGTATTCATCCACTCAGACACTGAGTCAACCGTTTTGCAATATTGCCATTAAAAATAGCTCACAAAAAACCCATAAGCCCAAAATTATTTAAAGTATTCACAGAATGAACATAGAGATGGTACCACTGTACCCGTCCTGCGACTGATCCACAGGCAGAAAAAAAAGATTTGCTTTGTTTTGTTACTTATTCCTGTTAAACTTCACCCAAAAAGCCTTATATAGATCACATAACAAAACTGTAAAGCAGCTATTCCTTAGACTGAGAGGTCTAAAAAATAATTTTCTTTCTTATAAATTACTCAAGGCTACAGAATAACATCTTTCCTAGAAAAAGAGACAGAAAGCCTCCGTCTCAAAGTACCTTTGGGCTTTTATACCAATAAACTGTGTGGATCTACAACTGTTTTCTGTCCCTGAGCTACGGCATCATTCACAAGACAGATAACTCTTCCTACTTGCCCCCAAAAAACAACGTGCCCTTGTCAAGACTGCCTGGAGGAACAGTTCCTCAGCTGCACCATTGTCTAATACTGTCAAGGGCATTTGGGAGAGAGTGCTCATCATCATGGGCCAAAAGCCGTGCCGGGGACCATGCTGGCAACTAGACAGTATGAACCAAGAGAGGGTGTGAACAGTGCCCTGGCCCTGTTTAGCTCACTAGGAAAGCCCCAGCCAGATAGAAGATTCACCAGATGTCTTGAAACCCACTGAAGGCAATGGAAGAAGTGATCTCCATGCCAGTGTAGGGCAGATGAATCACAGAACCGTAGAACAGTTTGGGTTGGAAATGACCTTAAAGATCATCTAGTTCCAACCCCCTGCCATGGGCAGAGACACCTCCCACCGGATGAGGCTGCTCAAAACCCCATCCAAGCTGGTCTTGAACACCTCCAGGGATGGGGCATCCACAACTTCTCTGGGCAACCTGGGCCAGTGTCTCACCACTGTGACAGTAAAGAATTTCTTCCTGATATCTAATCTAAATCTACCCTCTGAAGCATATTCAGAGTAAACTGCACACTGCTCCCCCTTGCTCTGGGTGGCTGAGCTAACCTTTCTAAGCCTGCAGCAAAACCAGAGACCCTACGTAAATCATAACTTGATCCCTAAACTACCTCCATCCCTAAGGTCTACTTTATATCTTTTCTTGCTTGGGTTTTATATTATTATTTCTCCTAGCAACGATAGCTTCTCAGCCACGTAAAAACCCTGGCAGCTACTTAGCAGGAGGCAGTAAGCCCAACGTCACGTACCTGCTCTTTGTGCCTCAATTCTCTCCCCGCCGAACAGGAACGTGAGAAGAACCAGGAGATGGGGCACGCGGCATCTTCCCGGAATGGACATATCTTCTTTCTCACATCAGCTTGTCTTCTCACCGTGGTGAGAAATTTGATAGAAATCTAATTCGTAGCCTAAAATAAAGAGCAAGTGTTATCTCATAGAAACACAAACAGAAGTAATGATGCAAATCATGGGAGCAACGTTTTGGGGAGTTGTCTCTTCTGCCTGTCATTTTGTTTTACTAGACACAAACTGCTCAGACAAAGAGGCAGGAGTTCACCTACTTTTCAAAAGCTATAGCCTTTCACTGGCTCTATTCAGTGTGCAGCAGCCTGAATGGAAAAAGGAGAGAGATTACCAGATTATTATACTTTAATTGAGCCCACTGCCAACGACACAATCAACTCACTGGAGTGGAAACCATTCCCGACCTGGCCCTCCCACGCATTCATCATTAGGAGATACACAACACAGAGGCGAGATACAGACCACTGCAAATCACACACAACCGGTTGTCACTTCACCCCTCGCTTTTTTCAGTTCCGGAGTCTCAGAAATGACGAACGCTAGGAATACGTGGTTCCTTTCATATACATAGTTGTTGCTATCGGGTTTTCTCTATAGGAGTAAACTCAGCAGCTTCAAAACATGTCTTTCAACCATTTAGTTTAGAGGAGTGCAAAAGCTCAAGCAGATGATTTCCAATTTAAAGCAATTGGTTTGAGTTTACTTTGACTCAAGCCACTGAAGTCAGCCGGTAACAAGGCAGGCAAAGTGTTAAAAGTTTAGCTATGTTTTCTAACACTACAAAAACTCATTTAAAAAAAAAAAATAATTATTTGCTTATTGCTGTTGCTTTATTATTTCTTATTAGACAGACCATAAAAATCATCGCAGTTCTACACACTGTGTGTGCACACACAGGGGAAAACAGTTTTCACTCTGTAGATCTTTACTGCTTAAGGAATCATTTTGGAAAACTTTCTCCCAGCTCCTGAATCTGTCTTTTCCTCCTTAATGCGCAGATTCCTCTGTTCATTTTCTTGGGGAATTTCCCCTTCCTCTGTCTTTTAACATGCACATCAGCTTCTCACTGTTGATGGCCGGGTAAAATGGGCGTGGAGAGCACACTGTGTGTTGTAGATCATTGCTGCAGGGTCGATTATGCATTCTAGGATATTTCTTTTCAAAGCAATAGGGTTCTGTGGGAATCATAGACAAAAAGGAATGGTGGCATCAGCATTTGTTCAAAACTAGTCTTGATCTGTCAAATGTTGGGCCTATCTCTACCACAGAGCTCAGAAATAAAGTGTATGTCATGCGGGCTTAGGAAATAAAAAGGGAAAATCTTGTGCAGTTGTCTAGATGTGGCTGTAAATCCTTATGCCCAAGACAAAATACAAGCTCCTACATTTTCAAAAGTCCATATTATTCACGGATGAGGAGAAAAGCAATATACTTAATAAAACCTGCAAATACAATTTGGAAGTATCTGCCAGCAGTGGAACAGAAATGCAAGAAATAATTAAAAAACAAAGAAACAAAACAAAACAAAACAAAAAAAAACCAAAAACAAAAAAACAAACCAAAAACCCCATCCAGCCAAAAACAAAGGAAAAAAAGCACGTTTATTCAAGTGCCATCCCTAACTCCAAAGGGCACAGCATGTGCTGTAGTTTACACCTCAGCCAGACGGTGTCCCTGCGAGACAGTGAGGTGCCCGGGTTTGAGTGAGATGGAAAAGGCTGCAGGGTAAAGAAGGGCACGAAAATATCCCCGTGCCCTACAGTAGTTAGAATTTCCTTTTAAATAAGTACATTACTGAAATACCGATCAGGCAGCCGCCTGCAAAGGGATCAGGACAAGCATTACTGGAAATAGCTACGGGAGCCTTCAGCCCAAAGGTTTTTTTTCCTCCTTTGAGTATTTGAGTGTATTTTTTAGGAAATATTGGTTTCTGGCATTGGTGATGGGACAGCAGGTCAGTGGCGGCAGCAAGAGATGGGAAACCAGATCTGTCATGGGACGTTCTGCACTTCCAGTGCTGAGAGCTCAAAACGTCCTTTCTCTGTGTCTGGGCTTGCACGGCTGTGACGTTTTATAAATACCTTATTAAAAACTGTCTTTGCCAGCTGCTCACCCACACGAGGCCGGGATAAAAGGAGCAGAGCACCAGCTGGTGTCAGTCACCAGTGCTGGCTCAACATGGATGCGGCAAGACAGGGAGCGTGGTGCACCTGGCTCACTTGGTACATGGAATCATAGAATCACCGAATGGTTTGGGTTGGAAGGGACCTTAAAGATCATTTGGTTCCAACTCCCCTGCCATGGGCAGGGACACCTCCCACTAGACCAGGCTACTCAAAGCCCCATCCAGCCTGGTCTTGAACACCTCCAGAGATGGGGCATCCACAACTTCTCTGGGCAACCTGTTCCACCAGACTTGTGCCCCAGTAGAAGGACTACCTACATGACCAGATCCAAGAGCTGCATCTCCAAGGTGTCATTCCTCTCCACTCTTTGCCAAAATGCTTCAAGAACTCATTGCTGTGTTATGAACGCTGAAAGGTGTCTCAAAACAGTCATTTAGGCTAAAAATAGTGGGGGAAAAAAACCAAGTCAAACCAGAACATCTGCTTAAAATCTATAATCACAACCTGTGGTGGCTTTAATACACATTTGTGGTTCAATATTATTTTTGCATTCAAGCCAAAAGACATTGAACCAATTCTCTTAACTTGCCACTGCTTTATGTATGGATATATCAGTGAGAGAAAATCACCCCATTCACATCAACAGGACTCATATCATGGCACAGAAGTCTTCAGGGATATTAGAAGAAAGGTTGGAGATAAAGCACTTTTAGTGACGGGTTTTCCACACTGGTTTCTTTCCCACCTCAGTCTGCCACTGTGAGACTGAGCCCAGTTTGAGATCGCAGCAGCTGATCAACATTTATTTCCACTTCCAGGAGAAAGAGTCAAAAAGGAGACAGAAACGGAACAGTTTAGGCTTCAGAGTGATCCAAGAATAAGAAATTCTGTTTAGTTGACCCTATTTCCAAATGGCCAATGTGGAATTTTTTATTACTGTTATTTTTAGTTCAGCCTATCATGTGGGAATAATTTTCCTCAAAGTGGCCTAAGTCAATGTACATCCTTTAAAAATACCTCCCTTTTTTTTTCTTTTTATCTCACAAACATCGCTTTGGGATTCCCTTGTGACATATTTAGATGTATGAACTGATATTGCAAAAAAGAACTGACAAATCCTATCACGTGCGAGTTTATTACCAAACTGGGAACTCTGTGTCTGAGGCCCCGTTTTTAATAGTTTAATGGGAAAAAAAAGAGGTGAATAATTCTGGCTACATGCAAACATGACGTGGGAATGGCTTCCAGACTAAAAAGCATGCTGGTAAATGTTAAAGTGATCTCTCTACACTTAAAATACAGGCATAGTACTAAGCTATTCATACTGCCTCACAGCTGAACAAACAATATGCAGAAGACAATCACAAGCTCTTCATAACCTTCAGCTTCAGTAGGATTTTTTTCAGGGGGATTGGTATAGAGTTTTAGGTCAGTGAGCATCCATGGTAAGGCCTCTCTACTTTTGAACAATAAGTAAACACTCTTTCGGAAATGTCTGCTCATAAACAGCAGCATTAGAAAAAAGAGCTGAAGAAGAACTGGGTCTTCTCATCCCAAACGTATTTTTATATTTTGCTCACTGTTGGGCTTCCCTTGCACTCCTGCATTCTCAGCGATGCTGCTTTGTCTTCTCGAGCGTCATCCCTTGAGGCTGGGAACAGAGTTAGGGCTCTGCTTACCAAAGAGTCACATACACATCCAGAACAGAACGACACAGTTGGGCTACATTTTATCATGGGGTTTAGTCCTGATTGAACCAAAGTCAAAGAATGTCCTGACATCAGTTTATTTAGAAAATAAAACTCCTCTCCATTGAGAATAAGATGAAGGTAGTTTCTATCCTTTTGTGTCTGTCTTTGTCCTGCCACAGCCTGATCCTGAAGGGACACAGAGTGACTTCGTTCTAACCTTGCTTCTCAGATAATGCTGCCGCACCATTGTAATTCAGGGGACAAGGAGGAAGAACTTGCATGAAAGCATAGAAGCGAAACTGTTTAGAAATAGCATCTTGAAAAATAAAGGGAAAAGAAGCAGCAGATACAAGGAAATGTGACAGAGAAGAAAATTTTACGGCATTTCTAGGACAAGAAATTTAAACACAAGCACTGGATATTCCCTATCTCACCCTCCCCAAAGACTGCTCTTCTGTCCTGGTTTGAGAGACGTCACCAACAGCAAGAACCATGTGACTTAGACATGGAAAAAAACAGAACACTTTCTGCGATCTCTTTCATCCTTCAGAGGAATAATTCAGTCATAAATATTAATAAAACAAAACAAAACAAAATGGGAGTCAATAGTAAGATGAGCATTTCAGGACCGTGATTTAATAAAACTGCTTCTACCTCATGCAAGCAAAAGTTCAAAGACCCTACAGGGACAGTACAAAGATCGGTGATTCAAGGTTGAATGTAAAAAGCACGTCCAGTTATGGACTTTAGTCTTCTCATTAACATATCTGAGCTTTTACTTACGTTTTACTAAGTTATAGCACTGAACTGTTCATCTTACTGTTAAATTCAAGGGGGGCTAATACTACTATTGTGCTTAATTTCATCCATTCGTCCGCTGCCACTGAACATCACCGTACGCCATATAAATGTTCCAGCTATGCTGGCATTCATAATGTGATTTTAAATGTCTTTGGTATGCTTCTCTGAAGAAGAGGTTAGCCTGGGGTGAAAAAGACAGAGTCCAGTTATACAGCTTTTCACACACAGAGAAAAATAAAAACAAAAACAAAAACAAAAAAACACCAGAACACTAATACATCTGACATCTTGGTAGAGTCATCTTGTTGATCGTGCCTCTTCCAACTACTGAACTAAGCAATTTAATTATCTAAATTATTGCTGATATGAGCAGGAAGCCAACCATATAGAAGAGAGATGGGGCTTTCTTCCCCCAGTCAGCCCATGCAGTCATATATCTTTGTTCGATGCTTTTTAAAGAAATGATCTGATGGTATTTCTGGAAGATATGCATCTTCCCAGGCCTGATTCAAAGCCAACTGCAGTTAATGAAAAGATGGCCATTGATTTCAATGGGCATTATTTCAAAACCCATGTGAATAATAGAGCAGAAAATTCTCTGCTAACACCAGAGTTGCTGTGAGGTACTTTGTTCAACTACAAGGGATCCAAATTCTGCTGAAATCAAGCAGAAGACTGTCAGCAGCTCTACAGTATGTTGGATGAGGACGTTCATGCACCCTGCTAGCAAACAGCCCTCCAACGTCTCCTCTAAATGCCGGCAAGGCTGCAGGACCTGAGAAGTTTTGTCTATTCTTTTTCAACATCACATCTCAAGAGCAACTGCTACCCCAATCCCTAAAAAAAGAGATCAGACACAGAGAGATGGTTGGCATGAATGCTAGCCAAAGCCATCTGTCAGCTTTATAGGACATGAAATAGGGTGGTGGGAAAGATCAGCAGACCATTCAAACCCATCAATTTGCCTTAGCTGAACTCTATTTACTGCCCTGAAGTACTTGGTGCTGGAACTACCAGGGCTCACGAATGATTAATATTGCTGCAATTGGAAAAAAGTTTGACTGTGCAAGAAAGAAAGTTCATACCGAACAATTAGGAGCGGCAAAAAAAATAAATAGGTGTTTCCAAAGTGACAGGTATCTGTCCAAGAGACTGAACGAGACAGGAATCGAATGGGAAAAAATATCATACAGAGGAGTGTAAGCAAGAGTCTTAGAGGGCCATAAAGCATACTCCAAGGGGGGCTGGATTAACTCAGAATGGGCATTTCCTAATTTCTGCGTGCCCCACTTTGCAACCTTAGAAATGTTCTTTTAACCTCTGTGGTGTTGCACACGCAAGGAAACCTGAGAGAAGGTCGGAATTAGAATTCAGCCACTCCTGACTCCTTAACCTATGGTTGGATTATGCATCCCTCAAATTGACCCCTTTGTAAATGCATCTACCGCAGACTCTTTAAAACAAGATCTTACTGGTCGCCTGCCAAATCCCTGTAATTCTAAAATACCCTAAATGCTAGGCGAAGACTTTGCAGTGTATTTTTGCCTGCTGCAGCCACACGGTGTCTGCAGGCTCAAACCTTGATGCAATACCTCCAAGTATAACTTTCCAGTGATTTGTCCAGAGGAAGTAACTCCAGATTTAAATTGTACTCTTGCGTGTCAAGCTTAGAAATATTTCTACTGATTGGCTAAGAAAACCCCAAACTAAACTGTGATAAAAAGTGTCTGTGACAGAATCTCCCAAATCCTACAGTCTGTGGTTACCAAATCCACACCACCATTCTCAAATTAATTTTGTTGCCTCTCCTATAAATGGGCTGCACTCACATGGTGGGACCAGTTGTGTGTTGTACCGACATCCCAGCTCCCTGATGGGACGAGACATGGTGCATTCTGTTCTGCAGTGCCCCAGCTGCTGTGCCCGTGAGAACAGATGCTACAGTGATGCTCCAGTCCCTTTAGATGTGGCCAAATGGCTAAAGCAAGTCTTAAGGGCATGCCACAGAGTGCGACTGTCTCTCGGTCTCCAGACTTAACTTACCTGGAGCTCGAAACAAGCTACATCCCTTGCTAGTGTGGAAAAAGCACATTCTCAAGGGATGTTTGAGAAAGTTACACCCCAGCAGTTCATTGGCTTTGGCATCATCAACCAGTCTGTAAGGAGAATCCATATTGCACCATATGAACACATGTGTTTATTGAGCAACCAAGTCGTAACCCTGTCTCACGTCAGCAAATAAGGAGTTTGAATTTCAAAAGAAATTCTACATCTCAAACGCTGGCTGTGTATAAAACACTATTCCGCAGGCATCTCAGTTAACCTGACTGAAGTAATTATCAAGAAAAAGACTCACAGGAAGCATCTCAGAGTGTATGTGGGGCCCAAGGGATTAGGACACCTGATAAGAGGAAGCTTTGCCTATCTGATTTGGGAAAACAACGTCTGGAAAGCAGGGTTTGCCCAAGAACTGTGCACCAGCACCTCTAGTGCTCATACTGATAGCTGCTTTCCCCACGTTTAATTGCTAGCTGGCAAAACCAAGAATATCTTGAACTTGAAACCGAAGCATCGGTTCAATACTCCTAGATGTATTTTTCCTTATGGTAAAGTAACCTCATGGCGCTGCATTTTGTTTGAATCATTTTTTCCCCATTAATTTTAACTTACTTTCCTTTGGAAAGCACTAGCCGGAACCAGGGCATTAGGAACAGAACAGGAGACTCATAATCTTATTTAGGTGCTATCCTCTCCTCCCCCCAAAATATCCCCAAATATATAATCTGAGTCACGTAGATTGCAAGACTTTTACACAGCACGTTTGTACATATTATGCCTCTGCAGTTGCTCATCCATTGGGGCGTAAATGTATTTGAATCCTGCAGATATTAATACAGTGAAATGACTAGATACATAATAATTTATGAATGGTGATGGATTTGCTAGGGGGGAACGCACTCGAAATTACGTGACTCAATAGCAGCTGCAGAACTCACCCATCCCAATAATGACTCTATGGCACGCCGTCTAAGTTAGAAAACTTCGTCCATATTCTCTTGCCTACTTTGTTTAAACTTAACAGAACTCTGAAATGTCTCTCATGCTGTCACTGAAGCAGGGTTTGCAGCATACACATGTCCTAGAACTGGAAAGTCCACCACCTGCATGTAATACAAGGCACACTGGCTATTTAGGGTAATAGATAACATTATTCACTGGCTTTTGTGGGAAGAGGATCACAATTCATACATTTAAATTAACAGCCACTGCTGGCTCCAGACTAACGAGGAGTGAGGTAAGCAAGGCGAAGATCAAAATTATGTCCCCAGAGGAAGCAAGCAGTTCAAACTGTAGAAATAGTTTGCCGTGGAGTGGAAAATCCTGAGATTTGTCCCCAGTACTACATGCTCAGGCTGTCCTTACTGCTGTATGTGCGGACCACGTTGATTTATTACAGGGTGACAGCACACCACCCCTTTGGCCTAAGCCCTATAACTTCTATTGGGAAGGTCCCACAAATCCCATTTCCTCTCAAGCAGAGGCAGAGGTTTTCCAGCCCACATTAACTATTAGGAAGAAGACTTTAACATTGAGCCCCTCCGGGCTATTCAATATGAGAGCACTA
Source organism: Alca torda (assembly GCA_008658365.1). Taxonomy (NCBI): domain Eukaryota; kingdom Metazoa; phylum Chordata; class Aves; order Charadriiformes; family Alcidae; genus Alca; species Alca torda. The sequence goes on from CM018077.1 coordinate 159,116,785, forward strand.
TACTCTTACAGGGCCCATTTCCTGCTTTTTATATCCTCGTGGAAGTTCTTCCAGCTCTTGGAATGAAACCTAATATTTTCTTTTTCAGTACAGTAGAGGATTATGTCAGTAAAAAGACCCATATGTCATGGCTTTATATAGTCAGCTAGCAGAGCTGGAGCGAGGAATCGGGATGGGGTAACAGCCTAAATCTGTTTGGAAAATAGGCAACATACTTTCTAACAAAGAGGAACCTGGTGAATGCATTTCCCAGAACTCCTACTGGGGCCAATGCAAGGAAGAACTGCTTTGGATTCCTTGCCCCATGCCTTATGATAAAGGCCTGGATAAGGATTACCAGAATCCCTACAAGCTCCAGAAATGAGCTCATACCCATTGTCTGTCACTCCCAGGGTTATTAACAGGGCTATGCTAATTTGAAATGTGCCACGCACTCACCCACCAGTTCCCCAACACTTCTGCTGAACTGTCCGGATGACAGAAAAATTCCCAAATTCAGGAACACCAATGCCTCCTCCTTGCACTATGTGGGTGAATTTCTCCTCCATGTGTTCCAACAAGTTGATGCCCATATAATGTCATGAAAGTTTGTTCAGAAACATTTGATTAAGAGATTTAGTATTGCAAAGCCTTTCCATGGTCTGATTTCCATGGTCTTGGCCTTTATAATGAAACACAGAATTCTACTGTGGACACCAACACACCAACAAAAGTGAAAGATCTGTGAAGAAAGGCCATGAAAACAAGAGGTACCTGTTGTTACCTGGGGAGGTGTAAATAGCAGTGTTACATCCTCAGCCTTCCTTCTTTCTGAAGCTTCCCCTCTTTACAGAGCACTTGCAGGAGGCATTGTTGTCCCCTGTGCGGTATCCACTGCCTGAGATCCACCCAAGCTGAGTATTTGCATGCTCTTGTCTACTGTGAACAAGCATTCCCATTTCTCTTTTAAAACAGAAGAAAGAAAAAGGACAGCTGAATGGATATAGGCAGCTTGCAAGCAACCTTTTCCCACCAGGTATTCTAGAAAAAGGCCATTTTTTGCCTCCTTGTTGCAGCAGGGCCCCAGGGTAGAAAGCACTTCCCGGTTAGTTGACATTGCAGCATGGCAGCAAAGCATTTGTGGAACTGAACTGAAACACAAAGTAGGACTGGGACCCTCGTAGGATTGCTGCTTTTATTTCTCGTAATTGCATAACTCAAATTGTTTAAGGCAGAGGCAATCCCGGGAAAACCCAACAACAGAACCCTAAGGTTAGACACCTTAAGCAGTTTAGGTGTCTGCAGAGTAGGGAGGTTGTATGGAGGATTCGAGATTGTAAATCTTGGAAGTGAGTGGCTTAAGTTTTTTTTTGTCTCTAACCTCAAATATTTCTCTCTCCCATAAAAGGAGCTGAGGCTGGAAGGACCATAGAGGTCTGCATTGTGGATGTCTTCACCATCAACATAAACTCCTTTAAAATAAGAGAAAGAAAGAAGAGAAAGAAGAGAAAGAAGAGAAAGAGAGAACGAAGAAGCACAGCCTTAATGCAGCACCAGTTTTGAGTGAAGACGAGTTGTTTAGCATATCCTTGATGTCTCAGCCACCTCTGCCCAGCACCATGGCCACCATCAACTTGGGACTAGCAAGTAGGGGGAATACAAAGGAGTCAAGCAGAAGCAGCGTTTATTCAGTGTCACAGAGATCCTAAGTCTAAGACTGAGATAAAACACTTTACTCCTCTTAGTTTCTGAATGGAACACACAGGAAATCACTGCCTGTGAATCCTTCTGTGATCTTGCCATGATCCTGGCAGTGAGACCTGCAACAAAGTTCTGCCTTGTCCCTTTTCTCATCATTGCTGCTGCCAGGGCTGTGACTAAAATAGAAAACAGGAGGCTGATGAAGAAGACACTTAAAAGAAATACAGCAAATAATGGTCTGAAAGCTGTAAATTAAATGGGGAAAAAACTGTAGCCAGAGAAAGCATGCAAACTACCTCTATTTTCTACCAGGAAGGGCTCTCATCACCACTGGCACTTGCATAGAAACGATAAGAACCCAAAAGTTGTGCTCTATAGTCCATATACAGCTCTCACGCCAGGCAACTGACAGATGCAGGAGGCCTGTAACTTAGTAGGTGATAAGAAATGTGTCTACCTGCTACCCCTGCACAACTGCTGGGTTTACCTGTCTGTGCTTAAGGCAAGAGGTGGGACAGTGTCAGATCAATAATCTTGACATCAGCTGGAAGGATTTTGAACTATCTCAGCTCTCTCCCCATCCCGTTCCCTCCTCTCTGCTTCCTTCCTTTCAATTCTTCCCACAAGTCTCAAAAACAGCAGCGGTCTCACTCTGTTGCAGGAAAGAGAAAGCAGAAAGGGAGAGAGCCAAGAAAGAAATAAAGGAGCGTAAGGAAAAAAATCACATGGATGAAATATGGAACAACATAAAACTCAGGTCTTCCTAACATTTTAATTTTTTCATATCTCAATTTTTCATAATTAACTGTAGGAAGAAGTGCGATACCAAGCTGTCTCAAAAAGACCTGAGACTTAAAAACTTACTTAATTCCCTTTCCTTACCTCTTCGTATGTAATATCCTGAATTTGTACCTTAAAAGAAGAGATAGCTAGTGGGTAGGCAATAGTAGATATCACAGATTTTATTTGATAGTTGGAGGGAGGATATTTTCAAATGGATAAGGACTCAAAAATTTTCAAAGTTCCCATTAATTCCAAAACTGGTGACAACCTTGCAAACTGAATTGTTGTGTCAGGAAGACGGTATTGATCTTTAGGTATAGGTCTTTTATGATACTGCATCTTTATCCATGCCCTGTTCAGGTAGATGGCCAAGGACTCTGTGATGAAATCAGAAGTATTTCCTTGAAAACAGAGAAAACTGAAAATGATAGAGCCAGGATCAGATGGCAGGACATGCAGTACTTACCAGGAAAATAATAGCAAATGCAAAATTGGAAATTTTGATGGAGGAGAATGGACATGGACAAAATGCAGAAATGGAAAAGAGACCCATTTAGACAGCAGTGCTGGAACTTAAATCAAATTGTATCTGTGCCTTTCTGGACTTTAAAGATGAATTTAAGATACTGTCTTAAATTCAAGATACTGGGCTATTTCCTAAGACATTTCAGAGCTTTCACTGGGACTTATCTCATTCAAGTTTAGATTGTAGGTGTCTAACTAACACCGTATGTGGTTTTATACTTGAGCTCCTCAGGATGGGTCTCGTTTCCAGTTCATGGAGGAAAAAAAAAAATAAATCCATAGCCTCATTGATTTTCTCTCTTTCTAAGGAGGATGAGTAAAATAAATGAACTACTCACAAGAAGTGCTTATTTTCCCCAGATGCAATTAAAGGAATCTAGACAAACAGCTAAGATTTAGATATCGATATTTCAACAGATACCGATATTTCAGCATATGTCTATCTGGTCAAGGTGACAAGAAAGTCAGCCAAAAGCAGCAACAGCTAACAGATGGTAATGGTAATAATAAAAAACTTTAGGAAGTTCAGAGTCAGAGGGTGAAAAGACTTGAGTATAAAGCCTTTGTCTAATGGGGAACAGAAGAAGCGCACCTAGATTTCTAAACAGATACCCCTTCCTGAATGATGAAATAGTCTTAGAAAAGCAGCTTTGGGTAGAAGGACCAAAGTGGAGCTGGGAAAAGCAACGTCTTTGTGAACTTTTACACTAGTTTACAAAAAGAGAGCTTAAGAACATCTGGTGCAGGATTTAGTCCAGTTTCTCGGTGAATTATAATGGATATGGCAACGAAAATTATGGGGCGTTCATGGAATCCTGGATTGCCTAAAGGGTTAAACTTCAGTCTGAATTTTCTGTATCCATAAACTGCATTGGATGAAGTCAGCCCTGATGTCTAGCTGCTGGTGGGTAATGCATCGCTCTCACTGACTCTGCAAGTAGGCTCAGGAACTTGTAGGACTGAAGACAGTCCTCACCAGTAAAACAAAGATTTCAAAAAGACCCAGCGTACCTTGGCCTTTTCTACATCTTTTTCTGTGACTAGATTTCCTGCCCCACTGAGCAGCAAGCAGGTACCTTTCTTTGCTTTCCTTTTGATGCCAAGGAAAATGCCAAAGTACTAATACACCGCCAGGATGAGCAGAGATGCACATGAATTTACTCCATATACAGATAAGCAATATTTCACACACAGTTGTTCTCTGAAGAGTAACTGTTTTAATCTGTCTGTTGCCAATTTTTTAAAAGAAAAAAAAATTATGAGATTGTGCTGGTTTTGCTGTTTTTTCTCTGTTAGCAAGACTGACAGCTTATTCGTTGTTATATAAAAATAGGTGTTATAACTTGTTTTCCACAAATACATACAAGGCCTAATTTAATGTATGAAAGTTTTTCATATTCATGTTGATGTATTCAGGGAATAACTTTTATTTATAGGTTATTACAGATGAAAAGGACGATTATGTACAGTCTGACCTCCTGGCCAACATAAGTCCAAAATTATTCTTAATAATACCAGTATCTTGTCTATGTCTTGCACAAAAGTTGCAGTACTTTTCCTGCTCTAGAGAGCCATCAGTCTTGATTTATGAGACAGAATATTCCTGCACCAGAACTAGAAAGTTGTTCAAGTGCTCAGTTATCATCGCCTGATGTACTTGATCTCTAGAATGAATGCATTCATCTTCTGTTTGCAGTGTCATGCTTTAATCTGAAAACTTTCCCTGGCTTCTATGGCCCAGAACGAGTTGCTAGGCTGGTGGTTAATAATTAAAGGATTTGATTTCTTTCCCTACTAAGGCAAACATGAAACCCCACAAAGCTATTAGCTATTCCTTAGCCTAAAAAGAACCCCAAGCAGACAAACAAATAAGAAATTAAATAAAACACTAGCTCAGTTACATTAACAGTGTTTCACTTGTGCAATAAAGAGGGGGGGGAAAAAAAAAAATTCCCAAGATCAACATAGCACCTCGCTTTTTTCTACTCTCTCCAGAAACTCTAAACACTGCTGCTGCTTACCAGTGGCAGCTTAAATGCTTTAGGAGAGAATCCAAACACAAGGTGATGCTGAATCCTCAGACTAAGAAAAACTATGCATTTGTGTACAACTAAACACTAAGTACCTCAAGAAGTTCTCCACGAAACCCTGCTGGTAGCTATAGCAACTGCATTCAGTGTATTTTTACTAGAAAACATTTTTTCAAGCTACTTAAGAAAGTACATTTTTCAGCCATTATTTACGTATCTAACTTTCAGGCCTTCCCATAAAATCCTGCTCTCCATTCAGCTCCCACCCTTCTGCTTCCACTTGGCATGCATGGCATGTGAGTTGCTGGGGTGACCCCCAAATTCGGGGAAGGAATTTTCTCTCCAAAAATTCAGCAGGCTTAAATCTAAACTGCTGAACTGTGGCTTTCATTTCCAGTGAAACGCCATGCCGGCACAAACACTTACATCTCTCAGGCAAATCGGACATCCGAGGAGAATTACACTTAAAGCAATAACTGGTGTAATTTCCAAAGCACTATAAAGGGGATGTGAAAAGAAATAATGTTTCAGAATCCTAAATTGTTAGATCTGGAGAAATATTTGCTGGACCAGAATTCCGGTCTTGCCACATTTACTTACTAGCAAGTGCTGTAAAGCAACAAAACTTCAACACTACTTGGGAAATTAAAGCTTTGGAGAGCCACTATACATAGTTTGTTTTACATGAATTATGCCTTTCTATGGCACGGTCTTCTCTATATGATTAGAATCATGCAGTACAATAGCCATGTTTGACATTTATCTGTTGAAAGGGATTTTTCCCCCCTTGAAATAGCTATGTGAGACCAGATGGGAGTGCTGCTGGTTTCCTGTATTCATGGAATCATAAAACTGTCTAGGTTGGAATGGACCTTTCACATCATCGAGTCCAACCATCAACCTAACTCTGACAAAAACCATCACTAAACCATATCTCTAAGCACTGTCTCTACCCGTCTTTTAAATACCTCCAGGGATGGTTCTTCGAATCAAACACCTGTGCAGATGGCTGCTGTGGGTTTAACTCTTCTCTGGGGTGCTCCCATCCGCATGAACAATAGCTTTTGACTCTCCAGTCTGAGAGAGAAGTACTCTCGCACTTCACATTTGGGGTCCCTTTGGAAAAGACAGAATTTTATTTCCCTCTGAGCTGTACGAAATAGAGACAAGATTGAAAGCATAATGCGGGTCTTCAATCAGGAGGCAGACCTTCACCTTCCGCAGTGTGTGGAAAAATGTTTGTCAGAGCAAAGTGCAAGGCATACCCGCTCTCATGCCCCCCAAGTCTCTTCTCACTGGCAATAGTCTGCTTCTTGCTTTTCCACATCTCTACATTAGTTTGACATACCGATTCATTTATTCACATGTAGCAGCTTGTCTAACCTGCCCGTGACTTCACTAATTATGAAGAGTTCGCCATGAAAAACAAAACCCACAAAAAAATCCTTCATAGCATACTACTAGATTTCTTCTAAAAGCTAGTCCATTACTTTTGTAAAACATTCCATTATATCCACAGAAATGCCACTGAGTAGCCATGAGACCAGTGTTTTCCCTGGTTTTCTGTACTTTGTAGGTGTCCCTGTAAGGTTGAAAGCGTTAAAATACAAAAAAAAAAAAACAATGTTAAAAGCTAGAATGCAGGCTTCAGCATTAAGACTTTTGATGTCCACCTTAAGCTAGAACGAAGATAGCTGAGATTCAGTGCAACAGAAACACTAATTCTTCTGTCACGTGTTGCTGTGATGTTATCACCAATGTTATCCAACATTCCAATATATTAAAGCATTATGATACCTGGAAAATATTCGCAAGTTGTCATCTTGTTCCTAATAACATCCTGGAGGCAAAAAGGTTTCTTCCCCACATACCAACGTACAAGAGTGTCAGCTTTATGGCTCCTGCCTATGAATTACACCAGGAGGACTCAGTTTCACTGGCAACGATTCAAGAACAGGAAAGTCAGGACAATGAAACGACTTCAAAGGAACATGAGTTATTGGAAAGATCATGCAAGTGCAGGCTAAGTATTCAACCTTAACACATTTCAGTTTTATCAGATTCCAAATGGCAGGAATCAATTATTTTTTCGTAGCAGTGAATCCCTGTTATCTCAGAGCCTAGCTCCATCCTGATGTGCAGCTGCAACACTATGTATTAGCATAAATCAAAAAGAAAAACCAAACCAAAACGAACAACAAGAAAAACCCCAAAGCCCCAGTGGAATTGTGCAAGTGCAAAGTACAAATAAAGCCACACAGACCCTAACGCTGTGGCCGACCTACCTTTCTGCAGAGGACAAGCTCTTGAAATAAGTATGTAAGCAAAGCATTTAAATCCATTCAACAGTTACTCTAAGATGACTCTTCTACTTAATGAGAGACTTCTCTTCAACCACAAACTATAAATAGGAGCATTGCCTTTGCATAGTGTGAATCTCACAGCAGAGGGAACGTTTTGAGGGGAAATACAAAGATTTCATCTAGGACTGGATTATATTACCCCGTTTCTCAGCTTAGGCAAAGAATGAGAAGAGGGAAAAGTATCTTTCCCACCACGTGGCTCTCAGCCACGTGAAGACCCACCTTATTCCTGAGCTCTGTCCTGCGGCAGAGGAATCCCTTTCTTGCAGGCTACAGCCCTGCGAGTAAACAGGCAGGGACAGGCAGGATGTGGGCAGAACTTGGGATCTGCTCTACCCCTCCCAGGGACCAAAGTAGCCTCACGGCTACCACAAATGCAGAAGAGAAGGATGGTCACGAAGGGCTATCCCGGCCGCTATGCCTCCCATGATTACCGCTTGGGCGACGTCTGCCCTCGCCTCCCACCTGGCCCAGGACAACAGACGGGCACTGCTTAGCATCCCTCTCGTCTGCAGACAGTGCTGGTCCCAGTATTGGCACTCGTGTACTGGGGAACGCACCGGTATTTGCAGATACCCACTTAATTCGGATCGCTGCCTGGCAATCAGAGGTCAGTGGCTTCTAGTCTGTAATTTCAAGCATTTCCTGATGCAGTCGCCTTAGAAAGGATATTGCCAGGAATGTTCTAGCTCACCTGCTTTTGCTGCAGAGAGCAGAGTGCATTCTTTTTTCGTAATCTGTCATATACAACTTTTAAAAAAGATTTAAATCATAATTTCAAACATGCAGTTCACATTACGTTTAAAATTTTTGAAAGCATTTAAAATGTCACGTATTTAAAAAATTACGTATTTTTAGTACTTCAAGTGTTCTGACTGAACTCACCACGTCAGTGGAAGCCAGTGCAGACAATTATTTTTTCTTAAATACCACACCCTGAATTATGTGATTCAGAAATGACTACAGTCTTTGCTAGCTCTGCTGATTTAGTAACACAGCTTGCAAAAAGATCAATGTTCAGGCAGTCCCACTCGTATCTCACCATACCTCTTAGCAGATGAAAGCACTCCATAATTTTTTATTGGAATGACAGAATCTGCCCCTAAATAAAGACACCATGGTAGAAACCTCAATAAATTGGGGAGTCATTTTCCATTTAAGTCTGTATAACACCAAACACACTGTTGAAACCTTAAATCACAGATAACTATTGGTGGTGACAGAGACCTTCTTCAACTTCATGGATTTATTCCCAGAAAGCATTAAACCTAAGGGAAGGATTGCATCAATTTTCCTATCTCTGTTTCCCATTCCATTCAGACAGCGTTTAAGCCATATCCCGAAGAATCAATTTTTACCGTCTAGGAAAGCATCAGCGTGAACAAGGTCAGAGGCCTTTCCCCGAACGCAGGTGATACAATAAAAGAATCTGGAGGAAAGGATGTCTGTGCCTTAAATATAGAGTTGAATACAAAGCAATCCCTGAGTCATCCCTGATTTCCCACCCATCTAGAAAACTTACTTATATTCATCACCAACTTTTTTATTAAAAGGTTGGGACTTGGGATCCCACAGCCTACGGCGTAAAAACAGGTACTGAAAGAGAGATGCACACCTTTATTTTTCTGTATGGTCACCAAAGGAAGCCACATGCATTTTCAAATGCATCTTAGAACTTTCACTTCAGGGGAATCATTGAAGGAAGATTTAAGTGTTTATTCTCCTTCAAGTGTCAGGCTAATATTTTTTTATTTAATAAGACATGGCTACCTGATTTCTGCTTTCTCCTAGAAAATAATAGCCCAATCTTTTGAAAATTTGACCCACTTCCTACTTCCTCACAACCCCCTTTTGCAGATTTTGGCTTTTAATACCTGTTCTTCTCAATTTTTGTGGTGCACAGCAGAGTGATTTTATACTCCAGGGGCTGAAATTTGCAAGAGTCTTTTGTGATTCAGTTTGACTTCTCCAGAAAGGCCAGAAGCTTGTCTTTTGTGATAAACCATCTCCAGTAAAACACAAGATTGCCCAGCTCCCAGGACCAAAGGACAGCTCTGCTTCAATGTGCATTCTTTAAAAGGATAAAACAAGCCCAAAAGTCATCCAGGTGCCCAGGAAGAAGAGTCTGCTTTTGGCAGCAGGCAACACACTGAAACAGCAGCAATACTGAAAGCGTGAACAGGTAAGAACTGACTCTTTTTAAAACCCAGTAAGACAACAGGGAGTCGTGAGACCTAGTGTAAAACCCACCAGACCCTCCTGGTCACTCACCTACTGCCCAGGGGTCTGGGTGGTGCTCCTGCCATTGTCACAGCTCCCAAGCAACATAAGAAGTTACCCAGACAGGGGTTTTCAGGCAGAAAAGGGAGTTAGTCGATGAATAAATAGCACAAGCAGATGGTGGGACAAATAGGGGTAGGTTGGACAAATCCATTTCCCAAATCTTTTAGCGTGTTTAAGCCTCCTGAAGCATAACTCTGAGTATGCCCGTCCTGGTTTCGGATGGCATAGATTTAATTTTCTACCTAGTAGCTGTATAGTGCTGTGTTTTGGCTTTAGGATGAGAATAATGTTGATAACACACTGATGTTTTAGTTGTTGCTAAGTAGTGGTTATACTAAGTCAAGGACTTTTCAGTTTCCCGTGCTCTGCCAGCGAGGAGGAGCACAAGAAGCTGGGAGGGAGCACAACCGGGAGAGATGGACTAAACTGGCCAAAGGGATATTCCATACCACTGTGTTCTGTATATAAACTGGGGGAATTTGGCCTGGGGGGGCAGTGATTCCTGCTTAGGGACGGGCTGGGCATCATTTGGCAGTTGGTGAGTAATTGCATTGTGCATCACTTGTTTTATATCTTGTTTTATTATAGTTATTATCATTATTCTCTCTTCTTTTAAACTGCCTGTATCTCAACCCACAAGTTTTACTTTTTTTTCCATTCTCCTCCTCATCCCACGGGGTGGGCGGGGATTTACCCATCGTAGCTCCTCCAGGTTTCTCTATCCTGAGTGAGCCTTTCAAAGTCCTAAAATAAAATGCTCCCTCATCTGATCTTCGAGGTGCCACCATGCCTCAAGTCTTCCACCTGGATACATCTCCCCGCAAATCTCTGTTACGAACTGAATTCGAAACAGGTCCTGAAGGGCTGAAAAAGGGATTATAACCAGGCTCTTCACCTGTCATCTTGTCTTTAAAATGTCAATTTTTCACACAGGGGGCTTGGAGTTGTTTTGCCTAAGGTTACTGTGACAGAGCAGGAATTAAACTCGCTGCAGCAGTCCAAGTCTTGTACCAAAACGAAAGCCCTCCTCTCCCACATTATCTCTGCTGGGACAGGAGCAATAGGTGCCCTGTTTACCAGGCATGATCCCAGTGCCAGAAGAGTTTACAATGTAATAGGCAGGATTTCACAAATCCTGTGAGTACCTAAAGGATTCAAAGGGGTTTAATAGACACCTCACCCTCCCCATTCTTAAGGAGCGTACTTAAGGAGAAAAACTCTCCTATCGGCTTCCATGCCATCCAACACAGCATCATGTCACAGAACAGAGAAGGGATTAGTGCTTACCATATGATCAGGCAAACAAGTTAGTTAAACAAGAAGAGCTGGTAATGAGGCAGGAAAGCTGTATGCACAAGAGCATGGATCCTCCCACCCAGGCACGGATCAAGAGCATTCTTGATCTGTTGATGCTGTTATTTAATTGAGGGACTTCATAGATAAAGGGCCAGTTTTTGCAGACAGCGTAGGACTGCCAGTGGAAAAATCCATGCTCTGTGGAGCCTTTTAATGACTAATCAGAATTAATAAACACTACCTCATTTATAAGAGGAATAAGTGAAATGATCATTCACTTAAGTGTCTGTTTCAAAAAAAATTATTGCCATGTTCCAGCAATTATTTTTGCTGGCTGGTTTCAATGCAAGAGAAACACTGTCTTCATGGCAGTATTGTCTTAAATATGCTGCAGGAGGCAACTAGATCAACCCCAAAGGCTAGTATTCCCCAAAGCCAATGTAATCCCTCCTCCTGCATGGGCCCTGGAAGAGAGAGGGAAGAGCTTTTTTAACATAAAGTGCAGCCTGATAGCCTAATAGTTCCTATAGCATCTATACATGATGGAGCACTTAGCTACATGACATCACTACCCCACAGCGTGTCTCCTGAAAGATCCTAAATCTGATACCTGGGATAAAATTGTCACATCACCCTGCTACAGCTATTCCAGACCCTCCTGCTCATCTAAACTGCTCTGGTGGTTTTAATCAATACAAAACTTCTCTGCAGTGCTAATTTATTGAGAGAGAGAGATGCCACCGCATGTTGGTCAACAGCCACGGACCCCCCCAGCCTGCCTCTGGGGAAGGCAGTCCTGCTAGCTAGTGCTCCTGAGCGATGCTCTAAAGCCTTATTGAAATTATGGGGATTAATCTGACCAAATGCAGAGATTTACAGTGTAGTTGCCTATCTGAGTCAACCACCTAGCAGCCCTTTATAATCCATAGAGAGGAGCAGACACTTCTAGGGAGTATTGCATTTCAAACAGGTCAGATGAATCATCCTACGGAAATGAGGAGAAACTGAAGTAAGAGTAAATATTTTTACGTTGTTTATCATACCGGTGGAATCAGGCATAAGGGTACTTATGCTTTATCTGTCTTGCTGCGTGCTGTTACCAGTCTGAGCTCAGAAACTGCTGAAGGAAAGGTGATCTCTCTTTATGCTAGTAAACAGCTCAATCAGATAGTGTCCTGGAAAGCAGCATTTCTCCAGCTTCCCTGTATCCCCACATCCAAGCCATATGAGGAGAGGCTGAGGGAACTGGGCATGTTTAGTTTGGAGAAGAGGAGGCTGAGGGGAGACCTCATTGTCCTCTACAACTACCTGAAAGGAGGTTGTAGAGAGGTGGGGGTTGGCCTCTTCTCCCAGGTGAATAATGACAGGACCAGAGGAAATGGTCTGAAGTTGTGGCAGGGGAGGTTTAGATAAGATATTAGGAAGAATGACTTTACTGAAAGAGTGGTCAGGCCCTGGAACAGCCTGCCCAGGGAGGTGGTTGAGTCACCATCCCTAGAGGTATTTAAGAAACGTGTAGATTTGGCACTTCAGGGCATGCTCTAGTGACAGAGATTGTAGGGGTTTTTTTGTGTGTGTATGATTGGACTTGATGATCTCAAAGGTCCTTTCCAACCATGAAGATTCTATGATTCTATGATCTAAAATTAGTAACTTCATTTTATAGCCCACTCATAACTGCCACAGCCTTCCTGGGGTCATGGCCCATCGTCTGGGAACAGCTGCTAAGGGAAGTGAAAAGGATGCTAAGGGACAAAAATATGACAATAGAGATACCTACTGAAAAGGAAAACAAAAAAAGTTGAAGAAGGCAATAAAAAAAGACAGAACAGTGAACTAAAAAGAAGAAGAAATTATTCAGGATTGCACAAATAACTTGAGTGAAAAAAAAGAACAGAAAATGCACTCAGTAATAAATCCAAGAGATGGTAAAGAAAGAAGCTAAAATAAACCCACTTGTAAACTGTTTTAATTTCAGGTATCAGTCATAAAAGTACTTACCCGTATAATTAAGAAAAGCCTCCAGAAAACATAAAAACCACTCTTAGAAATACTCTAGAGGTTGTACCATAATTAAACAGAAAAGCAGGACAGGGGAAATTGGTTTGAAGCAGCTCAAGCACAAGGTGGCTTATGAAATGTCAGGCTTGAACAAAGGTTGTCAACCCATCTGTTAGGAATGAGCGATTCACCCCTGCCCCAGCCTCCCAGAGCATTTCAACAGTTTTATGACGTATGCTAAAACGTTGTCATTCACAAAAGGAATGATTTTTTTTTTTTTTTTTATTCCTGCTGTAGGAACACGAAGTCACTGGCTGTTGCAGAACGAGACCATCAGGTCCCATGTTCAGACCAAGAGCATCCTGGGCTGTGATGCAGCAGATCGTATAAACGAGGCAGATTTGAGCTTTGCCAGCACTCGCACAAGACCAGCTGAATTTTGGGCGCTACAGAAGGGCTGCGCCGTGCTGCCTCTTAGCGTTTTTAATTTCCCAGTCAGGAGTTAAAACCACTATGCCTGACCACCCCATCTAGATCCAGTCAATGGGGTTTGTTGAAGATTTTCTGGTATATTTTGCAAAGGTCAGCACTGAGCACCCTTCTCTTATCAAGTGCTACAACAGACTGAAAAACCATGCGTTCCTTTGCATTCCTACCTTCTCATTTAATTGGGGTATTTATGGGGTATTTAATTTACTGTGGAGAAAAACTGTGCCCTACCACTGAAACAGATAAAGGGTTGCAGGGATACCCAGGACAAGAAGTGCTTTGAAATGGGTACCAGTTGTTGATTCATTTCTAAGAACTGCAGTAGTAATCAAGAGAGTCCATGCAGATTATTTGTAGCCTTTATCTGCTGATGAAATTGGAATTACTGAAGTTCTGTCGTACAAGTGGTAATTAGTTTTACACTAAACGTGGAGCCAACAGAATTCTCCCTGGTGCCCCCAGCTCTAAACTTTCCAGCTCAAAGAAAATCTTTGCAATTGATATGCAGAATAATTCTTCTTATGACAATCAATATAAACCCGGTTTCTCTGGAAAGAAACAACTGGATGCTGCCAACAGGAACATAATTCAACACAGTTAAGCAAACAGCCCTGCAAAAATTGCACTTGGGTAACAAGCCGTCAAACCACAACCAAGTGTTGGCTAAGCTGAGATCAAAGAGCATGAGTCCAAAAATATTTAAAACTGCCGATGGCTTGAACTTCCCCTCAAATGTGATGTGAAATATGGCAGGTTTGGCATCTCTTATCAAAATCACTTAACAAGCAATATTCAGGACATAACAATAATCAAATCAAGTTGCTTAAACCGAACTCAAGGGATCTTTCTATTTTGCAAAGAATCAAAGATTAATTTCTAAGGAACTGAATCAATGTAAAGTAAATAGATTCTGATAGGCTGGGGAAGGATAGCTTACATCTACTGCATAAGAGATAAGCTCTGCGATAGCAGTACTCCCCGAGCAAAGGAAATCGAGACAACTGCATAATCAGGACTGACTGCACTTGCAAAATATGACCCGTAACTCAATTTCATTCATTCCTAATGAATTGTCAAGGCTAACACAGCTTGGAGAAGATTTCTGACCCGGAATCAGATCAGCTCCAGGTTTTGCATGTTTTGGCCAGTTCTGCAGCCACGTACACCCTGGTGTGGGATTTGTGACTCTGCAGTGGGCTCTCAGGACCAGCTGCTTCACTATTTCTGTAGCTCAAGAGTTTGCAAGCAAATGCCAGGGCTCACGGGCACCTGCTTTCTCTTTATTGCTAAATTTTCTCCATAGTAGGTAAGAAATGGGAAGTTTTTAAAGAGTCTTCATACTGTTTCATGGGAAGAAGCTTTTTAAAGTCAAAACACTTCCAGAAGTCTCAGGCTCTTGTTTGTCACTGTACACAAAGATATCAGGTATTTCCAATGAAAACCTCAATATAATACAGAATGGCAACTCAGCCCGCTTCCAGTCTCCCAAGAAAATAAACTCTTTTTTTTTTTTTAGGTTGTTTCTAGCAGCATAAGGAAACAAAAGTCATCTCACTACTTGCATCACCTGTGATGTGAAACTAATTTTCCACTAACCAGTAAGAAGCAATATATGTGTTGTATATCAGTAATGTTTATTACAGAGGTAGGTTGTTTCTTCTTCTCCCCAATCCATATTAAATCTCTAATCTATATCACAAATCCCTGGTAGGTGATATACCCACCTTCTGCCAACCCTGAAACAGTTTTCTCAAGGGAATAATAATGTGTGCATACTAGGTGGAGTCACTAGGTGTGTCATTGCTAAGTGGAGTATCAGCTATTTAATCCTCATAGACCTTTCAGTGATGCTGAAAAATAAATTTTATCAGCCCCCTCCCACCCTTATATTCAGACTAGGAACGAATAAGCAGCTTTTCCCTCAAACAGAACTGCCAGTCCTGTTTTGCAGATCATGTTCACGTGATAAAATACTTCAGCCTAGTCAGTGGAGCTGGACATCAGGAGCAGAATGGGGAGAAGAAATCATTGCATACTCACCCCCACACTCCTGGCCAAGCTCTTTCACTGTGATTGTCAGCCTCGTGTTTGTAATTGCTGGTGACAGCCCCCATGGCAGCCAGCACCACCAAGCACAAAGGAGATCGTATAAAGGAAAGGAAAAGTCCTGAGATGGTAAACTTCTCTTGGAGAAGAGAAGGCTCAGGGGACACCTTATATCAGCCTTCCAGTACCTGAAGGGGGTCTACAAGAAAGCTGGGGAGGGGCTGTTTGCAAGAGCATGTAGCAATAGGACGAGGGACAATGGTTTTAAACTAGAGCAGGGTGGGTTTAGATTAGACATTAGGAAGAAGTTCTTTACAGTGAGGGTGGTGAGACACTGGCCCACGTTGCCCAGAGAGGTGGTGGAGGCCCCATCCCTGGAGACATTCAAGGCCAGGCTTGATGGGGCTCTGAACAACCTGATCTAGTTGAAGATGTCCCTGCTCACTGCAGGGGGGTTGGACTAGATGACCTTTAAAGGTCCCTTCCAACACAACGCATTCTATGATTCTATGATTCTATGAAAACAAGGGTTGTAAGGTTCTCAGTGTTGCATTACTGTCTCTTAATAGAAGACCATGTCATTTTTGTTCTCATTTCTCAATAACTGGAGTACAAACACACTGCAAGACTCACAGAAGTGGGCTGGAAGCTCAGTAAGGTAGCTTCATGCACATGTCTAGGACACAAAAAAGGGGATCCAGTCTGCCCTATTCTGCAGCTTCCTTACTCTTCATGGTTTCAGAATCATGCCAGGGTAAATCTGGGTTCCCAGGGCCTCATTGCCCCACATAAAAGAGCTGTGGCCAGTTTTTTTTCACCATTTTTTTAACAGGGAGAAAGATGTTAGAGGATAAGTCATTCCATATTTCCCCAAAACTGGATCCAGCTAGTATCTCCTTGTGACTCAAATTCTGGAAATGCTGCCTATCCTTAGAGAATATATTACTCAATTAATAAGAAATCAGAATGCTTTTCTCTTTTTTTTTTTTTTTTTTTTTTTTGGTATCTCAAGGTCACAGTTGATGTAAGACCTCCTTCTAATATTATCTCTCATTCACGGGGGAAGAACTGACTGTGCACAGATTCAGTGACTTCTTAAAGACTGTGCAGCACATCTGCCAGAGCAACATCCTCTGTCCATGGCCCCTGGCTACAGTCCAGTGGGCTTTTTAGATGTAATGTTAAGGCAAAAATCCTTAACTTCACCTGTAATTTACTGACCCTTGGTGTCATTTACAAATCAAGATCGTTAGGACTAAAACCTCCTCTCCTCTGAAAAACACCGCAAAACCTAGCAGTGTTTTTTAAACACAGTTTGAAATGGAAAACTGTATAAGTAAATGTTATGATTTATTACCTCACAAGATATCATACTTGCTTGCCAAGGAGAATGTAAGTCTGAGTGCAGCTTGAGCAGACCACTTCAGGGCTTAAGACATGTAAGTCTCCCAAAATCACAATGGGAGATCTTTGCAGAAACTTCTCTCTCTGCAAAATACATGCCTCTGCTCGGATCCACTAATTGAGCTGGGACAGAGTCATCTCAGCCGAGCTTTGCTCGTGCCAGCTTCAGAAGCCTGATGCGACTTCCATTGAAGGGGATCACAAAACCTTCAGCAGCAGCTGGAACAAGCCATTAGGAAAACACCAAGTAAAATGAAGTATATGATGGAGGAAATTCACAGAGTGAGCTTGGGTCCAAATTGCATAGTTTCTCATATGTTAAATTTCCTGCTCTTTTCCTGTTCTACCTATATTTGCTACACGAATTTCAAAATATGTTCCCAGTTCCTCAGTTAGTTACAGTTTTGATGCTGTCTCCCCCTTTCCTTATTCCCAAAACTTGAGCTCTCATGCTCCCAAACATCTTCGTGACAGTGGGTAGTGCCTAAAAGAAAGTGATCAGTATCCCATAAGGACCCAACATTCCTGTCTTTAGACTCATTTGGCCACAGAAAGACCTTCAGGAATGGCTCCTCTCTAAAAAGCTGGTTGTAAAGGCAGAAATGCACTGCCACATCTTAATTGCCAGGGAAAACAGAGTTGGAAAGGCTGGAAAGGGATATTTTAGTGTCATGGGAGACAATACATAATTAAAGTTTATCTAAGAAAGATTGGGAAATTCGTCATTGCCTGAACAGCTGAAATAGCCCAATATCACCCGTATTATTCAGGTATGATGGTACAGACAAGGCATTGATATAATGCAGGTTTTTTCTTAAAGGTTTTGCTCCTCATTCTGAGAAAAAAAAACAAAGAATGGTTTTTTAAAGGGAGGAATTGCAATCACCCGGCAGTGATTAATCAAAACAGGTTTTAGAAGAAAGTGTTGCAGTATGACAAATCAAAATATCCTTTGAAGCCAAGATAATTACCGAGCAAATCTCAGAAACATATTTTAGCAAGAAAGTTATCACATGCTGGAAACAAAAGAGTTCTTTTATTCCTGTTATTTTCAGTATCGTAATCTTCAGAATCAAAAGCTCACTCCAGCATGCAGCAAAGGTGTTTGCCCTAAAATAGTATGAAATGTCAGCAGAAGTAAGAAAAGACTTATGTGTATGTATAGGTGCTACAGACATGCTCACCCACACATTGTCTGGGTCTTTGAGCTCAGAAAATTCTTCCCACAGACCACAGAAACAAACTAATCCTTCCACTTAAGTCTTCCTTTGTTAGGTCCCCTTTGGGGACCTTGTCCTTCCACCATACTAACATGAGTCATATTCATGAGTCATACCTATACTTCCTCCACAATAAGTCCTCCATCAGAGGTACTATTCCAGCCCAAAGCCTATTCTCTTTCATGCCGT